>NC_061162.1:48861403-48876403 GCF_022113875.1 Hydra vulgaris | reverse complement strand
ATTTTAGTTTTCATGAAATTTTTTATTGATGTGTTTTTGGTACTAGCCTGGTAAAAATCATCAGTTTCAATAGTGGAATTAAAAGTTAATAACTCTTAATTCCACTCTTAAATCTCTTTAATTAAAACACTTTCACAAATAATGATTTTATCTTTTTAATTATAAAAGTAGTTTAATTAAAGAAATAAGTAAAACAATGAAAAATATAAAAATTTATAGGTTAATTAGATATTTTTCCTCAAACAGAAAGACAATGGAAACCTTTACAATAAATAGATATTTGGAAAATCTTGATATAGTAAAGAGAACTAAGCTTGCATTGCCTGCCAAAAGACAGTTCAATAGGCAAAAGATTGTGTCACAGCACTTAAACGAACATCATGTTCAAACGCTAGTGAAGATGAGAAACAATTGCTTGCAAAACAAAAAGCCAAATCATCAATCAAATTTAACAGCGACATCATAATCTCAGCTTAATCATTTGAATTAGTCAAAAATGTAATGAATTCGGTAGAATCAAAAAAGAAATTGATTAGCAAATTTCTTTTTCCGAACTAGAATATCTCTTCGTCTTGTTGATTATAAAGCTTTCAAGGATTTGAACACTTAATCCATCGATGCATCATCAATATCGTGCGCAAAAACGCTGTCAGGTTCACTTCTTGATAAAAAGTACGCTGAATGCTTCGCTAAATTGGATGAAATTCTCATCTGGAAATGAATCATCTGGAAAATTAATGGTCGTCAGTGATATTTGAACAAATATTGGCTGCAATCATAGTTTGCAATCATAAACAAATATTGGTTGAAATCAGTGAATTTTTGTATCAAGGCACTAAATACAAAATCTTTTTTTTATACTTCAATCAACATTAGGGCATTGTTCAAAACCCTGCAGCTGTTGCTGGTGTCATCATTACTTATTTATAAATGATTTCTAAGTTAATTAACTTAATAAAATAACTGTTATTAAAAAACAGTCTTTAGTTTATTAAGTTTAATCATCATCTTAATTAGATTTATATTTATTATAGAATTTAGTAATCGAAAGTAATCAAAACTCTCGCTGATATAAGTGCACCACATAAATTAAACAGTTAATCAACCTATGTGCTACAAAAACATGGCGATAAATGAAAAATTATTAGCTTTAAACTATTAATTGGAACGCTTTTATGTTAATTAAGTTTGATTTATTAATTAAGATGCTTTTAAATTTATATTAGAAAATATATTAGTTTTATGCTTTTGTTTTCTCTAGCTTATCCTTTATTTATTTAATCATTTGTTAAGTTAGTTTCTCTTTTCAGTTTATGGTTTATTTATTTTTAATTTTCCCTTTAAATTAGTTTGGTTTTTTGAATAACTTGAATGCAAAAAACTGTGGCCAAATTGTCAAAAAAAAATTGTATCTGTGGTTATATAAGGCATGTTGATATAACCTATATTTTTAACGAGTAGCTTATCTTATTATTAAGTTTTGCATTTTTAAATGCCTGTTCTGCTGTCAAATTTGCTAAAATATTCTTTGTTCCATTACCATTCAATCAATGTTAATCAAGTTTTCACAACTTTAGTGAGAAACAGGTTTTTTTAAAAAGACATAGCATGGTCTAAATGCATTCATAATATTAACACTGTACCCATTTCATATATTAGAGTTGTTATACATTGCTCATAAAGTCATTTTATAGACTAGGCTTTACAATAAACACCAATGGTAGAATGCTTGGATTTGTATGCAAATCTGCCACCCCCACAAAAGTTTTGAAACTATTAGGTTGAGAGAGGTCAATAATTAAAAGTTTTAAAAATTTGTATGTAAACTTGATTTATCTCTAAGACATTCAAATGCAAAAATCAAGTACTGAAAGTACATAACTGACACGTTTACAAATACAATGTTTAAATTTAAATTGCTGAAACGTAATTTGTAGTATAAATTAATGACAAAATAATCTTGGACAATTTGTTGTTTGTACAACTTCTTTGTGCACTCTGAACAGGGTTATCAAAAACCCGGCCCAGTGTGTTTTTTGGGTTTCATTGGGTAAGTTTATGCTTTTTTGGGTTTTATTTTTATTTTGTCTCTGTCAAAAAAATTTTTGTTTTTTTGTTTAGTGATATTGAAAATTAGTTTTATTTTCTACTTTAACTTTATTTAAAATATATTTTATATATTGTTATTTAATAATTTATTACAAGAATTTTTCAAATTATTTTGAAAAAGATTTTTAAATATAATTTAAAATTGTAATAGGAAAAAAAAAAGTTACACATTAAATCTATATGTATTGATTTATTTTAAGTTTAAAAGTATTATTCTGTATAATTAAAAATGTCAATGAGAAATGGAAAAAAGAAGGCTAGAGAATGGGAGGTAGTAACTGAAGTTTTAATTAAACTTTGAACTAGAAATTTGAATGAACAAACTTGTTTCTCCGCACAGCAGCCTTGTTTATAAAGGTTCATGTTTAGGAATTAAAGAGTTGAGAGAGGGTTGTAACCACAATAAGGTAGCCTCCATGACTGTAGTGGGCTTCTCTGGCCACTACTATTTATTTAATTTCACCTTGGGAGGTGAATAACAAAAGATTAAAAAATCTAAAGCGATAAAAGTATTTAAATAAAAATTCTAATAATTTATTTCCAAATAATGATTCAAATATAAGTAAACCTGCTCTGATAGCTGTTATTGTTGGTTATAATAGTTAATAATAATAGTTAATAGTAGTAGTTAATAATAATTTAGTTAATAATAATAGTTAATAATTATTTTAGTTAATAATATTATAGTTATAATGTTAAAGTTGGTTATAATAGTTCATAAAATTATTGAATATCTTAAAAAAAAACCCAATAAAACCCAGATTTTCTTGGGTTTTCTTGGGTTTTTTTAGGTGGGTTTTATTAGGCAGGTTTTTTAATGCCAACCCTGACTCTAAATCTCTAAACAGTTAATAATAACAATAATATGTATAATAAAATAATATGTAAGATAATACATTATGTAAATGTAAGATTAAAAGTTTTAATGTAAGAAAAATGTGTAAAAGTTACAGAAAACAAGCAGTTCTGGTAATTTTATAAGTGGTGAGTATATAAAAAAAGATAACAAATATTGAAATAAGTTGTACCAAAGGTTCCACACCCTCGACAATTCGTATCAAAAGCACCAACAGAAATATCATTTGAGTGCACCAGCACTGTTAATTTACAAATATTTTACAGTTGTCATTGAAATCAGTCTGTATGAGAGCTACTTTATTGTTCGAGAAACCCTACATCTGCTCAATCTCAAAAACATTCAACTTTATTATTATTTATAAATGTTTTTATATTTTAATTTTTATATGATAAAAATAAATACAAAAAGCTTTAATGAATCAATTTTACTAATCAATAACATTTTTTTTAACAGTAGTAAAAATTAGTAAAAGTAATAAAATTTTTGCTACTGTCAAAACTTCTAATTTAAAACAAAAAAGTTCACTAATATTTCTAAAGAAAATAACATTTTCATTTTTAATTCATGTTGAATTATTTCATGTAAATGTTAATATGACTTTAGTTAATTGTTAGTTTAAATGTCGTCAATTTAAATTTTGTTTAATTTACAGTTATTATCTGGTTCTTTTATCTATAATAGAATTTTCATTTTCAGATTGAACTTGAAAAATTAAACAGCGCTTCAGACTTGATTAATATTTTGGAAAAAGAACTTGATGTATGTTTAAATATTTTGCATTGATATTTGTTTATTAATTTTGAATTACAAAATGTTTACATTCAGCTTTTTCTATTGTTTCTATTTTTTCTTCACAAAATATTTGCAATTTATTATTACTAATTTTCCAGGAAGCACGAACTGTTTTCCGTCAAAAGTTAAATGATGCTACTCGTGATCTTCAGCAGTTATCAAAATCATTAGGAAATAGTATTGATAAAGCAAGGCCATACTTTGAGCTGCTAGAGCAGACAAAAAAGGTTTTTTTCCTAATTTTTATACACATTCACTATTTTGTTTTATGTATATTCATGTCTAGTATAAATAATAACATCAACTATTATTTTAGAAAGAAATATAGTTTGTTAAATTTAACTAGTATATATAAAATATGTAATTCTGCTATTCAGTTACTTGTATTTGTACTTTGCAGACATTATAGCTAGAAGGCATTTGCAGTTAATAAAGTTGGTAGAAAAAGATATTTACAGAACATAGATAATATACAGAAGAATATGTTTCTAGGCATTGTGGATAGGAGAAGACATTAGCAGGCATTATAGATAGAAGCAAAATACATTTGCATGCATTATAGATAAAAGAAAAAGACATTTGAAGGCATTATAGAAAGTACATTTTAAAATGATTGCAAATAATTATGTTATTTATTTAACACAGTTTAAATATTAAGCAAATATATATTAAAGCTACCAAGTTACAACTCATAACAAAGTGAGCTTAAAAACCTTTGTATTTTGAACAAGATAAATTTGATAAAAATAATAAAAAAAATTAGCAGCATGATAGACTGCTTACTTTATAAATAAAGGTATAGAGTAATTTATGTCCATGGAACAAATTAAGAAGAAAAAAAAATCTGAAGACCTTTTGGCTATCTTGTTTTTGTGTTTGAAATGCTCTTAAAAAATTTATAGAAAAATTTCAAAAAACACTTTAAACTAAAAAAACTTGAAAATAATAATAAATGATAAATAAATAAAAGATAAACCTGAAAAATAAAACCCTAGACCTGCATTTAAAAGTCATCAATATGAGCTGGATCAAGATTTTTTTAAATTGAATTCCAATGCAAAGCATTTTTTTACCTAAGATGGCATATTTTTCTTTTCTTAAGATTTCTTATACGCCTCAATCGAGTAGTAGACACTTATTTAAAATCTAAAAAGATAGTCTCTAATAATCAGGTATATTTTCTATATAAATATTTTTTTTAAATAATTTGCTATTTTTTTTGTTTTTAAATATTCATAATCTAAAGAGTACTAATAAAGCCAAATTTTTAAAACTGAGTAATAAAAAACTGATGTGTAGTATGCCTGATGCTGAATAGTATGCCTGAGATCCTGGGTATGCCTGACCTTGTTCTATTGGTAAAGTGTTAATTGAACAGTGCTATCTTATTAAATTTAGTAATTCTAAAAAAAAGTAAATGTTTTAAAGAATTCTCTGAACTAAACCAAGAGCTTTTTTTTTGAGATTCAAAGTAAATCCCATAGAAATTATTTGTAATTATCACAAGAAAGTTTTTTTGTTGAGGTACGAGAACATTCAAGGTATATTATTATAGCATAGCAGTGTATATGTTTATAGGTATATTATTATAGCATAGCAAGATATATTATTATAGCATAGCAGTGTATATTATTATAGCATAGCAGTATATCATAACTGTGATAAATATTTTTGAAAATAGGTTTGGTCTAATTACATTAACAATTTTTTTGATAAAAATGAAATTTCTATCAGTAGAAAAAGTCAAGTTATTCAAAATAATTTAGCTCCAGCAACTTTACCTTTTATATGAGTTTACTGAAATGATTTTTATATATTGCGACAATTTGTGAGAGCATCATTTTATATCAAAAGGACAACCTATTGGGATTATAAATAAGTGACCAATTATTTTTTTGGTTTTTATCAATAAAAACTCTTTGATTGATGTGTGTAAAATGTGAGTGAAATTTTTTATGCAAAGTTTTATATTCATCACTTATATTGTCATCAAATTTCATCATCATCACTTATATTGTTATAAAATTCCTTTGTCTCTTATATTGTTTTTAAAATATTCTAAGATATTGATATTGTTATGTTTATATCGAGCTTGAAATTACTATAAATTATTAAATTTGTTTATACCTTGATCATAACTGTTATCATATTTTAGATTTTAGGGCTCATTTTCTTTGAATGATCCTAGTTTTAAAATTTAAATCTTTAGTTTCAAGGTGTCGATTAAGATCATGTGTCTCAGAGCCAAAACTTTAGTTGCCTGTTTAAGTCCAGATCTTTTGGTTTGAGACATAGACCAAGAAATTGAAAAAATAAAATTAGGGTAATAGTCTACATAACATTCATTGTTAGTAGCTGATGATGAATGTGATATAAAAGTCAGTATGTATGTATTTAGTTAATTAGTATCCTACTATTCAAGGTTAAGGTCAAATTTGTTCTTTCTTGATCAAATATCTCTTAACCTCTTAACAGTGGAAGTTTTTTGCGGTGGATCTTTTCTAGTTGAATCTATTATCTTAACTGCTGTGTATAATTTTTTTGCTCAATTAAGAAAAGTTCAACATAATATATGCCGCAATCTACAGATTTGATAGTTTATTTTTATTACTTAGAATAAAATGCGCTTGAATTAATTATCAAGTCTGTAGATTGTGGCATATATTATGCTGACTTTTAAGCCTACAATAAAACAGAGAAGACAATCTTCAACTTAAATTAAAATGGTTCGGGATCCTTTTTAAGTATTAGCATTTTTCAATGGAAAAATTAATCATTAACATAAAATGAAAAAAAAATAAAAAAAAATTTTTAATTTTATTTGAGTTTTTTTGATTAGTAAACAGCGCTTATATTTAACGTAAATGTCATTCAAAATTTTGTAACAAATGTTTTTACATATATTTGTCATTCAAAAGTTAATGTGATTTTTTTCAAAATTAGTTACTTCTTTTATCTTACCGCTTATAGAATAATGTAAACTAACGCTAACCCTAACCCTAACCCTGTTAAAAAGTTGCTTAACCAAAATTATATGACAAAAAATACTTTGATTTTGATGATTTGACCATGTCCTTCGACATATTTTTAAAATTTAAAAAAGTGCCAAACTTACCAAAACTTATCTAAAACTTTTTTTACTAAGAGAAAATTAAAAAAATACTTAACTAAAGCAAAAACATATATATATATATATGTTTGTATACATATATATATATATATATATATATATATATATATATATATATATATATATATATATATATATATATATATATATATATATATATATATATATATGTATGTACACATATATATCAGGCTTGGTCGGGAAGCTGGAGCGATCGCTCTCGATTGCTGACCACTTAAATAATATTTAGTTGCGAAAAGCTGGCCAGATTTTTTAGTCGTTTTGAGAACGTTTTAAAAAGCAAAAAAAAAAAAAGCGCAAAAGGTTAATTGGACCGATAAGAGACAATTACAAAAAAAAAAAAATTTAGGCAAATAAAATATCTTTAAACACGAAAAAACTTAAACCTAAATAAATTACGTTTAGAACAAATATTTTCGAAACATTGCTCTTTTATAATTTTTTTTATAAAATTAAGTGATGTTTTTTATATAAAGTATATAAAGCGATGTTTTTTATATAAAGTAGCAACTTACGATTGTTTAAAAATGAAACAAATGCTCTTTATTTAGCAAAGTTTGCAAGTTTTAGTTTTATTTAAGCTAAACTATTTTATAAATAAAAAAGGTAATTTTTCAATACCTGTTTTATGTTTCGCGTAGTTTGAAAAGTTTAACATATTTGAAGCAATTCTTCTTATTAAGATAAACAAATGAAATAAATAAATCATTGAATTACTATAGAAATTTAATTAACAAAATAGAAATCAACTAAAAAAGTTAAAAATACTTTATGACTAGGAAGCGAAACTGCTTCACAATATCGCTAATGATGTTTAGTGAGTGGGCTTTTTAATTTTAATTAGTATTTTAAAACAGAAAAAAGTATAACGAGTTTCAAGAATGGCAACTTAAGCGAAAACAATTTGAGTTAGTAAACCAATATATAGAAACTTTTCTTAATATCTAATTATTTGCTATATATATTTGTGTTCTGTTGTGACTTCAGGCACGGTGCTTGTTCTTCCGCGAGATACTTTGTAAGAGTTGTTTGTGTTTAGTAACCAGAAACTTCTTATATGTTTGTTACATAATTAGTTTTATTAACTATAACGATTATAACTTCATTGAAAACGCAATTATTTTTGTAAGTCTTTGTTTAAATCATAAAAATTGCTTGAAAAGATACATTACGATAAAAAACAGATACACAAATTACATTTGCATAAAGATTACATACTTTTTAAATAAAAAATAAGAATATACTAATAAAATCCATAATTTATAATAAACTAGAAATTTTGACAATTTAATATATATTTAATATATTTATTTTTGTAAACAAATAATATATATTTCTAAAACAAGAAAACTAGAAATCTCAAAAAGTAACAAATCGTGAGTTATACAATTCCTAAAACATTTCAACAGAATACTCTAGAACTTTATTTTGCAAAATCAGCATATTTTTTGAACCAATAGAATTAGTTTCTTCATTAATTTGGCGGGTTTTTAGTGTTCGCGAATATTCTTTTTATTTTTTTGCACAAAGATGTTTTGAGAACATTCAAGTTTATTATGTTTCCATGTATGTCCGTAAAACAAAAAATTTTTGTTTCGTACATAAACTTAAATGTTCTCAAAACGACTAAAAAACCTGGCCAGTTTTTCGCAACTAAAAATAATTTCCGTGGTCAGTATTCGAGAGCCATCACTCCTGCTTCCCGACCAAGCCTGATATATATATATATTTATATATATATATATATATATATATATATATATATTCATTATATATATATATATATATATATATATATATATATATATATATATATATATATATATATATATATATATATATATATATATTTATATATAAAACCCAACTAAAACAAAACTCTTCAAACTAAAATGCTTAGTTTATTTAATTTACGCTTTAAAAAACCATTTCATTCTTTGTTTTAATATTTGTACTTTTTTTTTAATATGAAAATTCATTAGAAATGTTTTGTTTCCTCATTAAAAAGCGTTTTGATAATATAAAAGCATTTAAGATCAAACTTACTTTATTGCAACAGCTATCTAAAACGTTTATATAGTATTTATTATAAAAAATGCACACTTAAACAATTTATATAATATAAATTATATACAACTGTCAATTATACTTAAAAGAAAATCATTATCAGTGAACTGTTACTATCTTTAAAAGCGATTCGCTAATATAAAAATGTTTGTTAAGAAGTTTAGATAGTAATTTATTTCACTTATATAAGTATAACACTAAGTATAATTCAGAATATTTTTCATTCAGCACGTTTTTATAATGTTTTTTTTAAATAGCTGTGGTCAAAAAGTCAAAGCAAAATGTGATTTGCCTGGTCATATAATAATGTGCGATCGCATGACTTCTTGTGAAAGACTGGGTACCACTTTAAAACAAGGCCTGCCATAGGTGTACAATAGTTCAATGAAGGTACATTTATAAGCTTACTTCATAAGAAAAAGTTTTCAAACTTGATACTTATGATATCCCTGGTAGTACCACATGTAACTTGTTTCTTATCTGTGTTAGTGTTAAGAAAAAATTAAGTAGTGTTAAGAGGGGGTTGAGTAATCATGTGTGAGGGTTGAGTAGTGTTTAGAGACAGTTGTGTAATATTGAGTACTTATAGTTTAAAAAATATATAGTCTTTTTGACAGCCTTAAGGAGGTTAATGCATTTAAAAAAGAAGATAAAGAGAAAAACAGGAAATAAAGTAAATTATGATAAAATCAAATGTTTAGTGGTAGTTCTTATGACAGAGTAATAGTTATTAATAATTCTTATGACAGAGTAGACAAAAATTTTTACCTATCTGAAGTTTAGTCATACAAATTATTTTAAACAATCACTGACCCATATATCTTTTTTATCAGTCAAATGTTGTTTCGTAAATTGATTGATTTAAAAAAGTAATTTTTTCTTGGTCACAAAACTATAACAATAAATTTTCTTTTACAGGCACAGCTGCAATGTTCCAGTGCTGTAATAGCATATGAAAGAGCTTGTGATATGCATCAAGGTGCCCGTAAAACGATTTCGATTGCTGAGGATAAATTATTAAACAACCCTGCATTGTTTGAACCAGCTTGGCAGGAAATGCTTAATAATGCTAACCTAAAAGTTTGTACAGTTTTTTTCTTTATAAAAGCTTAAAACTAGTCTGTTTATTATTTATTACACTGTGTAGCATAACATTTAATGTTCCACAATTTTATTTATCAATATCAACATTTTTGAAAAATCAAATTATTTTTTTATTGGCTAAATCTCAACATAGATCACCTTAAATCTCAACATGGATCATCTTAAATCTCAACATAGATCATCTTAATTCTCTACATGGATCATCTTAAATCTCAACATAGATTATCTTAAATCTCAACATAGATTATCTTAAATCTCAACATGGATCATCTTAAATCTCAACATGCATCATCTTAAATCTCAACATAGATCATCTTAAATCTCAACATGGATCATCAAAAATCTCAACATGGATCATCTTAAATGAAAATTCTTAAGTTAATGCGTATCTATATGAAAAGCTCATTATTTTAGAATAAAAGTTTTTAAAAAAATCTTTATTTTCTTCTGTTCCTTAAGGTTACTTTCATATAACTTTAATTTTAAAAGAAAAATTGTACCCATATTGGCAGTTCATAAAAATATTTTAACAATTATCTTTGTCCAGAAATAATTATATTTCTTCATTATCTAAATTTTTTTTACTTAGCATTGAGCATCAGTTTTTTTTGTTGTTGAATTGTCTAAACCATCTTCTGTGTGTATTAGCAATTAGATTGTGTTTGTCAAAAGCTTTTTAAAGCTTTCTACGATATTCAGCATGTAATGTATGTAATGTTGGTACAAGAAAATTTAATGTTACATACAAGGAAAGTATGTAACATGAATAAATATGTGTGTTAAAAATCCAAATATTAAAAAGAGTAATGAAAATCATACAAGTGAGCTTTCAATCTAGTTCATAAACAGTTTAAGTTCTAATTCAAATTTTAGTTCAAAAAAAAATTCCCTCAAAGCATCACCAGTTCATTTATTGTTTCTATTTCTAATACATTTAAAGATTTTATTTATTTATTTGCTTATCAATTCTATTATTTCTTATATTATATTTAACTATTTGTAAATCAATTAATTTTAATCTTTAACCATATCTTTAAAAATATATTTATTTATATTTTAACTGACTATGTAATAGTTAAACCTGTGTTTAAAAGTTACATGATTTAACATTTGTTGTAATGATTGTGAATAAACTCATATAGTAGAACAAGTTTTAAAAACTTTTAATTTTGTTGAAGCCAAATATTTAATATTCAAAAAACCTCTTTTCATATTGAAAATTTCATATTGGGGTTTTAAATGGTTATTAAAGTATTATGTTGTGGTTGTCACTTCAAAACCAAGATATTTTCTGATTTTATCATTTTTTTTAATGTTATTTTTTACATTTTATTAAGATTACCCTCAATTTTTTTTTAATTATTTATGATTAGTTAGGGTTGACTTGAAGGTAGTTTGTGTTTTTTTAAAAACAAAGTTTATTATTTATTTTTAATTCCATACTTATCTTCAACAATATATGCACCATTATCATCTTTAAATTTTTGCTAACGGTTACGCAAAAAAAACTTTTAAAACTAGTTTTTAAATAAATGATTTAAGTGACTCTCAGAGTGCCTATTTGTTGTTTAATTTTTCATTGCATAAACTGTTGCTTAGTGATTGGAAGCAAGAATAATCTGTTTAGGCACTAAGTTAGAGAATAATGCAAATAAGACAACATTAGCCAGCCAATCTATAATAGTTGTTGCTGTACCAATTGGGCAGAGTGAAAGCAGACATTGTTATTAGTGATGTACCGATTAATTACTGACAAATTTATTCTCCACGACAAAATAGGTTTGGTTCTCGAAACAGGAGAAATGCTTATGTTTTTAAATTACAATTTTAAATACTAAATACACAATTTTAAATACTAAACAATGTTACAGCTGCTATTGGTGCTTCTCTTAGAATATTGAAGTTATTATTTTTGATATTTGATTTTGATATTTGATTTTGAAATCTCTTATTTTATTTTGAGAAAATATTATATATTTCATATAAACAAAATTTTTATTTATTTGTTCTTTACAATGAGTATAAAATTTTGAGTAAACTGCTTTGGGGTCATCCATAAATTACATTATGCAATTTTTGATCTTTTTTGACCCTCTCTCTAATTACCACAACATAATACTTTAATAACAAGTTCTGTATAAGTTGTCAAAGAACCACTCTCCCCCCCCCCCCTCCTTCCCCTTATAGCTTGACGTAATTTACGGACAAACCCTTAACTTAATACCATTTTCTTTTAAAAATTAAAATAAAAAGCTTTCCTCTAAAATTGTATTTAGTTTTTAAAAGTTTTCTTTTCATGGTTGAAAAAACCTAAAAATATATTTTAACTGAGCTTTACTTATATCTTTTAAAATAAAGGTTTGGCTCTAATTTGGGTCCAACTATTTGTTTACCAGTTCTGATTCCATGAAAAATTTTACACAATTTAAAATAGTATGTTTTTAAATTTAAAAAAATTTTAATTAATTAATATATTCACTGGTATCGGATTTGGCCATAAATGTCCGATTGGTGCATCACTAGTTTTTATGGAAGAAGTAAACTTTTTTTTGTTGCTTAAAACTGATCAAGTTGAGCACAGTAAGTTATTATTATAGTTGTGGTTGATCTACACCCTTTTTTAAGGTGTAGATTAACTTTTAGAATTAATTTTTATTAGTTGTTCCAGATCTATCCACTAGAGCTTCATGGTGTAGTTAATATAGAGTATCCTATTCTTATCTCATGATAACATGGTCAAGCTAGATAAACGTGAGGTGCAAAGGTGTCCACTTACCAACATATCCGACTAGCATTCAATTTATGTGGTATTCAAACACCAAGATTAAAGTCTTTCTCATTTTGTGCAGTTTGTATTCTATAGTATCATAAGTAGATCCATGTTAGCTTACTATGCAGCAGTTAATCACAAGACGCTTTTAATAAGCTGCTTTAAATGCTTAAAATCTACTTATGTTGGTCTACTGGATCTAGTTTGACCTTGCATTGTTAAAAATTTTTTAAGGCAGTTTCGAACCTGCTCCTTTGTAAGCCACGCCTCAAAACTAATAAACAAATATCTTATTATATTATTAATTTATCTAGTTTACTTTATTATTATTATTGATCTTATATATATATATTTTTCGGCAGTGTGTACATACATCAGCTGATTTAAATGAGAAGAACATGCTAGGACTATATTGACTGCGGGTATTTAGAATATGTATGTATATATGCTTATATATATGTATATATATATGTATATAGCGCTCTAGTATATATATATATATATATATATATATATATATATATATATATATATATATATATATATATATATATATATATATATATATATATATATATATATATATATATATATATATATATATATGTATACATGTATATATATGTATATATATATGTATATATCTTATACTGCTGAGTTAGGTGAGAATGATGATGTCACACTCACCTAATGTCAAATAGCCTGCTGCCGGGGGCTTCAGTACATACATCGACTGACAAATAGCCTGACTCGCCGTGGAATGCTGCTACATCGACTAAGGGTTTGGTATGGGTCAGCAACATTTTCATTCATTATTCTTCGTTTTCCCTCATTGTTTTCTAAAAATGCTCACTTAATTTAGGCTAGCAAAAAAAGTGAGCAATTGCGCATATATATATATATATATATATATATATATATATATACATAAACATATATATATACTATTTTAATTTAAAATACAAATCACAAAATTTGTAAAATTGATTATTTTTTCAAAAAAAAAAATTTTTTTTTTTTGAAAAAACTTCTTTGCAAAAGTTTAGAAACAACGGAATTTGATAAATATTTATTATTAAAAAGCTGAAACTTTTAATAAAATTCACAAAATAACAATTTTTAACAAAAAATAGTTTTAATAAAACACTTAGTATTTGATGGCATATCCATTTGCTTTTAAAACAGTATAAGAGTGACGAGGCATTGAATCTACTAATTTTTTGAGAATGTTTTGAGAAATATTATGCCAACATAATATTTCTCAAAACATTTTGCTGGTTGTTTTTCTACCAACTAATTGCTAGTTGATATACTCCTAAAGATGCTCAAAAGGAGATCTGGGCTCTGTGAAGTCCATTCAAGAACTTTGATTTTTTATGATTTAAAATATTCTTTAACAGATCAGGCAAAATGCTTTGGATCATTATCTTGTTGTAAGACCCATTTGCTAATCATTTTATTCTTTGCTTGTGAATTCATAACATTCTTTATAATGTCTAAATAAACTCACTGGTCCATAATACCTTCTATGTGATGAATGGGACCCACATTGTCACAACTAAATTTAAAATCATCCTTAAAACATAACATTTCCTCCTCCATGTTTAATAGTTGGTAACTAATACTGTCTCCTACTGGGCTCTTAACATACCTAATTCCATCATTACTAAATAGCATAAACTTAAATTCATCAAAAAAAAGGATTTTTGACCAGTCTTCAACTGACCAAACAATACGATTTTTTGCAAATTTTATTCTGGTTTTGAAATTTCTTGCAGATTTTAGCGATTTCTTAACTGGATGACGGCCATACAGATTATTTTGTTGTAATCGATGTTTAGTTGTATCAGCAATACAGTTGAGCCATGAAACTGATGTATAAATGAATTAAGTTTAACAGCAGTATTGTGAGGATTTTTTTTGGAATACCTTACTAATAATCTATCAGACTTTTCAGTTGTAACTTTAATTCTTCCAGAGCGAGGTTTGCTTTCAATGGTTTTGCACAGATAAAATCTTTTAAAATATTGTTAAGTAATTAAGTTATAACATTTTACAAATATTTTGGCAATCAGTTGTACTTCACTGCCCTTAAAATATCTCAAAGTAATTAAATTATTAATTTTCACAAATATTTTGGCCTTAAAT
>NC_061162.1:48731403-48858903 GCF_022113875.1 Hydra vulgaris | reverse complement strand
CAGCGGTTATTTTTTACACTTTAAAGGGATCCCTAAGTGCTATAAAGATATGATCTCATATGAAAGAGCATTAAAAAAAAAAATGTTTGATGTATATTATTTTTTCTAAAACGTAATAATGAACACACACTAACAAATTTAATTTTCAAAAAAACGCTTTTCTTCGATTAAAAAAAATGGGTCTTGTCCAAAGTTTATTGACTCTATTGCCTCAAAAAACTAACGTTAGTACGTCAAATTAAACAAAGTAGACAAAATGTCATTATTGCAAACTTATTAGTTGGTAATTAAATTTAAAATTAAAGTCGTTTTTTACGCATAATTTCTTACAAGAATAAGTTTTGTAGCATTTTGTGAAAATATATTTGTATATTAAAATTTTTTTATAATATTAATTTATATATTTGTGTTGTAAGGGCAATTCCACGGCTAAAAATAAATAGAAGTCAAATTTTAAACTCTTTTTACTCAGTTAAAAACAAATGAATATTGACTTAGACATATGAAAGTTTATTTAAAATATTTCCTTAGTTAAAAAATAAATTTATTTCAGTAATTTTTATGGTTTCAAAAGTGACGGTTACTCTCATTTTTGCTTGATAAAAAAAATAATGATTGTAAAATGTTTTAGTTAAATTAACATTTATGTTATATTGCTATATTTTTTTGGTTCAAATTGATAAGGTTGAATAGACATTTTATTAGAAATTAAACTAAGACAGGGCTCGAATTAACGCAAAAAAATCTAATCGCCAAAAAAAAAAAATTTTTTCTTTCTTCCCCTCCCCCCCTCCCCCCCCTCCTCTCTCTCTCTCTCTCTCTTATAGCTTGCGCCGATGTGCGGTAATGGGGGAAAAAATTATCGTCAATAAATCAAAAAACATCGTCAAAAACTTAATAAAAAATTAGATACCACGTTTTTTATAATTTATTGTTTCTTGAATAAAGGACTAATAAAAGTTTAAATATAATTAAGTTTTTCATTTAAATGGTTGATGTTTTTATTCAATTTTTCTATTTCAAGTTTTCCAATAAAAGATAAAACAAAAAAATTTGGTTTAATAAATCGAATTATACTTCATGTTTAAAATAAGGCTTAAAAACCTTAAAGTAAAAAAATTGCTGGTTTTTATTAGCATTTTTATACTGTTTGAAAAAAAAAACTAATAAAAAAGAATCAACTAATAATATATTAGTTAATAATTATATATTAATTCTTTTTTATTAGTTTTTTTTTTCAAACAGTATAAAAATGCAAATAAAAGTCAGTAATTTTTTTGCTTTAACGTTTTTAAGCCTTATTTTAAACATGGAGTTTTGATAAACAAAGATAAAAACCAACTTTTCAACTTTTCGTTTTAACGACCTTGAAAAAATTTTTCACGCAGAGATTTAAGTAATTTAAATTCAAAAATGTTTTACGTTGAAAGAAAATCTCCGCGCGAAAGAGCAAATCATCTATTCATCTATATATTCAGAATAATAAATTTAGTGTGACGTTCTTTACGATAAAAACATTACTTTTAAGAATTGCTAAAAAAAATGACAAGCTAGAAAAAAAGTAATAATCAACCAAAAAAAAAACGAGTCGCAAAAAGATTTTTTTTAAGAAAAAACTAATCACAAAAGTGTAGGTAGCAATCGCGATCGCGATACGTTTAATACGAACCCTGTAAGGCTTTTTTATGAGCTGTGAACTATTTAAAACTAGTAATTAATAAATTTTTTTTTAACAACGCCTTTCAACTGAATTCTATTATACTATTTTTGCAAAACTACTTAAAAAAACTTGATTAAAACTTACCTATTTAATCACGACTTTTTTTTACTTGAAAATCGAAGTAGATATTCTAAAGTTGTTGTGACATACTAACGTGATTTTTAACAACTAACAATCGAGTTTCAATGGTGAAAAAATAAAATCAAAATGGAGTTGTTTTTTAGTGATTTCGGCAATTGCTTTTTGTTAGCATGCATTTATTATTACAATTTAGTGAATAAGAATAAAACTTACATATTTTTTTTTATGCTCTTTCATATGAGATCATATGTTAGGAGCACTTAGGGATCCCTTTAAGTCAACCTAAAAAATATTATTTTTTAGTTCTTTTTTCACTAACAGATGTTGCGTAGATTAAGTATTTGTATAGAAGAAAAATTTAAGTGATTAATTAAGCGCCTTTTTAAAAAGAAATAGAAAATTTGTTGACTTAACGATCTTAACGCATGCACATATATTTCAACTTGACGTCGTAGAAATAGTATAAAATAAATTTTATACACATATTTTAAAGTTTATTTGTCATTTTTACATATATTTATATTTAAAAAATTTATAAAAACATAGAAATATTAAAATATAAGTCTATATATTTATTATTGTTGACTTGTCGCAAGATTTACAAGTAGAATAAGTCTACTTAGTTGAATATATATAGTATGAACATATATTGTTGAATATATATAGTTGAATATATAGAACATATATTGTTGAATATATAGTTGAATATATATAGTATGAACTACTAGTTGAAAAATAACATATTATATAATGTCTACATGTTAATTTTTTTTTAAACTGGTCGTATATTATTTTAACTAAATAGTTTATCTATATTTTAAACAAAATTTATAATAAAAATATCTTTATATTTCAAACAAAAAATGCAATCTCTTAACTATCAACCTATAGATCGTATATGTAACCAGGCTTGGTCGGGAAGCGGGTGCAATCGCACTCAATAATTGACCACGGAAATTATATTTACTTGCGAAAAGCCAGCCAGATTTTTCAGGCGTTTTGAGAACATTTCAGTTTATGTATGTTTCCTTGTTTGTCCGCAAAATAATAAGTTCATTTTATTGTAAATTTTAAAAGATTTTGTTTTACGGACGTACATGGAAACTTATATAAACTTGAATGTTGTTAAACATCTTAGTGCGGAAAAATAAATAAAGAATATTCGCGAACACAAAAAACCCGCCAAATTTACGAACAACTAATTCTATTGGTTCAATTAATAAATAACTGAAATTACTAAAGAATTCAAGCGACTGTTCGAGAGTATTCTGTGGAATTATTTTTCAAAATCTTTTTTTTTTGTTTTTGTTTTTGTTTTTGTTATGTTTTCGTTGAGAATTCTAGCATGAATTGTTTTAAGAATATAATATCAAACGAACAATTATTTTAATACAATGGCTCATTCTCGGAGTTACATCCATAAAGCTATGTCTTAAACTAACATTTGTTTACAAAAATAAATGTTTTAAATTTATATTTTTTAACTTGTCAACGTTTTGTAAATATATTATAGATTTAATTAGTATAATCTTATTTTTTATATATAAGAGATGTATTTATATGTATGTAATGTATTAGAAATTGGTTTATTAACTTCAATTATTTTTGCTTCAGCCATTCTTACAAACTCGTTATACTTACACTTAAATTTTTTTTTTCAGTAAAATACTAGTTAAAGATATAAAGCCCACTCACTAAACATCATCAGCGATATTGTTAAGCAGTTCCGCTTCCTCCTTACAAAGTAATTTAACGTTTTCAGTTAATTTCTATCTAGCTAATTAAATTTCCTCCTTACAAAGTAATTTAACGTTTTTAGTTAATTTCTAACTAGCTAATTAAATTTCCACAGTAACTCAATGATTTAGTTATTTCATTTGTTCATCTTACTAAGAAGAGTTGTTTCAAATATGTTAAACTTTTCAAACTACGTGAAGCATAAAACAGGTACTGAAAAAACTTTTTTTATTTATAATTAAATTATGTAGCGTTAGTTTTATTGGTTTAATCTTGTTGGACTTTACTGGGCCGGGGGCTGCATTATTTTGGTGGCCTTTTTTATGTGCGACAGCGTAGAAATGACTTAAAAATACCGATAGGTATTTTTAATCTCTTGACTATTTCTCGGCCTATAATATTGTGTGTCCCGGGACTCTAGCTCTTCTACCCCCCCCCCCCCACCTTTTATTTCCAGCACTGGAAATAAGACATAAGTATATAAATAAAAATTATATATAATCTTTGATAAATTGAAGAACATTTGTTTCTTTATTAAACAATCATTATTAGTACGTTGTTACTATATACAAAAAATGTCTTTTTTTTTAAAAAAAAAAGTTATAAAAGAGCAACGTTTTAAAAATATTTCCTGTAATCGTATTTATTTTACTTAAAGTTTTGCGTTAAAAGCTATTTTTCTTTTTTTTAACTGTCTCTCATCAGTCCAGTTTATCTTATTGCGCATTTTTTTTGTTTTTTAAATTTTCTCAAAACGCCCAAAAAAATCTGGCCGGCTTTTCGCAACTAAATATAATTTCCGTCGTCAAATATCAAGTGCGATGACACCCGCTTCCCAACCAAGCTTGTGTAACACACGCTTTTAAAAAAAGTTATTGTTTATAGTTTTCTGCTTTTTTTTTTGTTAATGTTTTTCATAGAAATCTCTTGAGTATAATTTAAACATTACAATGGTATCTTTTTTTTTTAATTTCTATTGAACTAATCGTTACTAAAATTCATTCAAACGTAAAGTCAACAGGAAATCTGTCGACTTATGAAAAGTATCGACTTGACAAACATAGTTTGTCAACATTGGGCTGACCTAATCTTTATATATATATATATATATATATATATATATATATATATATATATATATATATATATATATATATATATATATATATATATATATATATATATATATATATATATATATATATATAGTAACGTGGTAAAGATTAGAAACACTTATTTTAGTTTTTACTGCTAAACTTTTTACAAACTTTATATATATATACACATATATATATATATATATATATATATATATATATATATATATATATATATATATTTATATATATTTATATATATTTATATATATATATATAAATATATATATATATATATATAAATATATATAAGTATATATATATATTTATATATATATATATATATATATATATATATATATATATATATATATATATATATTTATATATAAATATATTTTTTACTAACTTATATATATATATATATATATATATATATATATATATATATATATATATATATATATATATATATATATATATATATATATATATATATATATATATTAGTAAAAAAACACTCATCAAATTTGAGCTTCTAGTCAATTTATAATAATAAATTTGTGTTATGTATGTTGTTATGTTATGGTTATATATATATAACAAACTTCGTTTATCAGTTATTAGAAGCAGAAGAGGAAAAACTTAAGAATGAGTCATTTCACCATGAAGCAGCTTCAGTGTATACTCAGCTCCAACACAAAAAACTTAAACTAGAAAACCAACTTAAAAAGAGCATCAATAAAGCAAGGTAATTTTGAAAGAAAAAAGTTTGTTATATTATAAATATCTTCATTGTTAATGTTAAACTTATTATTCTCTTTTGTTAAACTATAAGTTTAACATTAACATTAAATTTAAACACTAACAACATATTTAGTATGACCTTACAGTAAAATATATAAATATAAAATTTAAAAAAAAATAAGACAACTTATAAGAAGCACTACATTACAAGTTTCATCATTATTGTTTCATCATTATATTTTTATATGATGATGATTAACGATAAATTATAAAAAAGAATTATTTTGGCACATTAGTTATAGACAAGAGCAGCAAAGGTCTCAAATTGAGTCAGTTAAAAAGGCCCTGTGGAAAATTTCAAATAAACTATTAAAATTCTTTCACTTTTTTTAATTATAACTGTAATGTTCTGTCAGGGTAGTTTCTCTATTCATCACATTCTAAAGTAAAAAATCCAAATTTAAATCTTGTTGTTCAGGATTACTAAGTATGTTTTATAATTGTTATTTGTATATGTATCAATATCTGTACCTGTTACACAAACAATGGGGGCCATTTAAATTGTATGCACTCAAAAATTTGCTTATAAAAATTGATATCTATTAAATGCAGGGCTTATTTTGATTTTTTATAAGGTCCTGGACAAATTGTCCCACCAAAAGTTATTTTTGTTGGACATTGTCTGATCAAATTTTCAAAATAAAATTTGAACAAATAAATTTCACAAATATTTATATATATTCATATTTGTTTAGTTAAAAGGAACACAGGAAAAAGATAGTTCTTTAAATGCCGAGAGTAAAAAAGTACTGCAGATGGGTTTTCTTAGACTAGCTACTGGCGTATCTGAGTTTTACGGAACTCAATTATCCAATTGAAATATATGTTATGTTTTCCCAGTTTAGTTTTTTTTAGGCTAGTTAAGTTGTAGTTTTTTTTCTTTATATTCAGAATTTTTATCATCGTAGATCTTTTTAATTTAATTGAAATAGTTTAAATTCAATACTGCGCATTTTTTTATATAGACTTGAAGTTTTATTGAGTTTTTTTCTCTCGAAAACCTTGTTAGTTTACATTGAATTACATTTCCCGTTTATAAAAGTTATTTAAATTTTTTTACTTAACAAAATATAGTATGCTAAGTGTCAATTTTGCATATAAGCTTTACTTTTAGCGCCAAAAATGTATTTATATGGCGTTCATGTAACTATTTTTATCAATATTAAAAACGGCAAGAAAGCAAGTTTGTTTTTGTAATATAGTATAATAATGTCTTAATTATAATAAGTATTAAGATGAACATATTATTTTTAAACTTTATATAAAAAATTTAAATTTCACAGGTTATTTATCTACTTTACAAAAAGGCACTCCTTCTTTGGCAGACAATTTTTATAAAGCTAGAACTTTTTAATTTTATATTATATATATATATATATATATATATATATATATATATATATATATATATATATATATATATTAAAATCTTTATAGAAATAAAAAAAGAAAAAAAATACAAATAAAGATATAGTTTAAAAAATGAATAATGAATAAAGAATCGGAAAACTCGAGTAGGACTAGGTTACTACAGAGAAACCGCTCAAGCTAAAATAGAATGATTTGGATGATCATAACGTTAATGTTTAAATGTATCTTCTTATTGTTTTTTTTTTAATATTATATTGATGAGATCTCAGCCTCTAAAAAACACATTTGTAAAATCTTTTATTATCAAATTTTTAAAACTGACAGCTTTTCTTTGCTTTTTGGTGTCCACGGCGTTTGCAGTAATCAATCAAACATACTTTGACTTACTTTGTAAAACAAATTATTTTTTCAATGAGAGTTAATTCACTTTATATAAAAAAAAAAAATTAGCTACACCAACTTTCCCCATTTTGATATAATTAAACTTTTTTTTAAGCTTCTTTTCATTATTGTAATCTCATCTTTTGACTTCTTGAAAAATATTTTACATAATTGAAATATCAGTAGAATTCAATAATGCGACATTTCTTAGATTAGGTGCTTTTTCAAAGTTAATTTGCTCATTCGCATTTTATAATATCCATTTTATGATCGTTTTAAACAAGCAATAATTTTAAATTTAATTATATAACAATTAAACTGTTAAAGAACAGTCATTAAAACTACAATTAATTATAGCGTTTTTTTGGGAATAAATGCCTCCATTATCGACATACTTTATAAGTTTGTCTAATAGTTTACATTAAGTTTAATTTTGTTAATTTCAAATCAACCAATAAAATTTTATTTTAAAGTATTGAAAATCCCACCAGACAAAATGTCCGATGACTTTGTAAATTGATCAGACAATCTAAGGTTTTAGCCGGTCAATGTCCGATGTCCGACTGTTAAATTAAGCCCTGATTAAATGACATCTATTAACTGATTAATTAACATCTGTTAAGTAATTGTTTATCAAAATTTTATATAGCTAGTTCATACATATCAATCTGGGACTTAAAATACCTCAGGTAGTCTACTTGTTAGAATTTAAATTTTTTAAAAAATAAAACTTTATTTATGAATAGCAGCTAACGGAAGTAAAACAATTTTTTTCAATTTTATTTACATTTAGAATATAGTATATTTAATTAGATAATAGAGCAAGAAAGCTCTAGAACATGTAATAAATGTTATTAAGTAAAATACATAAAACTCCCAATACCAACCGATTGTGGATCCCAAAGTTAGATTTCCATCATGCTAATTATTATTTTATGGCACAATAAAGGGGTCAGCTGCCCACTCTTCATAAAGACTTTTGTTCAGTTTTGTTGACAGCAATTGTGGGTATTGCTCAACCCATAAATCATGCTCTATTGTTCAGTTTTATTGACAGCAATTGTGGGTATTGATCAACCCATAAATCATGCTCTATTGTGGACGGTTGGTGATGGTGCATCTGCTGCAGATGTTGGCTGATGTGGGTATTGCTCTCATACCCACATCAGCCAACATCTGCAGCAGATGCACCATCACCAACCGTCCACAATAGAGCATGATTTATGGGTTGATCAACCCATAAATTTTTTTCATATTGGTTTTCCACACATTTGCAATTAATACATCTTTAGACAAGTGCACTATATTACTAGCCTATTTAATTATTAAATGGAATACTCTTTGATTTTTTTATGAGTTTTTCTTAGAAAATATTTAATTATTAAATGGGCTGGTGGCATAGTGCACTTGTCTAAAGATGTACTCTATGCAAAAGTATGCAGAACCGTTATAAAAAAAATATTTTCAATTTAAGGGTTGTTTTCCAGTAGACCATTTAAATAAGCAGCGATTTATATATATATATATTTATATATATATATATATATATATATATATATATATATATATACAGGGCGCGAAAAATCGTTTTTTTTAAATAAACGTTGACGTTCGTTTCTTTATTTATTGACGAACGTCTAATTTAAGAGGTATGTCAAATATCCAACCCCCCCCCCCCTCCTTCCTCCACACATACACTTTTTTTTAATTCTTTTTTTAATTTTTTTATTTAAGAGAAATTCTAGATATAGAGGACTTTTTTCATTAATAGATGGTTGCGCACCTCCACTTCGAACCTGTGTGTCGGCCAGAATAAGCCAGTTTTATTTTAACTTCTTTAATTTTTTTTTTTTAATTATTTAAATAATTTTTTTTATTTAATTATAAAGGAGTTTTATTTTCAAATAACTTTTATTCTAGTTAATAAGATATATAATAATTAGATATATAAAAGATACTTATCGAATTTTATCAATTTTTTATTAATTTAAAACAATTTTTCACGCATTTGCAATGTGTGCGCAAACTAATGATAACTAATAAGCATTAACCTTTTCACTGTAAACTATTATCAATAATACAAAATAGTGAATTTTTCTAAATTTAGTTTGTTAAATTATAAAAAAAAGATATAAACTTGATAAAATTTAAATAACAGGGAATTATATAAAAATAAAATAAAAGTTATTTTGACATTTTTATTTTTTAAATATTTAAAAATAATAATATGGTATTAAGCGTTTAATAAGTTATTAAATTTATAACTTAATAAGTTACTATTAAATACCTGATATGCTATTATTATATTTATAATATTAAGTTAATGTAAGTTCTATAAAATCTATTAAATTTTTTATATTTCTGCAAATTTTTTTTAAAACTTTAAAAACAGCAAATAAACATTAATTTAATGATAATAAGAAAATTCAAGAAAAGCACGCTTTAGGAAAAAGAATGTTTTAGCATGGTTCCATTTAAAGTAATTGCAAATGCATTCATTTTAGGTTAAACTTGCAATTCATTTGTAAACGCATGTAAAAACCTTGCTAAGTATAATTTTTTCTACTGTTGCATACTTAAAAGAAACGCTATTGAAGATCTTCAATAGCGCTACTTTTATTTAATGTTATTAATGTAATTTTTTTTTGTTGTATGTATTTGTTGTAATGTTGTATGTTATTAATGTAATTTATTTAATGTTGTTAATGTAATTTATTTTAATGTCATTAAAACTGCATTTTAAATTTTAGTAACTTATTTTTTTTATATTAATTATGTTTTTTTATAATAAATAAAAAACTATCAATCACATAATTATTTGGAAATAAAAAATTGAAGATATGCGTTCGTTTTTAAAAAATTTAAGCGAATGCCAACGTTTGCTTAAGTAAAAGTAAGGAAACCTGACGTTTGTTTTTCTGTCTTTTTTTTTAAAACACGTTCGCACGTTCGTCGATTTATCGCACCCTGATATATATATATATATATATATATATATATATATATATATATATATATATATATATATATATATATATATGTATATATATATATATATATATATATATATATATATATATATATATATATATATATATATATATATAATTAAATAGAAAAATACAACTTTATAATGGAACTAAAAGTTTCATGCCTATCGGCAATCTTCAGCCATATATATTATACAAATCAAGAAAAAAATACAAAAACAGCAGTAGAATGAGTTCCGACGTCAAAATAAAACGAATAAAAAAGAAGCATAGTAGTAAAACTGCTAATCGCCAGTGTTAAATTGGGCAAGAGGAAATTTTTGTTATGCCAGCACTTAGATAATATTTCACTCTTTTTATTTAACAAATTTGGGTGTTTAAAAAATAAAATTTCGTACTCTTCGTTTATGCATAAGTTACATCGTTTTGTTTCAGGATTATAGGCATTGCACTGTTTAATTATTTTCCACCTAACAACCAGGTTCAAGTTTTCATCTTTTAATCTCCAAACCTCCTTTGATAATTCAGTGTTATTTTTGTATTTAGGAATTTTAAAAGATTTTATGTGATTAGCATATCTAATCATATCTAAACACCTTTTAAAATTAGATTAAAATCTAATTAAAATGAGGATAAAACATTTTAAAGAAAAGTCTGTGAGGCCTTAGAGATACAAAAACATCAATGTTCTCTAATTTAAAGTGGTATGAATTTGGACAATGGACAACATTTAAAAACATTTCAGACTTCATATATTTTTTCATAAAGTAAAAGAAGCTATTGTGAAGGTCAAAATTTGAAATTTTTGTTGTTATTTAACGGTCACAATTTTTGTAATTATATTATATGTTGATGATGCCGGTGCCTATAATCCAGGGAAAATTTCAAATAAATTATTCAGTATTGAAAGAATTTGCATTATCTGATGTTTTAAATTAGCTTTACAAGCAAGACAACAAAAAATATTGTAAGCACTATTTACAAGCAAGACAGGGGTGGTGGAGGCTCAGTAGGCATATGGAGATGTTTTTCCCACAAAGACCATGGTTTTATGAGCTGTATAACGGCCGTATCAACCAATATACCTACAAAAACAAACTTAAAACACATTTGATATCGACAAGGCAATTATACAGCAGAAGAAAGCAATACATCTTCCAGCAAAACGGGGTTCCAGCACACACAACACATAGTATAAGCAACTTTGTTTACAACAAAGAAGATCAATTTGTTGCCTTTTAACCTCAATTCGATTAAACTTTTATGCAACTCATTTTATGATTATAAAATTATTTAATTTTTTTTACTACTTTTTTTTAACTATCTTAACTAATTAATGTTAATTGTATAGCTAATAGATTGTTCTTTTAAAAATTGAAAAAAAACTGATTTAAACTTATTTTCCTGATTTTTTAGTTTAAAAAATCCTGAAAATTTTGATTAAAATTAATATTTTGATTGAACTTATATATATATATATATAAATATATATATATATATATATATATATATATATATATATATATATATATATATATATATATATATATATATATATATATATATATATATATATATAATTTTTGGTGTTGTTGAACCCTTGTTCATATTTGAAGTTTTGTTTAAGTGTTACTACTTTATTCCATTCCATGTCCTCATTGCAATTAACTTTATGCAAAGCTAATGCAGACTGGTTTAACTTGCCTTCAGTCAAAAAATTTTGGTGTTGTTGAACCCTTGTTCATATTTGAAGTTTTGTTTCACCGACATACACTTTAGAGCATTTGCACTTAATTATATAGGTTCCTGGGGTGCTGTTGCATGGTAATTTTGATTTATTTTTAGACGTTAATAGCGTTTTTAGGTTAGGATTTGATTTAAAAACATTTCTGTAACCAGCTTTTTTGAATATTCTTCTTAGTCAATATTAGATAATATTAGTATCCATGGTAAAGAGATTGTAGGAAGGTTATGAGAACTTAATAGAATTTCATTTTTGTTTGCTAAACATTTTTTACGAACCTGATAAGATATAACCTTTAGCATTTTTTCATCGTACCTTGAATTTAAAAATTTATCACACTTGAATTAAAAAATTTATCTCACCTTTAATTGATTTTTGCTACATATTGAGTATGCTCTGTGTATGTATCTGTTGAATATTGCTTTTAAAATTTTGGGATTGTGATTAGAATGTGGTTTGATTTGGATATTGGTTATAGTAAAAACTAAATATATAACTATATTTTTTACATTTAGTTATATAACTAAATACATTTAGTTATATAAGTAAATGTATTTAGTTATATAACTAAACTAAATACATTTAGTTTAGTTATATAACTAAACTAAATGTCGATTACGACAAAATAATCTGTATGGCCATAAATCATATTGTTTAGTCAGTTGATGGCTGGTCAAAAATCTTTTTTTCTGATAAATCAAAGTTTATGCTATTGATGATGGAATAAGGTATGTTAGGCGCCCATTAGGAGAAAATTTAATCCAAAATATTAGTTACCCACTGTTAAACATGAAGGAGGAAATGTTATGTTTTAGGGATGATTTTAGATTTAGTTGTGACAATGCAGATCTCATTCATCACATAGAAGGTAATATAGACCAGAGAGTTTATTTAGACATCATAAAGAATGTTATGAATTCATATGCAAAGCATAAAATGACTCGCAAATGGATCTTACAACAAGATAATGACCCAAAGCATTGTGTCAGATCTGTTAAGGAATATTTTGAATTAAAAAAAAGTCAAAGTTTTTGAATGGTCTTCACAAAGCCCAAATCTCATTTCTATTGTGCATCTTTGGGAATATATCAACCAGCAATTAGTTGGTAGAAGAACAACTAACAAAGGCCATTTATTTGTATTGATTAAAGAATGTTAGTATAATATTTCTTAGGATCTTCTCAATAAATTAGTTTCAATATGTCACTGTGATGCTGTTTTAGAATCATATTGATGCGCAAGCAAATAATAAGTGTTTTGTTTAAACTATTTATTGAAAAATTGTATTGAGTGTTTTATTAAAACTATTTGGTTGAAAAATTGTTATTTTGTGAATTTTAGTAAAAGTTTCAGCTTTTTTGAAATAAATATTTATCAAACTCAGTTTTTTGTAAACTTTTTGCATGCATGGAAGCTTTTTCAAAAAAATAATTAAATGTTAATCAATTGTTCAATTTTATAACTTTTGCGGTTTATATTTCAAATTAAAATAATATAGAGCACATTTGATAAAAGTTGTTAAATAATAGATAGGCAACTTAAGATTTTTATATTTTAAAATTTTTATTCGAGCTTATAAAATTGCTTTTGTTTACTTTCAAAAAATTCAAAATGTTTTTTTATAATCTATTTTTTATTCAATTAGTTTGTCATGTGGTGCTTATTGTAGCATATGATAAGTTACTTATCATATGTTACAAGAATTACTGAAACATTTATAAAATAGATATAAACATATGAGTTCCAATTAAAATCAGGAAAAGATTTTGAATGTTTTTTTGAGATTATTGATATTATTTTTGTTTATACTATCATTTAAAATTTGTCATTTACTTTGTTTTCCATAGTTTTTTTTATTAAAATAGACTCAAATGATCTTGAGTAGTTTTTCGATAAGAATTTTTCAATCGATAAACTACAAAACTGGCTACATGTAAGATTACAGAAAAATAAATGATAAAGTGATTTCATGCTCCATGCAAATAAAAAAATCAAAAATTTACAATATCAAACAGCATTAGGAAAGATCATATCTATCAGAATATAAAATTGTTGAATCTGAAATGAGGCATATTGCCCAAAGAAAATCTTCAAAATCATTTTTATCACATTTACAAGATTTCAATAATAAAAAAACGAAACAGATTACTTTAGATTTTTTTGTTATCACTAATAATAGAACAATAAATCAGGTTAGTTCTAAAACTTTTAAAATAGAAATTGTTAAAACGGTAGTGAATAACACAGTTTCGTTAAAAATACATTGCTAAACTTTTAGAAAAAGTTGGTTATGTTGTAAAGAAGTTCAGAAACTCACATACAATATTTTTAGCAAGGAAGCAATACAAGGTTGTTTCAATTTTGAATCATGAGACTTGCTGGGATTCTACATTCTAGATGATTGAAAGATTATTACTTTTGCGCCCATTGTGTGACTGATTTGCTGTAGTTGATCAGGTTTTCTTTCTACGCCCTGAAATATGGGATAAATTGAGTCATCTTCAAGTTTTTTTAAAAAGCTACATGATGTGACAGTTAGACTTCAAGGAATCGACATCACTCCATTGACATCGCTTCAGGAGAGTTTCTAAAGGAATAATTGAATTTGACCTAGAGAAGAATCAAGGACTAATTGCAAAAGGTATTTTAAAATCAATGCAGATATATTTCTAGCTTTAGTTTATGTCGATGCTAAATATAGAATACTGTTGGAAGAAACCCAGATAATACAAGCAAAATAAGGGTAGCAGAAAAGTTTTTTGAAAGAGATGCCAAGAATATAATAGCAATTCAAGAAAGAAGAAATACTGCTAAGTCATCTACAGTACTTCTTTTAGTTTTAAGTGAATCTGATTCCGATGGAGAAGAGGATGAGTTTTAAAAGGAGCTTGCTAAAAAAGAAAAATGGAGAAGTGTGACCAAAATTAATTTTATTGATAAAAATACTTTTAATAAAAATTTTATGGACGACTGCAGAGTAATGAAAGAAATGGGACGTCTAAAAGTGAATTCAGCTTTTGAGGGAATTGAAAGTACCCAAAAAGAGTACATGAAGCGCGCAGAGTAGTCACTTGTATTTGGTTTTTTTTGCGGAGTCGTTCTGAAGCCAAAAATTCGAATGGAGCCAGAGCCAATATTTAGACCTCGGCTCCAAAGCCCTGTTTATAGATATGTATATATATATATGTAATTTTAACATGTTATATATATGTATATATGATGTGTATATATATATATATATATATATATATATATATATATATATATATATATATATATATATATATGCAGAGCATGTTAAAATTGCTTTAAACAAAAAGCTAAAACTATTCTTTGAAACATAAAACAAACAAACAAGGAATATTAAAATAATTAAATAAAACCTAAAAACGTTTACATTATATTACTATAAAATGTTTTAAACTATAATATCATATATCTAATATTATTAATATGCTATATTATAAATATAAACTTTTAGAACACATCTATTGTTGTAACTTTAATCAATGCAATGAAAACTCATTCAATCAATATATTTCACACAAAAAAAGTACTGTTTACAATATAGTAAAAAAATTTTGTAATACTATTTTTGTGAAGAAACAATGCAGTGTAAAAAACAATTTCAAAGCAGAGATTTAGTAAAAAAAAACAAAAAAAAGGTTTTTAAGCATTAAATATGTGCATATATGTATAGTGCTGCCATATTATTCATCTTTATTAATTTTATGTGTATATAACAATATTAATAAAGATGAATAACGATATTACAATATTGTTTAATAATATTAAATGGAAATCAATATATTATATTAGTAACAATCCATATTAAAAGTATGAGCCTCAGTAACCAAACATATAATAAACATATACTAATAAACAGTGTTAATACAAAAGTTGTTTGAGCACTCTAAATACTTATAAAAAAATATCTTTTCACTTTGCAAAAAATCCCGCATTTTAAAAAATATTTTTATGATGTCATATTAATATGAACTTACACTAACATAACGGTAAAACCATTGTCATAATAACAGATAGTCTGACCAGTTAGGCCGTTTTCGCAAGATTCTATTGTTTGTAAACAATAAAAGTTAAAATTTTGAGTTTATTTTGAAAATCGTTTATTTATCGTGCCCAGACTACCAATAAGTGCACAAAAATCTAAAAAATGGCAAACTCAACAGATAAACAGTGCTTCGATTATTTATATTAGATCTAGAATCAGATATATTTTTTTGTAAACTCAAGTTTATCAATAATTTCAGTTCTTTTCTCAATAAAATTGGGAGTAAAAACGCTTCAACCAAATTTACTTTCACCAGTGTATGATATGTCGGAGCATAAATTCAAGCGATACATAACAAAGCAGCACTCAATTAGTACCCTTTAACACGGCAAATCAATGGATAAACTGATATTTAGCAAGCGTGTTCTACAAATAAGTTTATAAATTTTGATTAAAAAAACATTCTTATTGTTACAATCTTTGCTGCAACGTGTTATGCAAAGAAGTTCGTCAATTTTGTTTTTAAAAACATTCTTATTGTTATTAATGGTCTTTGCTGCCTTCTATTTATCAGAAATTAGCTTTCAAAGTACATATTTTTAAAAGATGATGCGAATCTATCATTCAAGCTAATAAAAAGAAGTTATAAAAACTATTTATAGGGAAGTTGAAGTTTTTTTATCCAAAATTTATAGTTGCAGATCAGAAAGGATTTTTCTCACAGATCCTCACCTCTTGTAGGATGTAACCTAGCTAATCATATTTAGAAAACAAAAAGAAAAAAAAAAATTTAGTTCAATATTTTGGTTGATACATATTAAGTATTTTTATAAAAGAATGCTTTAGTCAAAAAGTTGGCAAAGTTGACTTGTTTGTTAGCAGGAACAGTTGTAGAATAAATCAAGATTTTTTTTGAAGAGTTTAATTATAATAGTAATATAAAAAGTAGCAATTTAAAAGGCTTAGGTAATCTTTGGTCTGTATTATCTGATGCTTTTTTTTACTATCAGCAGAGTTAGCATTCAGAAAGTCAACCAAAAAGTTTGTGCAAAAATAGCCAATTGATGGCAGAATTCACACAACTTCAACCTAATAGGTCACTATTTAGCCTTTATGGATATTTTTATAGATTAACAAGGCACAAATGTCCCGAAATCTACAGTCATAGATATTATAAACAAGTTCAAGACTACTCAAAGCTTCGAAAGAAAATTATTACGTTCAATAGCAAGATATTACGTTCAATAGCAAGGAATCCAAACCAGTCACAGCAAGATCTAGCAAGAAAATTCAAGACTTCTCGTTCTTATATCAAAAAAGCATTTAAAAATACTAGAATTAAAGCGTTTCATAAAAAAATACACCTAAGAGAAGCTTAAATTGTGAAATTAAAGGAATTCAACGTGCAAAGAATTTGCTTAAAATAATGGCGGATAAAAATATGTGCATAATTGAAGACGACGAAACATATTGCAAGGCGGATTTTTCACAACTTCCTGGTCAACAGTTTTACTATAAAAACAAAGATAAATCTGTCGATGATCAATTTAAATATATTCGACAAGAAAAATTTGCATCCAAGTTCCTTGTGTGGCAAACAATTTGTAGCTGTGGTATGCAGTCCTCTTGTTTTGTCACTAAAAAGACCTTGACTGCCAAACTCTAGACATCAAAGAATAATGTCTCTTTTGGCCCGATCTTGCTGCCTCTCACTATTCTAAACAAGTTCTACAGTGGTGCAAAGATAATAATGTGAAAATTGTTCCTAAAGATGCGAATTCTCCAAATCGTCCTGAAGAACGCAAGATTGAAGATTTTTTGGCAATAGTTAAAGCTGTTCTTCGTAAGACAGGTGGAGTAACAAATAATAAAAAGGACTTCCAAAAAAAGTGGATTAATGCCACCAATATTGTGAAAAAAGAAAAAATCTGTGAAATGATGGCATCAACCCGCTATAAAGTTCGATTTCTTACCAAACAACCCATCAAGCCCCTTAAAATTAAGTTGAAACTCTAATTTATGTAAATACATTTAATAATAATAAATATATATATGTATACCCAACGGGCATTTGTTTTTAAAAGTTACGATCTAAATGTATTTTAAATGTCTTATAAACGTCTTTTAAACATTAATGTTTAAAAGACGTTTAAAACACATTAAGAACATAACTTTTAAAAACAAATGCCCGTCGGATATATATATATATATATATATATATATATATATATATATATATATATATATATATATATATATATATATATATATATATATATATATATATATATATGTATATACAAGACTACACTATAAGGATATATATATATATATATATATATATATATATATAAGACTACACTATAAGGATATATATATATATATATATATATATATATATATATATATATATATATATATATATATATATATATATATATATATGCTTTACATAAGCCATTAAATCTTGTGATATTCTTGTTTTGAAGATAAAAAGTTTTTATCTTTTATTTAATACTAAATAATGTTTTTTAAGATTTGTTGCTATTAAAATAGCCACAAATTAGCTTTGATATTTTTTTAAAATGAAATAAGGTTGATACAACTGTATTAAATATTAATCTTTTTTAATGTAAATATTTAAATATTGCTTCAGAAGAAAAGGTTGATTTCATTGAGTTGAGCTTTAGTAATATGAGAAACTACTCTATTCTGCCTAAAGAAGGATTCGCCAATGACAAGCTCTTAAATTGTTGATTTATTGAAGGTAGTAAATCTCTATATTATAACTAAAGATAAAATCTGATATCATATTTTATCTTTAGTTATAATATAGAGGAAAAGTACTGTAAACCGGACACTCTTCACAAAAAGCTAAATAACTTTTTTTATTTTGAGAATTGGTAGGATTTTTTTTTCAGTTGTTTATTAAAGCAATTCAGTGATGTAAAAGAAAAAAAATTTCAAGTTTCTACAGAAAATAAGATTTTTTTTTTTAAAAAAAAGTGTCCGCTTTTCGGAAAATTGTCCCTAAAAGCGGACAGTTCCAAATTTAATGAAAATATAGATAAATTGATAAATTCAATATTTTTATTTTTATTGTTGAAATATACACATAATAATACAAACAGAAAAAACTAGAAAAAAACAAATAAAAAAACATCTGCAAGCTTGAACCTGAAATAAAAATGAAAAATTTATAAATTAGGTTCTGCAACCTGTAGTGCAAAAGAATTTTTTGCCTTCTATATATCTTTTTGGGAGACAAGGTTCACATAGCCACAAACTGCAACTTGATTTTTCACAAGTTTTCCACAAAACTTTCATATCTGGCTTTTCATTTTTGAAAAACTATGGGCGCGTTTTGCACTTTTTGTACTTTTTTTTTGGCTTTCTTGGCAGGAGTTTCTACTTCTGCTGTTGCAAAATCAACATGTTCGTTTTAATAGCTTCACACCTTCTTCTTCTCTTAACTTGTTTAACCATGCTTCTTCTAAAAAAGGTTGACCAGCCACTGTTCTAACATTTCTGCCTTTTTTTGATAGGATTTTTGTAGGCGTTTTGGAATTGAAATTGCTTTAAATCAGCTCTTTTAAGACTTTTACACGAGTCACTAATTCTTCTTGAGAAGTTAGATTTAAAGTTGAAATTGAAGTTGGAGTTGCTGGCGGAATTAAGTTACTTTTGGTATGCGGTAGAATTGAGCTTAGCCTCTTAAGCTTAACTTGCCATTTTCAATCTTATTCAATGCGTTTTTTATAGTCTCCTCAGTGTTAGGCTTCTCGGTTGTTTTATTTTTTGCCATTTTTAAGTTTAGTAAATTCAATTCAGTTACAGGTTTTTCAAATTGAAGAAACGATGCACTTCTGTGGTTACTTTGTGTACTTTTGCACTCTAACTTCAACAGTATAAGTACAAACGGACAAAATTTATTAACACAAAAGTGAAAACTTAAAAAAACCAAATGAAAAAAATTCAGTCAGTGTGAAAAAATAATAAAATAAATTAACTTTACCATAATAAAAAAAACTTAATTAGTGTGAAAAAAATAATAAACAAAAAAAATAACAAACATAACCTATTAAATTTCAATTTATTATAGGGTGGATTTATTGTGTCCGGTTTAAGGTGAAAACTAAAGAAAATCTTAATTCCGTCATAACTTTTTAACGGAGTAAGATTATGAAATTCTAAAACTATTTTTGAAATTAGCAAAAAATTTCCAACAAAACTTCCTTTGTTTTTAAATTGCCTTTTTAAATCTTTCCAAATTTTCCAATAAGTTTGATTTTTAGAATCAGATTTTGTTTGAACTTAAATATCTTAATAAGCTAATCATCTGAACAATTTTTTTTTGAAATTTTATAATTTTCCAAACACTAAAAATTAAAAACTTTTGCAAATATCTTTATTTTTAGTGAAGATATTTAGTTTTTTCGATAAGTGTCCGCTTTTGCGCACTGTCCGGTTTGTGGTACTTTTACTCTATTATAGCAAAAGATATATTTTTATTTATAATTTGTAAAACTTTTCTTGATTCTTTGTAATAAACATCTTCGGAAGAAAATATTTCAAATAGAAAAACATTTATATTTCTTCGAGAAGTTCCAAAACCAAATATGTAACATTTAAGACGATGCATTTGCAAAAATCAAAGATAAATCAATGATCTTCTTGTAAATATTCTTCTTAATTTGTTTACAAAAAGTGTGCACTCATTGATAGGCTGGGCTCTAAATAAACGCTAGAAATAAGATAAACAATAGTGCTCTTAAACTGGCTAGACTGTATTTTATGACTATAGTAAAAGCTTTTCTTAGACAAAAAGAAAACATAACGCATAAGGGGCCATCCATAAAGTACGTACGCAGGTATGGGGGAAGGGGAGGTTTCCCAAAAGCGTACGAACGCGTACAAGGGGAGAGAGGTGTTAAAGACACTGAATACGTGCGCGGTTTGACTATCTCTCCTAAACATGATTTTATTTTTTTTTAATTTTGAATTTCATGTGTTTAACAAATCAGAATTGTGTTTTTTTTTCTGACTTCAGTTACAATTTTTGTATTATTTATTTATAAATAATGAGAGAAAAAAGAAATGCGTACGTAGGGGAAAGCAGGGCAACATGGCGAACGTTTTGAAAGCCCTGAGTTGTTGCAAAACAATAAGTCGTGAAGACATAATACTTTCTCAGTATGTTTATGTTATTAAATTCTTTCATTGTCTGCATGAATTTTTAGTTTGCAAATATAACAATTTGAAATAAATATTAAAATAAAAAGTTCTTAAATTTGTCATCTGGTCACGTGACCGGGGCAAGATGACTTATGCAATTTTTACCTCCAATTTTATAAAAATTTTAAAACTACCAATAACTCTAATTAAAGTAACAAAAAATAAAAAAAAATTGCAAAAAACTACTTCTAAAGAATTTATACTTGAAGGACACCATCCATTATGAGAAACCGAAAGTGAGGAATTTTTTTTTAGGCGCTAAAAGTAAACTTGTGTGTATAAAATTGCGTTAATAATATTTCAAAAAGCCAATTAGTGTTTTAAAATACAAGATGCAAATACAGTTTCGTTTTCACCCAGTTTTAAGATTTTTTGTTGAGTTCTTATATGAAAACCCATCTTGCCCCATTCGCCATGTTGCCCCGCTTTCCCCTACGTAGAAAAAAAAGTTATGCGTACGTACGTGGAAGGGGGGGGCGGGGGTCTTCGAAAGTGTACAGGTTTGTACAAGGGGGGAGGAGGGTCTTAAATCAGTGATATTACTGCGTAATATCAGTGGTTTTACAACTGCGTATTTTACTGCGTAAAATCAGTAATTTTACTGCGTACGTACTTTATTGTTGCCCCTTAAGACATATTTTTTACTAACATAACGATAAACATAAAGCTAAATTTTTCACTTAGTAATGTAAGCGTTATGTTAGCGTTATATTTTTTACAGTTTATTACGTTTTTATTTTTATTTATACATATTTAAATTTATTTTTTTTACTATAAAAGTATATTTTTATATTTAATTTTGTTATTTTTATTTATTATGTATTAAATTTTATTTTTATTTTCATCTGTTTACAAAAACGGTTAATTACAATAATATAACCATATTTAAACCTTGCCGTAATCCTAACCCTAAGCCTGACCTTGATGCTGACTCTCTCTCTCTCTCTCTCTCTCTCTCTCTCTATATATATATATATATATATATATATATATATATATATATATATATATATATATATATATATATATATATATATATATATATATATATATATATACATATACACACACGCCACATAATCTCAAAAAAATGCTTCTTTAGACCATATTTCGACCAGAAAGCATTCTATATAGATTGTTTGGAGGTAAGACTAAATTATTTGTTAATTATTTTCTTCAGTATAATTTTTTCTTACTGTTGCTTTGTTTTTTATTAATTTTTATTAAAAGTTTTTTAAATCTGATAATATTTGCTATAAAAGAATCAAAAGGTACTTGTTCAAGAGTTAGAGAGTTCGTATATTGCTGCAAAAGAAAGATATTCCAAAAGTCTACGTGAACTTGAAAATATTAGTGAAGATATACATCGTAAAAGAAATCCCGCTGTGTTTCGTACTAATATACGAGACGAATACGTTAGTTCTGAGCGCAATTCGATTCCACGACTTCTTTGCAAACAACTTTCAGAAGGCTGCTCTGTAAAACTAAACGAACCGCGAAGACTTAACACTCGCACAACAAGTCGCTCTTCTTTTAAGTTGGATCTTGATGTTGATTTTGACAGTAATGCTATTGATACTGGTATTAGTACAAAAAGTCCTTCAGCTAAAAGCGTTGATATTGGTATTTTGAATAGTACGAAATGCTATACAGACTTTCAATTGCTTGATGTTAAAAAACTATTTGATCCAGAATGGCGACGAAATTCGAAAACAAACTTTTTATCTCAATCTTATAACATTTCGTAAATAAAATTGCATAAAAAATAAAAACTCAACATTTTTGTGATGTAAAAAAACTTATCGGATTTAGCTCGACCATCATCGATAAGTATTTTTTGATTAAAAACTTCTCATGGACTGAAGCAAAGCAACATGAACTTAACGTTTTTAAATAATTTAAATTTATAATGTAATATATACAAAGATGCTTTAAGAAATCAGAAAATATTTTTTTGCTTTAAAAATACACTATATCTCCACGCGTCATTTATCTTTTGATAAAAACTCTACAACTAGGGATAGTAGAGTAATCGGTATTTCAAATTAATCAATTAACGATTAACTTTTATAAAATTAATCGATTAATTTTTACAAATAAATTCTTACAGTTTAAAAAAAGTAAATACAACTTCTCGTGATTTTATTTCTTTTTTTTTTTCATCAGATATCTTAAAAAATATGTTATTAACAGTGTCATCATATAAATTTGTTTTTAATTTAGTAATAGATAAACCTGCAGCACTAAAACTTCTTTCTGCCTCTGCAGAAGATGGGGGAGGGGTAAGAATGTAACCTTTGTAAACCTTTTTTAAGGAGTTAAGCCTTTTTCCAGTGCTTTTTTCCAGTACTGATATTTCTCGTTCAATACAAGACAAAACCTATGAGGGAATGACTTACTAGTTTGTCCTTTATTTCTTACTGTTGTTGAACTTATATTAATTATACAGACCACACCGATAAAACCACAGATATCCACTTTTTGAAAGTTTCAAGTTTTATATATTTTTATGATATTTGGTATTATATATTTTTATGATATTTAGTACTAAGCTATTTTAATTTAAAAATTCCTAAAAAAAAAAAAACTATGTTTTTATGTTCTATATTCATTTAAAAAAAAGGGCAATATTTACCGGATAAAATCACAGTTGTCCAAGTTATTTATAACTAAACCAATGATAATAAAAGCGTTAGTCACACGATTAACTTTTATCCTAAACAAAAATACGTCGATGGTGTAAACATTACGTTCACAGAAAAAAAATATATATATATATCCTCAAGATCTAAGATAGAAATATCATGTAAGAAGACAATGTAACTGTTTTGGTTTTAGGATCGTCCATAAATTACGCAACACTAAATTTGACTAACAAAGAAAACAAATAATATCAAAAGTTTTCCTTCGCAGATCTTTAATTAAACCAAAACTCAAAAAAAAAAACTTAAAACTAGTTCTATAAGTTCCATGAAAATCGCTGCTCAAAAAAGCTAACGAATTCCTAATCTATTTTTAAGATAACCTTGAAACGCAGTTTGATGTACCTAGTGCAATCAGACTAGTTAATGTTTATAATTTCTATAATCAATTTTTGTTGTCTTAATATATATATATATATATATATATGTATATATATGTATATATATATATATATATATATATATATATATATATATATATATATATATATATATATATATATATATATATATATATATATATACATATATATACATATATATATATATATATATATATATATATATATATATATATATATATATATATATACATATATATATATATATATATATATATATATATATATATATATATATATATATTACAATTTCTACTCTATATTTTTTATTGACTATTGTTATTTTGTTATTTTTACTAATATTTCCTATTGATATCTACTTTTAATTTTTATTATTACTAATACTAATATTGTTCTTATTATTATTATTGCTATTGTTATTATTGTTATAACATCGTTATTTATATTACATCGTTATTTTATGTTATAAAGTTTATTATCGTTATTATATATTGTAAAAATTGGCATTATATTATACATTAGTAGGTATTAGTAGGTAAACACCTATATTAGTAGGTGTTTACTTTATATTAGTATATTTGCTATTTGTAAACATCCTTGAATGTAAAACCTTAATTCAGAAATAAATGATTGATTGATTGAATCATATTCTTATTATTTTCGTTTATTCATTAATTAACTAACAATTAAGTTTAGTGTAAATATAGGTATGACACTTAGAATGTGACATACATGCCATTGTGAATCAAAAATTTTTCTAGTGGAAACATTAGACAATAGGGGGAGTTTTTTCCAGAGCTCTCCCAAAAAAATATAACAATTCAATATTATGATACATGAAAATTTTCTAAAATTTGCACAGTTTTAAAGCCAAACTTCCTGGTTGTTTGTTCATTTAAGATATGTTCACTTAGAGAAATCGGAGTATTAAAGGCTTGTTAAAAATTAACTACATGGAAAACTAGAAAAATTTATATTTTATGTGTTACATCCAGTGGCTATTTTACAAATAAAATGAGGGGGGGGGAGGGGTGAATCTTTTAAAAGTACTGACTGGCATAAAAAAAATTAAAAAAAATAAAAAGGTACTCGAAACTAGAATTTATCCAACTGAATTGGGTCAAATACCCAACTAGCCGACAAAACTTGTTAAAATAACCGATTTTTGCTTGAAAATCACCTTCTTTAAAGGTGGGGGTGGGGGATGGGTGTAACAACCTCCCACACACAACCTCCCTTCCTCCGTAAAATTGCCTCTGGTTACATCCCATATGTTTAGATTATAGATCAAAGTGTCTGATAAACTGAAACAAGCATACATAGCTCTGTCGCCTCTTTCATGTTAAATATTTTAAGACTTATTGGAGTTAAACATTTTCTAAGTGAACAAAATAAGACATTATTTCATATTATTTTGAAAAATCAGCGGCCTTGTTTGTCGAGGTTCGTGTTTCGGACTTATAGAGGTGAGAGAGGGTTCTAAAAAAAACATGTATATTCCTACCCATCATTCTTATTTTTAATATACGTAATGAGTTCAAAAAACATCGTTGTATATATTTATTATGGCACATTTCGTAAGTTTATTTCCGTTAAGAATTCTTTTGTATGTTGTGATCCGAAATACTTTCGTTTCGAAAGAAATTTTATTTTTTATCAATATTTCTAAAAATAGAACCGTAAAAATTTAATAAGTTATTTTACTGAAAATAAAAATTCATTATAAACATTTTGGGATTTAAAGATGTTAGTTTTTACAATTAAAATCAGTCTGGCAAACAAATTTTCTTTATAGACTTCAAAACGTCGTTTGGCGAAAATGTTTGTTTCGCAAGTGCGACTTCCGAAACCGCTACTTTCGTATGTTGCAAAATAGTTTTGTTTCGTATGTCAACTTGCGAAATGCTAAATTTCGGAAAAGGCTTTTGCGAAATGAACATCGGCGATTTTAAATGTTTTGTAACATTTGGTACGAAAAAATGTAATTCCGTGTTCTCAATCTCCTTACGAAAGAATGTTGTTTTTCTGGAATTGCACGAAATCCTCCGGTTAACAACCCTAATCGAAAATACGTCTTTTTTGTTTTTATCTTGTCATAAAAAGACATTAAAAGTGCATCTTTAAGATGTCTGTTTATCGCTTGTGCACTTCTAAAAAAGTTTTTTCGCTCGGGGTCAGAATGACTTTTTTGTCATACTTATTAGTATACTATAGTATCCTATACACTATAGTATTCCTACTTTTCTTATATGAAAAGCTGTTTTTATCAAATAAAAATGATAATTGCTCTTCATACAAAGTATGACCAAAGCTCTTTTCGATGCCGAGAAAAAAACCTCTATTAGATGTCAATACAAAAGTGGAAGCATTTTCTACATCTTTTATATGTTTAAATATAGATGAATAATTTATAAATAAAACAACATTATTGTTCAACAGAATATTTTTTCATCTTTCTTTACTATTTTTTGAGCGAGCTCTGTTTCTTAGAGTTGTTGAACAAAACTAACTATTTCACGTCAAGAAATCCGTTTATACGAGCTGGTTACGACTTCAGGCTGGTTACGACTTTTAAAAAACGAGTGAACATTAAAAACAGTTTATTGTTTGAAAGTAATACAAAAAACCAAATGAAACTTGATTAGCTGAGTGGAACACATGAGGCGTACCGACTATTAATTCAAAAAGGGCTGATCCTTTTAACTCTCTCATGTTTCTAGCACGGTCCTTTCTTTTTGAACCCACTAGGTTAGATTGGGATAGAAGTCAAACGGTAAACAGTCTAAAAATGTATAAAAATAAGTGTGCTAAAGAAATTTACGACCATCAAAATGACTGTACAATGATGTATTTTGTTATGCAGTACTTAAATCAAGCTAAACATTTGCACCTCTCTGATTTTTTATGAAAGCCAAGTTATTGAAAACAGATATTGATATTTTTCTGCCTTCTATGAAAGCCAAGTTATTGAAAACAGATATTGATATTTTTCTGCCTTCTATGACAACTTATTAATTGAATTTTGATGAAATTAGGTGTTGTAGATTCATAACAATTTAAAAATCCGTAATTGACTAAAGACTATCAAAACAAAAAAATAATTCAGCTAATTCACCTTAAGAGTTGCTATTTATTTAAACTGGATAAAAGTATTAATCAAAGCTCTATTTTAGCCTGAAACATAATGATGCTTTACTTAACAACATAAAATCATAAAAACTGGCGATACCATTAGCAACACAGATGAAATACACATAAACAAAAATGAAGACTAGAAAGCTGCAAGATGTTTAGATATATGAAAGTGTACCTATCCAGTATCATTTTCACTTAGTTTTTTGTATCCAAACCAGAAGTTTTGCAAACAGTTCTAAAGATAAATCTGTTGTCATTATGTGCAATTTTTTACTTGCTTTGTTAATAACAGATAACAGTTAAAAAGGAAATAACACCTTTAAAATAAAAGTTAAAGAGCCAATTTTTTGTATAAACAATTTTAACATTCAACTAAATAAAAGCAACAACATTATTCAGATCATTTAAAAATATGTATAAAAAAAAAATTGCAAGCCTACTGAATGCTTTTTCTTTTCTATAGTTCGTTTCACTAAGTAAATATAGACAGAAATTGTTTACAAGTTTTATATATCATCTGAAAATAAATGTTTTAAATTAATATGTAATAAACAACGTTCTTTAAGCACAACACATTATAAAATTAGTCCAAAAATAAACGGTAAAACTTTTTAAAAAACTTACCTGCAACTAACTTAATTGAGACTAGATTATATCGATACCATTTTACATAAAAAATCACATAAAAAATCACACAAAAAAAAGTTTTACAAAAGTATTTTTTAAACAAAAAACGTGCCAGTCAGGAATGTAACAAAGATATCTTAATTACGATACTGCGGGTTAAAACCATGGACGTATAAGAGATGGACGTGCAACTTATTGTTGTTTGTGCGAACTATGCTCAATAATTAGGCGTCTGTATTGTTACAAGTCTTTTGTTTCAAACAAAAGAAAAAAGTTAAGATTCTATACGTCGATTTTTTAACGATTTATTGAACTTTTAAGTCAGTCTAAATTATGTTTTTTCATAATATTGTTGTTAAAAGTTCATGAACAGTCAGGGCAGTACTTCAGTTGTTATAACATTAACATTGTTCGTAAACGTTCACAATTTTATGTAAAAGTTGTGTATTAAAAATTTGTAAAATGTAGTTCTTTGTGATTTTATAATAAAAACCTAATTTTTAAAGCAAACAGCAAGTATGCAATTACGATAATTATAATAAAAGAAGGCAAAAAAAAGCGGCATGTCGGAGAAAACAAAAAAATATATCATAGTTGAAACAAAATGAGCAAAGAATTTAGACTCTGAATGGAATACTAATACTAACTGAAATATATAATATAAAACTTGACTAAAATATCCAATTCATAAATCTTTTATAAAAAGCTCTCTCTATGTATTAATTTTATTGCTGACGTTTACTTAAAAACAGGAAGTATTTGTCTATGTATTATAAAAAATCTGTTATTATATCTTTGTTTTTGTAATAAACATCATTTATTTATGTTTGATTTGAACAATAATTTGCAAGCACATAAATGATTTATTTAATACAAAAATCACTTTACAGAATCGTCTATTAAATCCTTACTAAAAATCTTTGACTGTCAGCCATTTTTAATACTTTTTTGTTAATGACGTGATATTTTGATAAGATCGTAAAACGCATGGCTCGCTGATTTTGGAGGTTTCTTTGATGTAAAACAAAAGGTTGCACGTCCATCTCTTATACGTCCATGGTTAAAACCCATCTTTGTTAGGATTTATTTGCAATAAATATTTTTAATTTTCTTAAGCAAATAATGATTTGCTTATTATTATTTTATTTTTTTTATTATTATTAATTATTTTTTTAATTTTCTTAAGCAAATAATGATTTGCTTATTAACAACCGATTGATGTCTTTTTGACCTCTTTTTTGAAGACGTCTTTTTAAAAGACGTCTTTTCCACGTCTTTATTAAGGCTGATTATAAAAAGACATAACAAGTCATAAAAAAGGCGTCTTTCATTCACCTAAAGATATCTTTTTTCCCATTGGGTATGATGCCCTTTTTTCTAAACTTATTGATTTACCTTTTGGTATATTTTTTCCATTATTTTGAATTTACACTTACAGTTCAAAGTTAAAGTTAAAAAAGTTTTTTAACTTTAACTTTAAACTTCTGTAGTTGAAATTTTTTTTAAAAATTACACAAAATATCTGCATATAAAAACACAGTTAACAAAATAAATATTTGTTAAGTAAAAAGCCTAAAAAATTTAAGTCGATAATGTAAAGTACTGGTTTATACACTAATACAAACTTTATTAACCCAGATTTATTTTCATATAAACAGAAATTTTGATAAAATAAATTAACCATTTTATTACGTTATTACTTTTTAATTTTGTTCTTACGAAAAATTATTTCTTAGTCCTAACTTCCATGAGCGGCAGTGTGTTTTACAGAACAAAAGCAAAGTAAAGAAAGTTAATGTATATATAAGTTGAGATAAAAGATTTTATATATAAATTACGATAAAAGATTTCATAAGAGTTTAAACAATCAAACAAAACAAACTTAAAAATATATAAGTAGGCAGTTTAGGCAATATTTATAGCAAATGTAAATATTTTTTATATTAAATGCATTATATTCCTTAATATATTTCATTTTCAAAATGGTTTCAACCACCTCTGTAGCTTATTTAGTTCCAAAGATATACGTGTTTTAATATTTTCAATTCATAGACTTTTTATGAAATATTTTCTTAAAGTATCAATTTTTGGCACCGAAAAAAAAACTTTTTTTTTTTTTTTTTTTTTTTTTTTTTGCGTAAAAAGTTGCGTAAACTAACTTATAATAAAATTTTATTAGAAAATAAATTGTAAATCTAAATTATTTGAACAATTCATAAGTAGAATTTTTTGGGGGGTTAACGCAGACGTACCATGATATAGTCAAATAACTGTATAATATGTTTAAATATGTTTTAAATATTTTTGACACAAAATAAATTTTCAAATGTTTTAATTTATAATACGTTGAGCGTAACAAAACTTTGATGATAAATATTAACTTAAATTAATTTTATTTTTCTTTAATCAATTATCAATTGAACAACGTGGACCCAAATAAAACACGCCGAAAACGTCAAAATATGTACAAAATAAACATAAATCTAAAATTTATTTTTACACAAACAAATAAAGAAATTAGTCAAAGACTTGTTAATAATTTCAGTATTGTTATAGATTTAAAAAAAGATTTAACCACTTATAGTCTACTGATTCGACTAATTTATTGTTTTCAGCACCAATCATAATATAAAAAATGTTCTATTTTGTAATGGGGTTAAGGTTTTTAACTTTTTTTAAAATTTTGAAAACATTGAATGAAAAACTCGTTGAATTGTTCTATTTCATTGTGTTTGGCTTTATTTGATTGTGTACTCTCGAGTCCTTAATTCCAATGGGGGGGCGTTTATTAATTTTGGGGAAACTTTGCCACTCACACTAAGCTTATTAAGACCCACCTCCCGTTTATTAATTTTTACTTGTTTTAACAAAAAAGTTATATCTAAAAACTAAAAAAAAATTAGTGAAAATCAGCTTTAAAAATCAAAAAATTCATACTAGTTACTGATAAGTAATAAAACTTTCAGTGTAAATTCTGACCCTCCCCTCCCCCGGTTCATTAAATCTTGACTAAACTCCTCCATCCACTTTTACTAACCCCATCCCTCTTGTATTAAGAAATTGAGATTACATAGATTAACAGATAAGGAATTAACATAGATTAACAGTCATGGAAATTAACAGTCATGGAAATTCTTATACGGATTATCTTATCTATCTATTTGTCTTAAACTTTTTAATAGATGTCTTAAATCGTTTTGTCTTTAAAATAAGTTATTGCACTATTAATGTACCCAAATTTGACTATATGTTGCAAACTCAGAAATTTCACTTTTCAAAATTCATTTAAAACTTAGCATACTTCATATTGGTAAATTTACTGAAAAAATATTTTAATTATCGAATTTCAATTCAAACTTCAGAGTAAGCTGTATGTATTGTTAACAAACAATTTTATACATAATTTGCCTTGGCTATTCCGTTCATAAATTAGACAAAATTGTCTAACTTACTTAACTAAGTGCACCAACGAAAAGGTAAGCCATAGGACTTTGCACTCCATCCGTGAGCTGTCATGTTGCCTAAGGTTAGCCCTCCATTTCTGGATTCTTTCCTTTACTTGATAGGCAGTTCATGTAAAAGTAATAGTAAATTAGCCTAAGGTTAACCCTCCATTTCTGGATTCTTTCCTTTACTTGATAGGCAGTTCATGTAAAAGTAATAGTAAATTAGCCTAAGGTTAGCCCTCCATTTCTGGATACTTTCATTTACTTGATAGGCAGTTCATGTAAAAGTAATAGTATTTTTGCATAAGCTTTTTTTTTTTTTTTTTTTTAATAATAATGTGCAGTTAAGCTGCAAATAAACAATAACAAATAAACAAAATTGGTGCAGATAAACATATCAGAAATGATTCATACTATTTACAAAGATAAAAACCACTGAACTCAAATGTAGTAAAAAAAACTATTGGAACATAACAATATAAGAAATAAGATTAATATATACTGTAACATAATTCTAAATTTACATTAAATAAAACCTCGCAATCCTAGCTACAAAGAATAAGATCACCTTTTTCAAAATCTATTAATAAAGGAAATGACCATACTTCATCAGGTTCATTATCATACTTAACAAGGTATGTAGTTCTTCTACCGTTTAATTGATCAATTTGAACCACTTGCGCACGTTCCCAAGATACTTTATGAGCATCTTCTTCTCTAACACGATGTTGTATAGAAAAACCTACAAAATCAGATGGATTGTTAATAAATTTTGATAAAGAGTGCTTTTTTTGTTGCTCTATTAATTTGTTTAGTCTTGCATCCTGAATTTTTTCCATTAATTCTTTTTTTTTTGTTTTCAACAGCTGCATCACGCATTGTACGAGGCTTTAAATTATTACTTATATTATTACTTAAAGATTGTTTGTTTGGTGTTAAATTTGATTGAATAACAATAAGAATATAATTCCTATGAAAACAAGTTTATTCTTTTGCTTCCTTCTACCTTTGTTTTACAAAAAAGTTTTTTGTCACATTCGACACCTAAGATTACGCGATAAAAATTAAGTTGAGCTAGGAGCACTTTTGATTTCAATGGCTCTTATATATTAAAAACTGTTTTCTCTGCTTCCTCTAATGATATCCAAGCCCTTACATTTAAATTTATCAAATCATTACAAGCTGCAACTTTTTTATGTTGTAGTTTAATTTTTTCTCAATTTTTTTCTTCTTGCTTTGCTAGAAGGTGCATAGCTTTATCTTTTTTAAGAGCTTCTTTTCTTTCATCATATTTGCTTTTCATTAATGTTACTTTAGTTCTTGAATATTCAAGCAATTGTTTTCTTTCTTCATCTGATTTACCATTAAGCCATTCTATGTTTGGTTCTGAGACCACATTGTCAAAGCCTGGATAGTTTGAACATTTGCATTGGGTTTTGTGCGAACCATTAAATCCAAAATGGCAAAGTTGCTTTCTGATGCTTTATTAGTGACAGAGACAATAGAAGCAGCTTCGGAAACAGAATTAGATGGATTCCAATATTTACCACCAGGTAACTGATCAGCACACTGACGTTCCAAAATAACAAGAATCGCATGGAAAATAATTTCAAGTGATTGAACAGTTAAAGAATCAAACTCATCATTTTGAGTGCATTCAAACAGCTTGGTGTAAACCACATCTTGATGAAGAAGATTGGTATCCTCAAAAATTTTTCCATTAGCAAATAATAAAGAAAACGCATCGATACAAAGAGATGAAAGTCTAACTTTCAAGCGAAGTAGGTAGGGGTTTAAAAATAATATCAAGTGATTCGATAATTCTCCACATTGGACCAGTAAGTAGTTTGTCAATAATACCTAATGCACGGACTTCAGCAATGAATACAAGATTTGTGATATCTTCCTTAATTGCTTTTAATAAATTATTAGGGTTAGGCTAAGCATTGAGAAATTCTGCTATAGAATCCTTATGGTAGTATAGGGGAGCTACATTGTAATACAAAATATTAAATCGATTTCCAATAAATGGAATAAAATAAGATTTATCGTTACGAGAGGAAAGAAAAGAATTAAACTATGATGCAACACCAGCTTCCTCATTACCCCTTGAATGAAATGCCTTACATGTAGCACGAACTAACCGTACAGCACCACATTTTTTACCACTAAAAGCAAAAACAGTTTCAAAATCATTTTGAAGCAGAATTTTTTCAAAAGAATTTAAAACTTTATCAGTTTCAGAAGCAAAATTAGCGAGCAAATGAAGTTTACAGAAAAAACTACTCATGTCCTTCATATTGTCTTTGACGTTTGAGGAAAGAAAGTCCCAGTTACTAATTGCAATAGACAAAAGTTTTTCCCTTAATGTTTTTAACTGTGAGTTAAAAAGAGTATTAACCGAAGAAAGATCAGACAGTGTTGATTTTATTGATGTTATTAGTTTAGCAAAATTAATTTCTTTTTCAGTGGCTGAGTTGCTAACAACGTCACATATGTCATTTACTATATTAGTAAAGTTTTGCAAAACAGTTGCTGCATCTTTGCCAACCACTTCTGACAGACCAAAAGATAAAGTTTTCCCACTAATTGTAGTAATTTGAAAGTTTTGATAATGCTTATGGTATTTCTGAGTACCATCACCATGCAAACAATTGCCTATTTTAGAGTTTTTATTTATCAAATTATTTTCAATCATTGCTTCTGCAACTTGAAATTGACCTAAAATTGAAGCTTCATGCATTAACTTACGTTTTACAGCAGCTGATGGCAGTCTAGATATGTTCTTTTTAGCTAGTTTGTTTAAAACTACTTTTATGACTTCATTGACACTATTCATACTCATGTTCATTGAAATTATTGTTTCTGGAATGTCATCACTGTATCTGCCATCTTCAAATGTTATTACTTCGTCATCATCCAGCAAAAAAACCAATTTTTGAAGTTCTAGATTCTCCTCTTTTAAAATGTTTGTCTTACTATATAACGAAACAACTTCCTTCTCTAAACTTATAACATCTTTCATATTGTTGTCATTAATATAGTTGGTTTTATTTTGCATAATAATTTTTAAAATACTCACTTTTTTTTGCAGCTTTATTTTTTTGTTTTTTAATTCAGAAATGTTTATATCTGAGTTTTCAAGAATTGAATTAATATCTGTTATTTTATTTTTTAATTGCAATATTATTTTTTTTTTCTTCATTTTTTAACGAATTTATTTTATTCTTTTTTATTTCCAGCTGAGTATCACTATATTTTATTTTTTTATTCAAATTCCTAACATTAAATGATTCTTTTTTTGACTTTAATAGCTCTAATTTGTTTTCAATTTTATTAAGCTTTTCTTCTTTTTCACAATAACACTTTTTAATAAAGTTTAATTCAGCTTCTATTAGAGAGTTTTTCGAAATAAGTATTTTTAGATTGTTTGACATATCTTCAAAATCTTTTAGATGTGTAAAATAATCCATTTGTAAATCCATCATAGATTCCATTTTCCTTTTTAAAATTTTATTTTCTTTTTTAAGCATTTTGTTTTCGCTTATCAGTATTGTTTCTTTAGGAATTTCTGATGCACTCACTGTATTATCAGAAAAATTTGCCACAGGTGGAAAAAAAGCTTCACCTAATAACAATGCTAATTTTTTATTTTTTCGTTGTTTCTTTAATTTTCTGATGGTGTCAACTAATCTATTTATCTTTTTGGCTAAAGCTTTCTTGCAGCAGAACAGTTCAACTTTAAAATCCAAACAATATCTACAATATATTGCATCATAAGATGTATCTTTTAAAGCCAAATACCAATCATAAATACTTTCATTTATCATTTTATCTAAATAAATAAAGATTTTCCAGTCATCAATTCGAACAAATATATAAACATATAAATATATTATTTCAAAGTCTTTTACTTATTATATATGTATATATATATATATATATATATATATATATATATATATATATATATATATATATATATATATATATATATATATATATATATATATATATATATATATATATATATATATATATATATATATATATATATATATATATATATATATGTATATATATATATATATATATATATATATATATATATATATATATATATATATATATATATATATATACTTAAAAATTAAGTAAATTGTATAAAAAGAAAATTGCTAACTTACAAATTAGACTTACTGATAAACTGCTGAGATTCAATTACTAATTGGTTAGCAACAACCACATTAACAACACATCTAAAAACGAGGGAAATTATAATAATCTTTACATAGAAAACAAAAAACCTACCCTATTAGACTACAAAAAAAAAAAAAAAAAAAACTTGTTCACTTAATAAATAAATAGTTGCAGAACTTATTTTTACGTGGGGACGAAAGAGTTAATTTACTTGCATTTTAACAAAACTGAAAGATTTAAAACTAAATAACTTTATCAATTCTAAACCAAAATGTCGTCCCCAAACAAATTATTGTAGTACCACTTTTTTTAAAAAAAATAACATCTCCATGTACGTATATAATATTTATTTTCATGGGTGGGTTTTTATTCTTCAAAACCTACATAAAATCATTTCTGGCGTTTTTTGGACGAAGTTTTTCAAAATTATATTAACGATTTTTTTCCGCGATAAAATGTCACGTGACAAAACTCCCTAATATAATTTAGATTTTTTACGATGGTTCTGTGATTTATTGTGTTATTAAGAGTACAGCGAGTTCAGTAGAGTTATGTAAGAGTTTGGTTTTTTTTTTAAATAAAAGTTTTAATAAGAAAATTGAATTATAAAATTTGTGTTCGACGTATATGCTTTGCTGACATAGACGCCCGCAGAAAATTTTCTAAGAGGGGAGCAAAACATTTTTTGTTATTGCTTTTTTTCCTGTTATCTATTATGTAAAAATCAAGATAAGTAAGATATAAAATAAAGAGTAGAAAAAAATTATGTGTCCGTTTAAAAAAGAAGACAATTTAAACTTGTCAGCACCGTTTTGAAAATGTAGTGTGTAAACTACGAAACATGCTAAGATTGAAAAATATCGTGTTTTTCATACAAATTAGCAATTAATTATTTCGGAAAAAACTTAATTAGGTTTTTTCCGAAACTGTAACGAAGTATTACTAAAAGATATTTTTTACAGAAAAATTTAGTAACAAACTTTATGGCATGAAGAACGTTACAAACAAGAAATTTTTTTTCTATATTTAGAAAATTAAATCAGGTTTGGCTTTGCAGTGTATTATTTTGTATTATGACCGCTGATTTAAGGGAATTGGCAAAAATATCTTTGATATATTTGCAACAATAAAACTAGTTTTATTGTAATTTGTGGGTTTTACTTTAGTAAAATTTTAGACGCGCACAGTGACTCAGCACGGTCGTTTCGATAATAGGAAAATGCGCTATGTTTAGGTACGCATGCGTCAATTAATACATCAAACATTTTATATGACAATCTTTTTGTTGTTGGTTTGTTAATGAAAACTTTCTATTTTTATTTTATAATTAAAGTAAATCAGCAGATTGATAACTTAGTTTCAATATTAAAAAAGTAAAACAAGCTGAAATCTTGCTAAAACAAGTAAAACAAGCTGATCTTGGCGTGATGAACCTTCAGTTAAAAAAGCTGAAAATGATCTTGGCGGGATGAACCTTCAGCACACACACATACGCATATACACATATACTCATATTTATTATTGTTAAAATTTTACAATAATTGTTTTATATCACCGTAGGTCTTTACGCATCACCAGTTTTTAACTGTTTGTTAATGTCCCTCACTATTGTATATATATATATATATATATATATATATATATATATATATATATATATATATATATATATATATATATATATATATATATATATATATATATATATATATATATATATATATATATATATATATCAATATATATATATATATATATATATATATATATATATATCAATATATATATATATATATATAATCAATCAATCAATCAGAAATCAATCAATCAATATATTTCCAATTAATAACGGCATATATATTATATATACAGTTATTAAGTAAAAATATATTGATTGATTGATTTCTTGAATGCTATTTTAGTATGAGTCAGTAATTTGTTTGTTTTTTCAAAATCAATTTACTCAACTTCTAACCGTAGGAAAGTGAATTTTTTTTTTTTTCAATTTTAACAACGATGTTTCTTTTATAAATGGTGATTTTTTGGTCGTTGCTTTAACTTTTTTTTCTATAAAAAATATACTTCTGCTTATATCCATAAAAAGAAATTAGGCACACTTAATTATATCAAGGAAAAAGTTATATATCACTATACCCTGATATAATAGAGTGTGTTTTTTCTTTTTATAATTGTAATATATAATTAAAAAATATAATAAATAATAATATCTAGGGCATAGTTGTAAGAGCAGAAATATATTTTATATCAAAAAAAAGTTGAAGCAACAACCAAAATCACCATAAATAGAGAAAATATATAGGATACAGTATTATATATATATAAAATATGTCCATACTTGACATATTGTTATAATGTGTTGTATAAAAAGGTATTTACACATATGTGTTAGTATGTACTCTTGCCAAACACAATTTTAATATTAAGGTTTGTATGCTTTTGGATGGAGTTACATAGCACAATTTATACCACGTTTTTTGATATACAATTTCCACTAATAAATGCTTATTTACTTATAATATATTATTTTATTTAGATAGCTCTATTATGATTTTCATTGTATATAGCTGTGGTTAAGTGTCAATAGATTCAAAAAATAATCGACTTTTATTGTTGATTGATTTTTGATTCTTTGACACTTAAGTTTGAAAACTTGGTACAAAGATTCTGAAAAATAGAGAAATCAATTATGTATATGATTCAATCAATTATTTTTGACTACAAAGCTTATTAGACTACAAAGAAAAATAGCTTAAGGTTCTTGGTAAGTAAATTTTTAAAATTATTTTAATTTTGGAAATATTTATATATGCAGGTGCTGGTTTAAGGGTAAACCAATTTAGTATAAAATGATCAATATTTTTATCTGTAGTTTCCATATGTATTTTGACAGCATGAAGTCTTTTGAATACTTTTTATTTATAATGGATTGCTTACGATTGGCAAAACATTTTTTCAATTTACTCTCGTTTGAGCTAATATATTGCTTATCAGGTACATTCTTAGAGGAAACAACACATTTATATACCATGTTTTTTGATAAACAATTTCCACTCATGGGAATTGTTTTTTTGTTTTAAAAATAGAGTTTTCTGTCTTTTTTCCATTTAGGATTTCTTTTATGATTAACAAAGCATTATTGTGACCTTTTATAATTAAATCCTTAAAAATTTTTGTGGAACTCAGGCTAGGTCGGGAAGCGGGAGCGATCGCTCTCGATTGCTGACCAAATCATATTTAGTTGCGATAATCATATTAAGTTGCGATAAGCTGGCCAGATTTTTTAGTCGTTTTGAGAACATTTTAAAAAGCAAAAAAAAAAAAGCCCTCAAGATTAATTGGACCGATGAGATTACAATTACAAAAAAACAAAAAACAATTACAAAAAAAAAAAAAAAAAAAATAGGTAAATAAAATATCTTTAAACGCGAAAAAACTTAAGGCTAAATAAATTACGTTTAAAACAAATATTTTCAAAACATCGCTCTTTTATAATTTTTTTTATAAAATTGAGCGATTTTTTTTAATATAAAGTAACAACTTACGATTGTTTAAAAAGGAAACAAATATTCTTTATTTAACAAAGTTTGCCAGTTTTAGTTTTACTTTAGCTAAATTATTTTATAAATAATAAAGTTAATCTTTCCAATACCTGTTTTATGTTTCTCGTAGTTTGAAAAGTTTAACATATTTGAATTCTTCTTAGTAAGATAAACAAATGAAATAATTAAATCATAGAAATTAAATTAACAATATAGAAATCAACTTAAGGTTAACAATACTTTATGACGAGGAAGCGAAATTGCTTCACAATATCGCTGGTGATGTTTAGTGAGTGGGCTTTTTAGTTTTAATTGGTATTTAAAGCAAAAAAAAGTATAACGAGTTTTTAGAATGGCAACTTAAGCAAAAATAATTAGAGTTAGTAAACCAATATCTAGTAACTTTTCTTTATATCTAATTATTTGCTATATATATTTGTGTTCTGTCGTGATCTTGGGCGCGGTGCTTGTTCATCTGCGAGTTACTTTGTACGCGTTGTTTGTGTTTAGTAACTAGAAACTTCTTATATGTTTGTTACGTAATTAGTTTTATTAACTATAACGATTATAACTTCATCGAAAACTCAATTATTTTTGTAAGTCTTTGTTTAAATCGTAAAAATTGCTTTAAAAGATACATTACGATTAAAAACAGATAAACAAAATTAAATTTACATAAAGAATACATATTTTTTAAATAAAAAATAAGAATATACTAATAAAATCTATAATTTATAATAAACTTTTAACATTTTGACAATTTAATATATATATAAAACTTTTATTTTTGTAAACAAATAATATATATATTCTTAAAACAATTTGTGCTAAAAATCTCAAAACGTTTTAAAACATTTTTTAAAACATTCTCTAGAACTTTATTTCGCTAAGTCAGCATATTTTTTGAACTAATAGAATTAGTTTCTTTGTTGATTTGGCGGGTTTTTAGTGTTCGCGAATATTCTTTTTATTCTTTCGCACAAAGATGTTTTAGGAACATTCAAGTTTATCATGTTTCCATGTATGTCCGTAAAACAAAAAATTTTTGTTTCGTACATAAACTTATATGTTCTCAAAACGACTAAAAAAACCTGGCCAGTTTTTCGCAACTAAATTTAATTTCCGTGGTCAGTATTCGAGAGCGATCGCTCCCGCTTCCCGACCAAGCCTGCTATGTAGTTACGTCATAGAATTTTCAATTTATATTGATAAAAATTATACTTTTTAAACATTTTTGATATAAAATATATTATTATCGGGTGGACACGGAAAAATCCGGTCAACTTTATATTGAGATTTCTCTAAAACCATAAATTCTTTTTATTTCATTTTTTTTATTATTAAATGTGTTTACATAAATTAGAGTTTCAACTTAATTTTAAGGGGCTTGATGGGTTGTTTGGCAAGAAAACGAACTTTATAGCGGGTTGATTCCATCATTTTACAGATTTTTTCTTTTTTCACCATAATGGTAGCATTAATCCATTTTTTTTGGAAGTTCTTTTTATCATTTGTTAGTCCACCTGCCTTACGAAGAACTCCTTTAACTATTCCCAAAAAATCTTCAATCTTGCGCTCTTCAGGACGATTTGGAGGATTCGCATCTTAAGGAACAATTTTCACATTATTATCTTTGCACCACTGTAAAAATTTTTTAGAATAGTGAGAGGCAGCAAGATCGGACCAAAAGAGACATCGGTATTTGTGTTTTTTTATATAAGGTAAAAGTCTTTTTAACATTCATTCAGGAGGCATTCTGTGATGTAGAGATTGGCAGTCAAGGTCTTTTTAGTGACAAAACAAGAGGGCTGCATACCACAGCTACAAATTGCTTGCCACACAAGGAACTTGGATGCAAATTTTTCTCGTCGAATATATTTAAACTAATCATCAACAAGTTTATCTTTGTTTTCAGAGTAAAACTGTTGACCAGGAAGTTGTGAAAAATCCGCCTTGCAATACGTTTCGTCGTCTTCAATTATGCACATATTTTTATCCGCCATTATTTTAAGGAAATTTTTTGCGCGTCGAATTCCTTTAATTTCACAATTTAAGCTTCTCTTAGGTGTATTTTATGAAATGCTTCAATTCCAGCATTTTTAAGTACTTTTTTGATATAAGAACGAGAAGTCTTAAATTTTCTTGCTAGATCTCGCTGTGACTGATTTGGATTTCTTGCTATTGAACGTAAAATCGACTTTACCTTTTTGGATTTATGGAAACTTTTTTTTCTTCCATTTCCAAGTTTTCTTTCGAAGCTTTGAGTAGTCTTGAACTTGTTTATAATATCTATGACTGCAGATTTTGGGACATTTGTGCGTTTAACAATCAAGTGATAGGAAGTCGATGGATTTTTGCAAAAAAAATTCACAACTTTTTTACGCACCTCAATTTGTTTCCAAAACATTTAGCAAATCATTAATTTGTAAAAAAAAATTTATCAACCCCATTTAAGGAATGGAAGTAAGGTTTAATAAAAAAAAAATTAAATAAAAAGCATTTGTGGTTTTGGAGAAATCTCAATTTAAAGATGACCGGATTTTTTCGTGTCCACCCGATAGTCAGTTTTATGTAACAAAAGTTTATAAAAACCCTTATAATAATTAAATCTTCTTTTTGCCTATAAACCACTCTTTTACTTAATAACTGATTTAAGCATTCTTTCAACTAATTTTTTAATCGTTTCTTTCTAAATATTATTCCATTTCTGTTCTATAATGTTCCATAAATGAGATTTTGATGTTGGACATACAGTTCTAATTTTTCTATCGAGCTCATCCCATAGAAACTCAATGATGTTGAGATCTGGGCTTTTGGGAGGCCTGGTTATTACACGTGATAATTTTTCAGCTTTTTTTGATTCTAAATAATTTCTTCAAAATAATGCAGTATGTTTAGGGTCATTATCATGCATAAGAATAAAATAATCTCCGATTAATCAAAGTCCCGAAGGGATCGTACTTGTTTCCAGGATATTTCTGTAATGCTTTTTTCTAATAATTACCATGGATTTTATGCAAATCTCTCACTCCATCCAGAGAGAAACAACCCCAAACTATCACAGAGCCTCCACCATGTTATACTGTTGGAACCAGGCATTGGGTTTGCATTTTTTATTGACAAATCTTCTAGCGTAAATTTATCGCTTATTTCCAAAAACATCAAATTTTGACACATCGGTTCAGAGTACTTGTTTTCATTCATCTATCGTCTAATTTTTGTGAAACAGTACCCGACGGAATCTCTTCTGTCGATTACCTTTTCGTACATATGGTTTTCGGATAGCAACAAGACCATGCAAATTAGCTTTTTGCAATCTTCGTTTGATTGGACTGACAGAAACTTTTTTTTTTTCTTGATCACAGTTGAAAATAGCTGTTATTTGTGGAGCATTTAACATTCAATTACATTTACTGATGACTTTTATACGTTGGTCATCAGTTTTTGTTGTTATGCGAGAATGACCTAGACGATTTCTGTCTTCCAAACTTCCAGATTCTCGATATCAACGAAGAGAATAACTAACCATTGATTTAGTCAATGGTTAGTTATTCTCTTCTAGTTAGTAACTGTACAGTCTTCTTGAAGCAAAATAAGTATTGTTTCTACACTTATTGGTATACCTTTAAGCATATTTTTTCTAATATTTTGAATTTACACTAAAAAAAAAAATTTTAACTTTAAACTTCTTTTTAAAATTACACAAAATACACAAAATACCTGCATAAAAAAACGCAGTAAACAAAAGAAATACTTGTTGATGACAATTTATAAAAGCTGATGAATGACAAGCTTTTATAAAAGAAAAATAAAAAAAATCTTTTTCTCAAATGAAAACATTCTTATATATATTATTAAGTTTGTTTTGTTTTATTACTTATACTCTTAAAAAATCTTTTATCGTAATTTATCTATATAAAACCTTTTATCTTAACTTATATATACAATAACTTTCTTTACTTAGCTTTTAGCATGGAAGTTAGGACTAAAAATATTTTTTTAAAACAACAATTTAAAATGTAAAATAAATTAATAATTTTATCACGTAATAACATTTAAATTTTGTTCTTTTGAAAAAATATTTTTAGTCCTAACTTCCATGAGATTTTATATATAAATTACGATAAAAGATTTCTTAAGATTATAAGTAATAAAACTAAACAAACTTAAAAAAAACATAAAAATGTTTTTAATTAATAAAAGGATTTTTTTTAATTTTCTTTTATATAAGCAAACATATTTGTCATTAAATAGATGCTTCATATAGACTGTTTGTGTAAAAATGAATTAAAAGAAGTCCTAGGACAGACCCTTAAGGAAGTGCGCATGTTACATCAAACAGTTTTGATTTCGATGATTCGTCTTAGTAAAAAAATTGCCTTCTATTGCTTAAATAAATTGTAATAGCTTTAAAACATCGCCAGAGATTCCATAATATTTACGTTTTGTAAGCAGAAATTTATGATTATTTGTATCAAAGGACAAATCAGTAAAAAAAGTAATTTTAGATTTTTACTATGACTCTATTTTTACTATTTTACTGTGAATAATTGTGTTATTTAGAGCGTGTTCAGTAGAGTGAATTCTTTTAAATCCACATCGATTTTTGTGTTGTTTATTATTTTAAGAAAAATTATTTAAGATTTTATTAAAAGGAACTGTTTTGAATTAAATTGTAATTAAATTCATTTTATTAGCTTTACATATTCATTCAGCTGCCACTCTTGAATTATAAAGTATTTTAGCATTAACTTTAGATAAAAAGCTTTCAATTACTTACTGCATGTAATTTCATATCAAATTATTTCGGCGACTCCAATCTTTAGGTTCAGCTTATCTTTAAAAAGCTATCATTTTCTAATTTTATGTTTGTATCGTTCAGTTGATAAGCTGATGATGTTGCTGTTTTTTTAAAAACAGCTATTTCTGATAATAAATGTTCGTATTTGTCGCTGACAAATTCTGCACTATTTTTTAGGTCATTTACTTCATTTTTTATATTTTTATTTACTTCTTGCATAACTGATATACTACCTTCTAGCCTATCAATTTTGTCGTCATATTACTTTGTTTTCGTGAGTATCCTTAATTTCTTTTAAAGCGCAATGTTAATACTTTACTAGCCATTTTTTCTAATTTTAATTGTGGCGTAATTTGTAGCGTCAATTGTGGCGTTACTTCTAGAGCCATTTGTAGCGTAACTTCGAGCGTCAATTGTGGCGTATTTTTAGCATCAATTGTAGAGTAATTTTAGACAATGAGTATCGTTTTTATTTAGGAAAATACAATTTCTAAGAATTAATAACAAACTTATATAAAGCTTTTATACAAGGTCCAGCATCTAGTTAAAGTGGAATGCTAACGTTTATTCAAACTATATGCGTAGATATCAGTAAATAGTTGGGGTAACAACATCAGTTTTTGCTATGTCTAGTAACATATGTCATACAACATCTGTAATTAATGATGTATAATAACATCTGTCTAACAACATTTGAAATTTCATTAATGACAAACAACATCTGTGTAAATAGTACTTGATTACTATAGATGTAGTTACATCATGTAATCATGTATCAGATGTAGTTACATCTTTTCAATTGTGTAAGTACAACAACTGTGCAACTACATCTGTTAATTCTACAGATGTAGTTATATCTTTCCAAATATATTAAATATAACTACAGGATTATATGAAATTATTAAACTGTAATGCATTATTTTAACCAGATGTAGATTCATATATAGTTTTTTTTACATGTAGTTACATCTGGAAAATAACTAGTTATAAATGCATTATTTTAAACAGATAAAGTTACACAAAAGTTTTTTCAGATGTAATTTCGAAGGGAATTTTTTACATTTGAAGGGAATTCTTCCAGACGTTATGAAACTTGAAGAAAAATTACCAGATTTAGTTACATCTTCATAAAGATGTTATCAGGGGTCATTTCCAGATGATATTGGACAGATGTTGTTGGCATCAAAAAAAAAAAATACAGATCATCTTGGACAAAAGCGTTAAGTTGATCTTGGACTACTCTACAGATTTTGTTGGACAGATCTAGTAATCTTTTAGCAAATAGTTTTTTATATCAAATAGTTTTGCAAAACGATAGCAACAAACTTTTAAAAATGCTTAAAATCGTTTTAGAATGTTATTATAATGAATAAAATGTATTAATTTAGTTCCACTTTTATATTAACTAGAAAATTAAAAATAAATAATATAAAAAGACTAACCCTGAGTTGAACTTTGTTTAATTTCTAATGTTAAAAGCAAAAACAAATGTTATCCAAATCATTTTATAAATACAATATTTCCAGAAACTAAATAGGATTGTTTTTGGACCGTATGAGTAAATGAACCAATGACTGATGTATTTATAAGGAAATATAATGACGATTTAATTAGATTATATTTATACCAGTTGAATCTAGTTATACGGCAACCCCATCGTTATTTTAAAATATTTGTATTCAATCGATATAAAGTAAAGTAAAATACGAATTATAAGCTGATAAAGTAAAAATTTAAAAAAATATAGATAAAAGATAAAATATAAATAACGTTGGCTAACCCTTTAAATGTTAATGACGAATATATACGTCATCACAAAACTTTCAAAAAACGGCGTTGACGTATATATTAGGGTTGTTCGCCGATAAACAAAACTTGCGAAAATTTCGCATCTTTATCTACCGCAATAGAATTGTTATTGCGGAAGTTGCACATGCGAAAATGCACATTCCGTAACGCGCTATACGAAAATATAAATAAATAAAATTCCGTAATAAAGCATTGCGAAAGAAAGCTTGCGAAACAAATCATTTCGTAAGAATACTTACGAAATAGTTCCTTACGGAAAAAGCATTCCGGAATGTGCAGTTACGAAAAAGACGCAAAAGATTTTATGTTACGGTATATTTAAGATATTAACTGTTAACAGTTTAAATAATAAATAATAAAATTATAAAAAAATGTTGTCAAATGATTCTTCAAATGTTTATACAAATATTCCTAATATATATATATATATATATATATATATATATATATATATATATATATATATATATATATATATATATATATATATATATATATATATATATATATATATATATATATATATATATATATATATATATATATATATATATATATATATATATATATATATATATATATATATATATATACATATATATATATATATATATATATATATATATATATATATATATATATATATATATATATATATATATATATATATATATATATATATATATATATATATATATATATATATATATATATATATATATACACATATATATATATATATATATATAGTAAAATCGCGTTAAGTTGGACTCTCAATGAACAGATAAACAGTATGCCTTTCTTTTTAAAAAGTATAAACAGGATGTGCGATAAACAATTAAATACTTTATTATAAAGAACGAGAGATATCTCTAAAGGTAAATGATATCAGAAAGAGTAAAAAGAGAAGAAATATATGTGAAACAGCGGGATGTGAACCTGGGTCTCCGCGGCCAAATGTCTCAACTGAATGAGCTATACGTTCATTCAACTAATTGAATAGTAATATTTATTATATAATTAAGAAACTATATAAAACAGAATTTACAGAAAGAGATACGTATGCAAATAGGATTCTATATATCAGGAAAATGAATAGTAATGTGAACCTTTAGTTGCTTATAATTATTATCTGGACTCGAAAACTAGTTACTTTTAATGGAACACAATAGGCTGTAGGAGCCTCAGGGAAATTATATTCAGAAATGATTATATTAGACTCAGAGTTAGCTAGAAATTATTACAAAGTGTTTAGAACAGATGTCTAGTACAAAAAGCACAAAATTTAAAGCAAAATGATTTATATTATTTGAAAAAGTTGTTTTACGTACATTTCATCATAATTTAAGTAGAACTTAGTAAAGCAAGGGAAACGTGTAGAATTAAGCACAATGAACTCAATCTTAAAAGAATAACTAACAGAAGAGAGGTTGTCACTATTATGAAGGTGACGAAAGATCTGTAATATAGAACATGGAGGTCAAAAAATGCTATCTTAAGTAAAAAGAGTTTGATGAACAAAAGTTACAATGGCTGCGGGATGCGAACCCGGATCTCTGCGGCGAATTATCACATATCTAACTGATTGAACTATACGATCTTATACTAAAATTTATATCTTATTAAAATTAAAAAACAATATTTTCTAAGATCTATACTTCAAAAAGCGTATTCAAACAGGACTCTACATACCTTTAAAATCTGCTAGAACTTTAGTAACGTGCACACTTTTAGAAATTATTGAAATAGGTATATTTTATCAGAAATATGCTTAAGCTAAAGCATATTTTTGAGCCTCTTTTTACTATTTGCTTAAGCATATTCGAACCTGTTTCAAAAATTTAATATGCTTTAAAAAAAAAAAACGTTTCGTAAGTTTATTTCCGGTAAGAATTCTTTCGTATGTTGTGATCCGAAATACTTTCGTTTCGAAAGAAATTTTATTTTTTATCAATATTTCTAAAAATAAAACCATAAAAATTTAATATGTTATTATACTGAAAATAAAAATTCATTATAAACATTTTGGGATTTAAAGATGTTAATTTTTACAATTAAAATCAGTCTGGCAAACAAATTTTCTTTATAGACTTTAAAACGTCGTTTGGCAAAAATGTTTGTTTCGCAAGTGCCACTTCCGAAACCGCTAATTTCGTATGTTGCAAAATAGTTTTGTTTCGTATGTCAAATTGCGAAATGCTAAATTTCGGAAGTGGCTTTTGCGAAATGAACATCGGCGATTTTAAATGTTTTGAAACATTCGGTACGAAAAAATGTAATTCCTCGTTCTCAATCTCCTTACGAAAGAATGTTGTTTTTCCGGAATTGCACGACATCCTCTGGTTAACAACCCTAGTATATATACGCAAAATTTATTTGAAGCAGTGTGACACTTACAATACTAAAATAGAAGCCGTCAGACCAGTCATATATTCTAGAACATTCTTCTACGGAAATTTTAAGCTCATAATGGATATTTTTCATTGAGTATAACTGATTTAATTTAAATTTTAGTAAACAATGTTAAAACATGGCAAGTTTAAAAAAAACAATGTTAAAAAATGGCAAGTTTAAAAAAAAAGCTAGTGATGTGAAATTGAACTCAACAGAAGATATTGTTAGATTTATGTTTGAAAGTGACAATGAAATTTCAGACTGTAGTAGTAGTAGTGACTTTGATGATGTTATAGATGGCACAGACATCTCCACTAAAGAGGACAGCGATGATGATATGGAAAAGTCAATTGCTGAAAATAATCAAAGTATTGTTACCCAGCCTGTTTCTTTTGTTGTACCAATTAAAAAAAGACAGCGAATGACTACAAAAAAAACAAAAGTTATGGATAATTTATGTTGGACAAAATGTGAACCTGTATCAGGTATGTGTAGGCAAATATTTCACAGTGAGCTAGGTGTCCACGAGTCTGTAACATCAGATGACCCACTGGAGATTTTTTAACTCTTATTCACTAATGATATGATAGTAAAAATGACAAACAAATATGCAGATCAAAGTAATATAGGTAAACTTCACTCTAAGGCATCACGTCTTTCCAAATGGGTAGACACAACACCTAGTGACATTCGAATGTACTTAGCTGTACTAATATACTGTGGCTTGTTACACAAACCTAGAAATGACTGGTATTATTCTAAAAACTTACTAATTAGACGCCTAATGTCTCAAAATAAACTTTTACTAATTGAAAAGTATCTCCACTTTTTTGACAATCAAGAGTTAGAGGAGAATTGTAATCGCTCTGCAAAAATTCAACCAGTACTAGTTAGTCTAATTGAACGCTTCAAGCTTCTCCTAAATCTTAGCCGTGATATTTCGATTGATGAATCTCTGCTCTTTTTTCTTTTAATTATTCCTGGGTTTACCAAACCTTATGAACCATCAATAATAACAGAAAAATATCCTGAATCATTGTCAGATCTTTATCAGAAAAATATATTTTTAAACTTTGTACAACTCCTAGCTGCTTGTAAAAAAAAAAAAAATTACAATAACGATTGAGCAAAGTAAAAATGTTGAGAGTACAACGCGACTTCAAGCAAAAAGTAAAAACTGGTTTTACTTTAGGGCAGGTCGTATAACTGCTTCAAAATTCGGGAGTGTATGCTGCGCAAACATCACCCAACCACCAATCAGTTTGATTATGCAAGTATGTTACCCCATTCAAGCACGTTTTTGCACAGCAGCAACAAAATGGGGAAATGACCATGAAAAAAAAGCATTGACTTTGTATTCCACAACCATGGAAAAGAAACACTCTAAATTTTCAATAAAAAATTGTGGGTTTTTTATTTCAGTTCAAAAACCCTTCCTTGGTGCATCACCAGATGCAGTTATTAATTGTGATTGTTGTGGAAATGGTTGTCTGGAAATAAAATGTCCATATAGTATGAGAGATAAATACATTAGCGAATTATTAGATTTTAGAAATTGTTGTCTGGAAAATAAAGCTGGTTATATATCTTTAAAAAAATCACATAAATATTACTATCAAGTTCAATGTCAGTTATATGCTTCATCAAGTAACTACTGTGATTTTTTTATTTGGACATCAAAAGATTCGTATTGCGAAAGAATATTGCCGGATTTGGAATTTATGGGCAGGAATATAATAAAATCTAAACAATTTTTTGAAGAATGTATTTTACCTGAACTAATTAACAAATTTTACAGCCAAAAAAATCAATTAATGAAAGAAATATCAGATAAAAATAAATTTATACTAATAGAACACAGCTACTTTAAAAAAGAAAACAAAGTTTTTAATGATCACAATTATTGTATAAAATTGAAATAAAAATGTAAACTTTTAATAAAAATATTTTATACTTAATTTGATAATATTTATTTTTGTTTATAAGATCTAGTTTCAATTAATTATTCAATCCTGTTAAATTTTTAAAAATTATTCCACAGGAATAATTGAATCACATATATTTATCAAAGAAGAACAAACAATAACAATTTTGTCTATTGTGCATAATCCAGAATCTTTAGTATATAAGTAATCTAATGGCATAATACTTTGCAGAACTTTATATTTGTTACGTAACAATCCAACCACTTTTGTTTCAAAATATTTTCTAAAGCATAAAGGCATAGTTTCTATAAGCTCATTGCGAGCAGGCCATTTAATTAAATGTTTCATTCTGAAATACATAATGTCAATCCATCTTAAAAATACTTTTGATGAGGTCGATTTTGAAGTTTCAAATCTATAAGCAAGGTCTCTAATAGATAGATTTAAACGCAATTTCATAAGCGTCAAAGAAAATTCTTCAAAGTACAATAAAACTGAGTTCTCATTTTCAGTTATAAGAGGCTTTAAGAAGTTAAATAAACAACATAAAGTTTTCAAATTTGGCAATCCAGTGTAAAATGTTACTTTTGAATCGGTATCAAGCCATTCAATAGTTCCCACATGGAGTTTGACTAAATTTGCACGCAAATCATGATTAAGTTTGTTTTTATATATAAACTCAGTTTCTATTTGATTGATATTTTTGACAGTCATATCAGTTTGAACACTCGCATCTACTAAGTTTTTACAATCTATTGTAACACTTTCTGAAACAATTGAATCACTACTTTCAAAATTCTCTATTTAAAAATCTACGATTGAATTTTCAGAAGGGTTTAAATTAGTGATGCTGTTTCTACAAGACATAGAATCATTTCGACTTGTTAACAATGAACGATTTTTGTGTCGTAAGTATCTTTCTCTAGGTTTCTCAAACTTAAACTTTTTGTGCCCCATATTTAAGGATGGAACCCAATCAGGATCATTCTGTGAGAAAAGAGAAGCAGGTTTTCCTAAATAAAAAAATAAAAATGTTAAACAGTTAATGATATTAAACTTTCAAAGTAATAAAAATATTTCAAAGGTAAAAAGGCTTATTCTACCTGTAATAAAATGATCACTGCAAATTCGAGTGTGGAGGATATCAGGATAGTTACCAACTCTGTTTATGGCATTTATTCATTTTTGTCTACGTTCTTTTGATAAAATCTTACCATCATCGCCTTGATTGCAAGCTACTTTTGGTAAACGAAAAAAAGATTTTCCCTTTTCACGATTTGAACATCCAAATACAGCACAAAAGTTGACCATATTATAATTTTATTATTACAATATTTGCATATTTATATATTAAACTTTAATTTAAAATAAAAAAAGGATAATAACTAAATAAATCAGATCAGGATTTATATTTTCTTATTCTGGTTATACATTAAATTTTATAAAATATTATATTTTTTGAAAAAACTATGAATATTATAATTAATATATTAGTTCCGCTAACTTAGTTGTCCTCCATAATGGCAGATTTGAAATCAAAACAACTCTTAATTATTTCGGTAATGGGAGGTAAGAGCGAAAAGTTTAAAAGCGAAAGAACGTAAGAGCGAAAAGTTTTAAAGCCAAAGATCGTTAAAGCGAAAAGTTTGAAAGCGAAAACCGGGAAATCGAGTATCGCGATAAGTTCAACAGCAACAACAGCTGAAATTTATTGAAATTTTTTCTGATTTTGTTATTACCTCAATATTATATTATAGATTATTTAGCGTTTGGATTTTATTTTTTTTAAACTGGTAATATTTTTATAATTATAAGTTAGTTATAGTTTAGAATTATTTATTTGATATTCTAGCTGAGAGTTATAGTTACAGTTAGAGTTTATTAGATTAAATAAATAAAAAAAACTTATTGTATATAGTTTAGAGTTTATGTATATAGTTTTAGTATAGAATTAAATGCATATAGTTTAGAATTATTTATTCATTTGGTATTCTAGCTGAGACTTGAGTTACATTGCGACAAAAAGGTATAAAATCTTGCATAAAAATTATAATTACAAGTTAATAAGTTATAGATAAAAAAAAAAGATTTGCATAATTTCTTATTGATATTATTTAATTTTAAATTGTTTTTTGAAATTTATGTATTAGATTTCAACCAAAAAATTGTTTTAATGTTTAAATAAAAATTATCATAAAATTAGAAAGATACGAATTTATAATGTTCTTTTGTTTTGATTAGGTATGGTGAGTTAGGCTGTCTACCCTTAGAACTTTTAGAAATGATGAGATAGTTAAACCTCAAGAATTGATGTTTAAATTTTGAGTCATAAACTAAAAGCCAGGGCAAATACATCAACACAACATATTTGAAAACGAGACATATAAAGGTTAGTTTTTAATATAAATTATTATCTAGTAGATAATAATATCTACAAATATTACTATTTATGTAAATTAAGGCAAGCTTTTATCAATAAACAACTCTTGAAATATAAATGCTTAATTGGTGGTGTGCAAAGACCTTTGCTTAATACAATTGTGCTAAATTTCAGTCTTTGAATATATTGTCAACTTATGATACAATATTAAATTTAAAAGTATTCATCAATTCAAACATCTCTATAAATATTTGTCTTATCTCTATAAATCTTACATCCATCCCTGCATGGAACACTTTTGCCATATCTTAATCAGATCTTCCAGTAATGGCCTTTCTCTTTTAGACAAAGTACAAAAAGGAATTGTTTTTGCACCTTGACCTTTGCAGCCAACCTCCAACCATTAGAATATTATCATAATGTTGCTTCTCATTTTATTTTTTATAAATACAATTATGGACACTGCTCTAAAGAGCTAGCGTCTCTTGTATCATCTACTAAAACTCACTATTGTGTTACTCATCATTCAATAAAGGCTAATCCTTTAATATGACTGTTCCTAAGTGCCTAAAAAGTTCTAATCTGTTTTTTCGTGAAACTTTTTTTTCACTTGCTTCAGCTTGTTTGTTTTTTTTTCATATAATTCGCAATCTATTAATTTTTTCTGTTAGTTGTTATTTTACTCTATAAATTTCATCTTTTCTCTAATAGTAGGTGCTTGCAGTCTTGTTGGAAATGAAAATGTTAAAAAAAAACATTTCCAATAAAAGCCCTCCAATATATTGTAATAGCTGGGATGTTATGCATTTTACACTTTTTTTTGTGTAACTAAATTCTTTTTTTAGTAATAAAAAAGTTACCAATACAATAAACTTAATACATGATATAAAATTCCCAAAGAAGTAAACTTAAATTAGATTCATATAGAGCCAGCAGTCATTTTCGTTTTAAAAACTATTTTATCTAGTTTAAAAACAACATAACAGTATACTGAACATTAAGTAAATAAGATAATTAAGGCTATTACAAACCAATCTGTAGACAAAATTATAAAACATTTGTGCTAAGTAATACAAATGTAAAAATAAAAACTTTACTATACTGAGATCACAAACAATTCATATCATAAATATTTACAAATCATGTAATTAAAACATAAAAAGTAAATAAATTTCTCACCAATCAATCATCACCAATGAAACTTTTTAAACTAATTAGCCAATTAGTCTTTTTCACAATTAATGACTGAATTTTTAATTTTACATGCAAACAATCCAAAAAACATTACGCAGAATAATTTTTGGGATATTGGCATGTTTTTATATTTCAATAAAATGTAGAACTGCCTTCAAAAAATCTTTTAGGCATCAACCAAGAAGATTCACACAGTTATTAAATCATACTCTTAAGTTGTTCTAAAAAAAAAACCACATTACAAAATAAGAAAGTAGTTAAAAATAAAATAATCTTCTACTACCTCTTGTAAAATGAACTATAAATAATTTTGACAAAAATGTTGCTGAAATTCAACAGGTGGGAAAAAAAAGGACACTGTACAGCTTTCTGTTTACAGAACAAATCAAATCAAAACAACATCATTAAAAAATTGTAGCAAAATAAAATACCTAAAAGTTGAAACAACATATTCCAAGTGTAACAACATCGATCAAGATAATGCCATACATAATGGTCACAATATAAGTATCTTTATTATAGAGACTTATATTGTGATTTTTGACTAATAGACTATAAGTCAAATTTCAGACAAATGCACCATATAAAAGCCATTTTTGTCATATAAATAATGTCATTAAGTCATATTTAAATACAACATATAAAAGTCATTTTTGACACAGGCTTTAACTTAAAAGCCTAAAGTTTAAGCTATAATTCATATTTCTAAAGTGAATGTCTGATAACAATTATTAAAATTATTTTAAACAAAAATATTAAAATACTCACTTTGCCTTGCAGATAATTAAACAGTAAATATAACTGGCCGATATGTTGGCACATAAAAGAGAATTACTTCTAACTAACTAAATTTTTTATGCGAAAACAACTAATTTTCCCTATTATAATTGGTATACACACTTAACTTTTACGCTTTGTTTTGGAGCAAAATTTTAAACAATTAAATTGTGCCCTACTCAATTTTCTATAAAGTATAAACTTTTAAAGTTTATAATAAACTTCATGAACTTATTTCTGAAATTATCTCACTTCAATTGTAACAACTTTAAGATGACACAATTCAATGAAAAAGAATAATAGGTTAACTCATATGTATTTATATAAAAATAATAATGTTACCAATGTTATTAAAATGTTATTAAGATGTTACCAATGTTATTAAGATGTTATTAAATCTTAATAACATCTTAATTTAAGATGTTACTAATGTTGTTAAAAAAATTTTTTCGCTTAACCAATCGCATTCGCTTTTAACTTTTTCGCTTTCCCGACCTTTCGCTTTCAAAACTTTCGCTCTTAAAAGTTTCGCTTTAAAGACACCGATCCATTATTTCGTGACGTCGAGCTAGGAACAGCCTTGTTTACGCTAGGTATAAATTATATATAAATAAGTAGCCTTGTTTACGCTAGATATAAACAAAAATGATAATATTTTTGAATTTTTTTAAACTATATAATTAAATTGCCAGTCTATAATTACTCAGTTTAAGATAATTAGCAGTATGTCGCTGGTGGAATAATAAATTATTATAATAAAAAATGTCAACTTTGTGGTATGTTTATATAAAAGTTAAACTTTTATATAATTTGTGTTTTAAACACAAATTATATAAAATAATAATAAACTCTTAAACACTGTTTAAGAGTTTATTATTATTGTGTATATACACAATAAAAATCCTAAAACAACTGTAGGTTTTGAGATGCTGAGACATAGTACAAAATTAACTTCAGAAACATACAATATTATAAAATACGTATTTTATATTATTGTATGTTTTTGAAGTTAATTTTGTATTATGTCTCAGCATCTCAAAACCTACAGTTGCTTTGGGACTTCCATTTTATGCATTGACTTATTTGTCAGTTTTGCCTAAAACTATTAGTTAATTTTGTTGTATATTTAAGTGTTGCAATTAAGTATTACTAAAAATATTTATTAAAAACAGTCTAAGATTAAATTAACTGTAAATTTATTATGGATTTGAACCTAATTTTCATAAAGTGACCCTTGGTACAGTCCAAAAAAAGTTTATTGTTCTAGGGCCTCTACTTTTTAAACCCTTCTACTTGATAGAATTTTATCAGTATAAGTCAATATACTTATACGAAGTAAGTAGTATAGAGATATGATTGTATCAGTTTCGCAATTTTTACACAAACTTCCCCTAGACTTTTTTGGACCTTTTGCTTTAACAAAACTTGGAAAAAAATGTATTATTAAAAGTACTGATTGTTAAAGTAAATATACTGAAAAAATAACAATTTATGTAACTACTTTATTTTATAGCTTTTTGATACTCTTCAAAAGATTATAAAATTTTAGATAATTTGATATAGCCTGCTTATTTTAATTAATCCAATCAATGAGAAAAAGGTTAAGAGTTTAAACTGGTAATAGTATTAACAGTTAAATTAACAAAGTGCTTTGAAAAAAGCTATTTGTTAATGATAGTATCATTGTAAAATGGACTGTCGAAGTTCAAATTTTTCTAAAGTTTTCTTTAAAGTTTTTCAATACAGTCTATAGACAAGGCCTTAGAGATTTTAAGAGACTCATCTGGCTGGCCAGATGACACCTTGATTGATATAGCACAAAGTTTGTTTTTATATTAGTTTTTCAAAATATTTAGATTTCCAAGTTTAAAATATTTGAGTTTTTTTGCATTTTTACTTGTTTTAATTCAAGTGGCTTTTCAGAAAGTTATATTGGGGGTTTATAAGTAATGTCTCCTGATGTTGTTTCACATTGAAAGTGTGTTCAGTTTTATCATTCACTCTTTAATAGTTCAAGTAAAGATGATGCGCCATTGTTAGTGCATAAAGTTGTACATAAAAATGATTGTGATCTTTTCTTAAAAGGAAATGCGACGGTATGATGGTGTGACAGTATATTTGTGTAGCAGTGTCAACTTAAGTTTGATTATATAAAAAGGTAATGAAATGAGCTAACATAACCTTAAATATATTGAGAATGGAACATTAGAGATGTCCACTTTTGTTACTATGTTATACTTTCATAAAAGGTGTGTCTTTAGTACTATCATTGTTGTGAATGTATCTTATTGTTACTGCTGTTTTTCTTTTTGTTTTTGTGACTTAATTGAATATTTAAATTCAATCAATATATGTAAATACATTTTTTTTATTTTATTGTTGGTTTGTTTATGTTTGCTATTGTTCATATTGTTTTTTTCTATTGTTGGTATTGTTTATGCATGTTTTAGTTAAAATTTAAAAAGTTCATTACTTATTTTATTATTGTAAATGTCTTATAGATGTGTTAAGTTATACAATTGGCTAATTTAGGTCAACTAGTGCTTGTTCTTTTTTTTGTAGAATATTGTAAAAGTATAGACTATTCTGGCATGTTGATACCATGGCTGTTTTAACATTTTTAACATTTATATGATTTATAAAATCAAATCCTTCTGGCACACATTTAGAGTTCATTTTATAAATCAATTTAATGACATATATTGATAAATGCATTTATTAAGTACTCTTCTGGTACAAAAGCAGGTACTTTTATTATTATTTTTTTTTATTCGTTACGATTTAATGATACTATTTATATTTTAATATATTTCTATACTATATAGGCTTGTAATTCCATGTGGAAAAATGGAATTTCTTCCAAAAATGCCTAAGTTTTAATCAAGTTGATATTTTTTAAAAGAACTTAAAAACCATGTTACTTTATTTTGCTATTTATATTGTGTAAGGATATTTTGATCTTATTTTCAAAATAAAGTTTTAGTGTAGCATGAAGTGTGTCGTTTCTTTAATGTCGTTTTTATTTAAAACATTCACATAGTAAGAAATAGTAAACTAAGTTTAGGTCACATTTTATTATTATTGTGCTATACATACACCGCTAAAATTGTCTAATAATACCTGTCTAGGTTTTTATTCAACAGTAGTACAGTAGTGGTGTAGCGGTAGAGCGCTCGCCTCATAATCGAGAAGTTCTGAGTTCGATCACCACCACGTCTCTGGTACTACCGCGTTCAATTTGTTTCTCCGCGTAGCGGTCTTGTTCACCATGGTTTGTGTTTCTGAGTTAAAGAGTTGTGAGAGGGTTGTAACCAGAACTAAAGCAGCCTCTACGAATGGAGTAACTTTTTCGTCCTTGAGAAGGTAAATTAACACACAAAAAAAGTCTTGACACGAATTAATAAACTCTTTTCTTTTTTCTGTGGTAACATCAGAATACTTTTGTTACTATTAATCTGCGTAGAATCAGGTAACAATTACAAATTTTACAATTGATAAGCTTAAGGGGTAAAGATAAATAATTTAACGTGAAACATTTTTCTAAAATGCACAGTTAAATTATTTAGGATTATAATAAACTTCCTTGTGAAATGACTATTTTATTTGATATCACTAATGACCTTAAAAAAACCTCTTTCTTAAAAATATGTTACTTGTCATACTATATTATTAAGGTATAAAATACGATTAGAATATATGTCGTGAGTTAAATATTTTTAAAAGTGGTAAATTATCACTCTAAAAGTGCCATAAAATAGTAACAATTCGCACGACAAAGTAAATGCTTTTAGTTCGGTTAATGTATGTTTTTTTTAATTTATTTGTCTGGCTTAACAAAGTTTGTGTATTTTTAATAAAAACAATTCAGGGGGTTACATCCCTTCAGTAAAATTTATTCAAATACTCAATGTCAGAAATTCACATTGGATACTGATAAGTAATGTGTCATCTGATACATGTTTAAAATCATCAGTTCAATATTATGATTCTCTTTTTGCCAGTTCAAAAGAAGATGTTCTATTACTTGTGCATCGTGTTGCTCAATCATTATTGATTTGTGAAGATGTTAACTCTATAAGTTTTGATGTTATGAACTGCCAGACCCAAGATAATGGGAATGACTGTGGTCTTTATGCTGTTGCAAATGCTACAGCTCTATGTAATGGAATTGATGCAAGTTTAATTGTCTGGGAAAAAAAAAAGTATGAGAAAACATTTTCTAAAGTGTATTGAAAAAGGTAAACTTGAATTGTTTTCTTATATAACCATATTAAATGGGGTTAAAAGATGCGCTTTATCCTTTCTTTGTGATGATACTTGTCATTGTGCTTTGGGATAATTTTAAGGTAAGATATATTATTATATTTATGATTTTTTAAATGACTATTTGCATATGTATGATACTGTCAAAAAATTAAAAAAAAAAACAAATTTATTTATAGATGCTTTTGTGATAGAAAGAAGATCTATTTTCTTTTTGATGCATTCAAATGAAAGAAGGAAACTGATTTTTGTTGATAATATATTTATTTCTGAAATTAGTTAATCTTGTTTAATTATTTTACAAGTTTATAAAAAAAAAAGGTTTTTTGATTTATATCTTGCAACAATAAAAAAAATATTTTTGCTCAATTTCTCACATCTTGAACATAAAGTTTTTTTATAATTATTTTTATAATAGTATAATTTTATAAGTTTAAAGGATATTATATTTCTTTTGTATTGAAAGAAATATTCTTATTTTTACCTACCATTTTTTTATTTCAGCTGGTGTACTGTTGAAACATGGTTTTAATTTAGTAAATTTTTATGATTTGAAATTTGCTATATTAATCATAAGCCAACAGGGAAAATCTAGAACTCTACAAAATACAAGGTAAGAATAATTTGGTTTAATGGTAACAAAACTTTTTTTTATGTCCAGATAAGCAACTTTGTGCTTCTGTATTATGCTTTGTTCAATATTTTAGCCATTGTTGTGCTAATAATGATATTTATTTATAATAATTTACTTTATGTCTTTTAATTATTTTTAACAGAGTGTCTCGGAAGTAACTCTAATTTAATAAGTTTTTAAAATTATTTTAAATTTAACTGTTTGTTAAATACGTTTATCTCTAGACGTCTTATATTTCTTGTTTTTTAAGAAATTAAAACTCAAAAGATTATTTAAGTTTAATGTTTTTAAAGTTTAAAGATTATGCAAAGTTAATTTTTTTTCAAATTATGCTTTTTATAATTGAAAAAAATAATTTTAATCAAAGTTGTATTGTTAAAAAATACTTTGAATAGTCTTTATTTAGTTTTTTTCTATGTATTTGGTTTTCATGGCTTCTTGTCGAAGTTGGCTTTCATCCCCATTTTGATTGCGGTAATAAATGTTTGAAAAGTAACTCTATAAAAGAAGTTATGAAATCCTTATCTCCACTTCACTTTCTACACACACACACACACACACACACACACACACACACACACACACACACACACACAAATAACAGTGGAATTGGATGAATAAATCAATAGTTTTGATTTTTAAATTGACTTGATATATGAGCTGATATATCTCGTATCAGTCAGACTTCTAATAAAAAATTTCCGCCTTTAATTTAGAAATATCACATTCCTCCACATTTAGCACTTCTAGCAATACCAGCTGGTATAAGCTAGGTAGTTAGCTAGTTGTAGTAATCAGTTTAGCAGGAGTTTATTTAATCGTTTTTAGGAGTAGCTAGCAGTTTTAGCAAAGTGGCTATAGCGATCGGCTTTAATAATTAGAAACACAATAAAAATTTAAGTAATATAGAAAAACAATAAAAATATAAAAATTAAATCATAAATATTTGTTCATGTTTTGTACATCTTACTTATCGCTAAAATATTTTGCATGTTTGCAAGGTTTGCGCTGCCATTTTTAAAACTTTTTTAACGGGTAAACTTTTTTAAGGCCAACATGCGTTAAAAAAGTTTTAATTATGTTGCGCACGCGCAGAATTCACATTTTGTAAACTTTTTTAACAGCTAACTTTTTTAACGCAACACCGGAAAACGTCTTCCAAGAATTGATTATTACTTTCAAGATGGCTGAAAGATATGCGAATTAGTATTAAAAAAAATGGTAAGACAAAGTAAATAAAACTTTAAACTTGTTTTCTTATTAGCTGCGAATAAAAAAAACAAACTTAATTGCAAAGTAATGAAATTAACGAGCAAAATATTTGTTTTTGGTACTTTATTTTTAATAAGAATATGTTGCTGAATATATTGACAATATGCTACATCACTTATTTTTATTTAAAAACATTCTAACTGTTTTAGAGATTTTTTAGTTTTTATACGGCTTAGATTTTAGTACTTAATTAAAAAAGGTTATATGTATTTAAAATAACAATTATAAATTACATTATTTTTAGTAATTGCAAAAAAATCAAACAGCATCACCTGCTTTCATTGACCTATATTTACAATTTATTACAACATAAAACATTTAAATAACTAATATAAACATGTTGATTAAGTACATATTAGTAGTAATAGTAGTAGTAGTAGTTTACGTTGTGTTAAACACCCAGTGAATGCGTTGTTTTGCACTCTTTTTGTTATAGTATTACAGCAGTTATGTTTGATTGCAACTCAACTATTCATTAAAAGCTGTTTTTGCTGTTACACATTCAATTCAAACTGAGTTCCATGCATCTAAAATTCTGTTTAAAAAGGAAATGCTCCCTTTTATTATAAAAAAGGATTTCTTTTTTAACATAATTGCAGCTTTAAACTCTAAGAGTCCTAAAGAAGTTCCATCTTAAATAGTATTAATAAATGGAAAACGTTTTCCAATATCTATTTTGTCAATGTCATGTATAAGTTTGTATAATTGGAACAAATCTCTCTTTTTTTATATTCACAGAGTTAACAAGCCTAAGGCAATCAGTTTATTTGAATGTTTATTTGAACAAATATTTTAGAACGCATATATAACAAAAATTAAATCAGTTGAATTTTTTAACATAAATCATTTAAAAAGTTCCAATAGTAGAAGGAAGCCACAATTAAATTAGCTATGCTTCTAGAAAGAATTTTAAATTAGCATAGTTAATAAATACCCTTTGTAAATGTAAAAGTTAAAAATTCTGGTTGCTTAAATAACAGTTAATTAAGCTCAATAGAACTTAATAGGACAAAAATCCATAATAATAGGACTTAAATTCTATAAATAGGAGTTATTAGGACTGAAATCTATAAATCCAGCAGAAAGAATTTGAGAACTTCCCACTGATAGTAACAGCAGTAGTTATGAAAGTAATAAAAATATTATGCTGTCATTTAGAAAAGACCTAGTCGATGGAATGTTAAATGTTCATTATTCTAACAAGAATAACTACATTTTAATCACTTTTGTGTAGATCTTCTAGCAAAAATTATGACGCTATTGAAAATGCCTTAAAACTCAGATATTACAATAAAGTTAGGTTAATAAATCTTCTAAAATATTTAATTTGTATTGAATACTTTACTTTTAATATTGTTTTGCATTCATTTTATTTTTACTTAAATGTTATTTTTATTTTTATTTAATTGCATTTAGTTAAATCATATTACTTCTTTATTGGTTTAGTTAGTGAGTATACATATTTTAGGATAAAAGATGGTATTTTGATAAAAGATAGTAATAAAAAAAATTAAAGATGGTATTTTAGATCTATGCAATACTATAGACTTTGTGAAGTTAGCCTTTAACCATTGAGAGACTGCCAATCCATAAAAGTGCAAATATGTTTCTCTGGTCAATCTAGTGTCATATTGACAATATTTGTTAAAATTCCATTTGTTGTGACGTTCTTTTGTGAGTTAGCTAGTTGAGAAAACTTAAAAGACTTCATGAGGAAATCTTAGGTGGACATACATAAAGTATGTATGCAGAAAAAACAGTAAATAAGGAACCCCTTCCCATTGTACGCCCCTGTATGCTTTTTACGCTTCCCTTCTACTCCCACTGCATGCATTTCTATTTTAACAAAATCAACCCATTTCGCCAAACCTTTTTCCAAGGCATAATTTTTTCAAAGCTTTAGAAACAAAATTATTTAGTCATTTTAACATCATTCATAACAGAATTATTAATTTTGTTACTTAACAGAATAATAATCATTTAAATTCAAGAAACTCTATGCTTTTGTTAATAAAAAAAAAGAAAGCAAGTTTTCAAATAGATAGAGAATGAGAATTAGCCACGTGCATACTTGTTGTCTTTAACCCCTCTCTTGAAACAATACATTTATATGGAATTTAATTGTAAATCATGTTGTAAAACCAATCTAAAATATATTAAGTTGAGAAAAGCCTCTAAGCCAAAACTTTTCTTTTATATTGTTGGCAAGTGATCTTAAATCATAAACTCAGTAAAGAAAAATACATCCATTTTAATTGTTAGTTTAAGTGTAGCTTATACTGAACATAAGCTATACGGAAAAGACTAATTGACTCAATAAGTTTATGTTCATGAACTTCTTTGAGAACAATGCTTTGAGAACGTTGCTTTTCTTTGAAAACGTTGCTTTGAGAGCAATGCCAGAGTGTTCTTTTCTGATCAACTATTAATCAATTTATAACTTTCATTATTTAAATCATTTAGCTTATGATATCAGCTATAAATAAAATAATACATTATCCTTCTCAAGTAGTAGCTTAGAATACTCGGTGACTTTATCAAGAATGAAATTATCAAGAGCAGCATTTTGTAAAAAAAATTTAATGCAAAGAATGATGAAAGCTGTTACCTCAAGACTGGATTATTTTATTTAATTTTTATGAAATATTTTTTTTGTGTTTAAGTGTTGTTTACGTGTTGATTTTGTTCAATTTTTTTAGTTAAATATTAAATACAACTTCTGATGAAATAGTATCTAATGTCATTAGAATATATATATATATATATATATATATATATATATATATATATATATATATATATATATATATATATATATATATATATATATATATATAATAAATATATATATATATATATATATATATATATATATATATATATATATATATATATATGTATGTATATATATATGTATATATATATATGTATATATATATATATATATATATATATATATATATATATATATATATATATATATATATATATATATATATATATATATGTATATATATATATATATATATATATATATATATATATATATATATATATATATATATATATATATATATATATATATATATATATATATATATATATAATATTAATTCATATGTCAAAATTTTTTTTGATTCTTAATGCAATGTTTTTCAAAATACAATGCTTTATAAAATCTTTAGCAAGTTCAATGAAATGATGTCAATGGCTCATCTTAGTTAAAATAGTGATATACAATACCAAAATAATAAATTTAAAATTATTTTCAATCAAGTAAGTTAAATAAATATATACATAGGCAAATGTGTTATTATTTATTTATATTGTGCTACGATGACATTTTCTATTTTAAGTCTGCTTTTTTTTCCAGAGTTTTTTCCTGTAAACTTATGCAAACTGAACTAATTTTGCAACATCCTTGAATGCTTTTGTATAAGACTGAGATATAATGTCTATTTTATTATTAATTTTCTAGGTTCTCTAGGTTTATAATTGCTATTTGAATTGCAAAGCAATTAAGCTTGTGTAATGGCAACATTCAACTCTTATCAGAAAAAAAATTACCAAACTTAATATAAGACAAATTTGTTGATAAGGAAAAAATCATTTTTATATTGTTAATATTTTTGTTTATCATTTTCAGCACACAACATTGTTTTCAGACGATAAATAAATCAAAATTTTATTTGGAAAAGAAGTAGAATGCAACATTCAAAAAGTGACTTTTAGATCAAGTCTGTATATCTGTCTAAAATCCAAGTGTTAAGTTAAAGCGATGCAATAACCGAGTCCATATCTCAATTTCTCTGAATATATATCTGTCAAAGATTGTTCTGACATTTTCTGTATTTCTTTTTGTTAGAGGGATCCCAAACTCCCAACACATGTTGTGTTCATATTAAAGATAATGTTAAAAAAAAAGGTTTGAACCAAATTTTTTTGAATAAAAATAAATAATGAATGCATACCGTGAAAAACAAATGTTGTTGTTTTTGCCGAAGCTCGTCTTCTCCATTTTTTTCAACTACTCGGAGTCTTCAAATTATGCGTTGCAATCTACAGACTTTGGCAATTCCTTTGAAGCGCGTTTAATTTATAAAGGTTTTAGTATTTGACGTCACGGTAGACTTTTAACAAAAGAAAAGTGTAATTAAACTAAGCTGCGTTTTTCTACTGTAGTATTTTTTTAACATTCAGCAAAACAATTTTATTTGTATTATTTTTCGAAACATCGCAAAAAAAAATTTGTAAAAAGTAAAAACAATAAATTATTTTTATTTTATAGGAGCAACTTATTTTTTACAGATATCTTAATAATTTTTAGATTTATATATCTTACTTATATTTCTTTAATTATTTAAATTAAAACAAATATTAAAGCTTTACTTATCAATCTCATGATTTTCATATGAGTATTTTACATTTTATAGGACGGTCTCTTGTTTTTGCGCAAGAGAACGCAGTATTATATATTCTGATTAAAATAATATTTTTATTTAAACAATGGGAACTATTTTCTAACTTCTCTGGTTATTTTTACGCTATGACAATTTTTTGTTTTCCCGTTGAAAAAAAGTATTTATTAACAATTACTTTCATAAACTGACAGTATTAATTAGAGATAATTAATGAATTGTTAACTTTTTTTATTATAAAATTTTTTTGATCACGCTGATTTAATTTAAATTGTTAAATTTGCTGAATTGGATACGGATAAAAAGGAAATACCATTTTATTTTACATTTGATTTTTGATAATGAAATTTTTAAAATGTCAGCAACTCCATACCAATTAGAACCTGTTAAGATTATGAAAAAAAAGTACAAGAATACACTAAACAATACAGTTGACAGTAGTATCAGATATGAAAATTTGTGAAAAGATATGTGAGATCCTGACTTTGCATTAAAAGTACAATTAATTGCAACACAAGTCGGCATTATAAATTTTTATTATAAGTTTACTGTTCAATATTTTATAACCATCAAATAAAAAACATGAAGTTTGTATATTTTCGCCCGTTTTATACAACTAATATTTAACAAAAATACGGACAAATTATTATTAAATAACGCAATAATTAACACATTGATTTAAGGCAATAATTCAAGATAGATGGTAATTTAAATTGTTAAAATGTCATAACGCGCATTAAAAAACATATTATATTTGGTATTTCCAAATTTGTATCGTAATTGGCATTTGTCTCTTAACATGAAAAATTAAAAAACTTTAAAAACACAATTAACAAATACAAATTTTCAAGCAATTTTCTCTACCAATTCTCATTTATTCGAAGAAAATCTACTATTAAACTTTTATTTCTCTCATCTAAAAAAAGAACGAGTGACGCAAAAAATATATATATTCTATACAACTCTTATTCATTCAAAGTTTAATTACGCGAAACTTTGCTTTCTCTTTTGTACTACTCTTTTATAAAAAGAGCGCCCGATGAAATAAAAACTTTTCTTTTTTAACATATAATTACAGTTTGAGATAAAATTAAATTAGAAATAAATCAACTATGAGCAAAGCAACGAACAGATTAATCTGAAACTATTTTGATATTTATGAAAATAATCAACATAAACAACATTACCAACAACAGTTATCAAATAAACAACACAATCTCGCATCACTTTAGGGGCATTTTACTTTTATTGCTTAGTCGTTCTAAATAATACGTAAATTTAGTTCAAGTTAATAATTCAATATTTACAGTTGCAATATAATAAAGAAATGGTGTTTAATACTGAACTTTTAATTTAGTTATTTATTTTTTTACCTACATTTGTTATAAAAAACTTTAGAACCCCTGCCATTAAAATAATTTGTTTTAAATATATTTCGACGTGATTATTCAAACTTATTTTCTTCGTTTGACTTTCCGAACTTCTTGCAAAGCAAATTGAAACGAAATATCGTCTAACCAAATAAAAAAGCTGTTACTAATTTTATACGAGTAATTAATGTAAAACAATTTTTGAGATAAAAATTTTGAGATAAATATTCACAATTTATAAACATTAAATATATGTCGCAATAACAATTATAGCAACAAACCAGCATAAAATATTTAAGGTTTTTAATATCTTTTTAAATATTAAAAGTAGGAAAAAAAAAAGCTAAACAAATAACCAAAAAAACTTCGACTAAAAATGAATAAAAATATTTCCAGTTAAAAGTCTACCGTGACGTCAAATATAATACTAAAACTTTTATGAGTTAAACGCGCTTCCAAAGTCTGTAGATTGCGACGCATAATTTGAAGACACCGAGTAGTTGAAAAAAATGGAGAAGACTAGCTTCGGCAAAAACAACAACATTTGTTTTTCACGGTATGCATTCATTATTTATTTTTAATCAAAAAAATTTGGTTCAAACCTTTTTTTTAACATTATCTTTAATATGAATACACAACATGTGTTGGGAGTTTGGGATCCCTTTAAGGCTTTATCTGAATATTTGCTACCTGTTTTTTTTTTTCAAATAAAACTTTTATTATTTATATTGACTTTTTTTCGAAGCGTTATGTAATATAATATTGAATTTATATTTAAATATATATAATATGAAGTCTATCAATTTCACCAAAAATGTTTATTTATACGATATATTTTAACTTTACTAAATAAAATAGAAAATTTTTTCAAATAATTATAAAATATTATTTATAAAAACATAATTAATTAAAATAATAATAAAATGCTTTTTTTATTAAAATATAATTAAATAAATTAATTATAGCGGAATTATAATGATAACAAATTTTGCGTAAACTTCTCATATTATCATATATATATATATATATATATATATATATATATATATATATATATATATATATATATATTATATATATATATATATATATATATATATATATATATATATATATATATATATATATATATATATATATATATATATATATATATATATATATATATATATATATATATATCATGTTTTGAGTTCAGAATAATATCAATACGTGATTTCATTTTGATATTATACTTATATAATAAACTTCCCCAGCCGGCATTATTACGTTGTTTCAAAGTTAAAATTCGGTTGAAGCGTTGTTTCAACGTTGTTCAACTATGTCACAACGTTAAATCAACGTTACCGTTTAAACGTTGATTATTTAACGTTATTTCAACGTCATTATTTTAATCATTGTCGACAAAAAGAACGAAATAAAATTTATGCGCGCGCAGAAATGGAAGTAAAATCGTAAACATTATTTCAACGATTAAAGTTATAGAGATTTATAATGGAAAAAAAATGTAAATACTGAACTTATATAATATAGAATTTATAATATAGAAAACATGTTCAGACGATTTTCCTGAAAGAACATTATCTTTTTCAAAAAATGATCCATTAAATTATGTTGAATTTAATGCTAAGCGTTGTTTTTTAATAGAGCATCAAGAATTAAAAAAGGAAATTGATAACTTTAAAAAAGAACTTCAGCACGAAATAAAAAAATAAAGATTTATTTGAAAAATTAACTTCAACCACATCAGTTATTACTATGAAAACAGACAAACTTGTATATAAACATAATCCAAACAAATCGTGTTATTGCAATTTACTTGTATACAAGCATTTATTTTAAAAATAATAGATCTTGCGACTTTTATACTGGCCTTACATCTGTCAATGTGTTTCATCAGTTAGTGCAGTATCACCATTAATCAAAAAAGATAAAGTGATATTAAAAAAACATTTACTTCTGTTTTTTGAAATTTAAAAAAATCCTTAACTACTCGGACCAAAATAAATGTAATGCAGCAAAGATGAATTTTTAATGATGCTAATACTTGGATTATTGACAGCTGATTTTGCTGACAGGTTTAATATATTTTTAGGATTAGCGAATGCAATATTTTCTTCATTGTTGAAAGCTTCTAGCTCACTTTTAAACCACATGGTTTTTGTTCCAAGTAAAGATGTTATAAGACAGGCAATGCAAAACAGCTTTTAGAATTTAACTTATTCAGACTAACACTAATTTCAGATATAACAGAATTTATTATGGAAACACCTTAGAATTTTGACTTACAGAAACTAACAGGGAATGAATACAAACATTACAACATTATAAAAACATTAGTACCCGTAGCTCCAAATTAATCAATAATTTTTTTCAAAAATTTCTAAAGCTTACAGAAGCTAAATTTCGGATAAAAAAATTACATATCGCAACAACTATTTAGATTGTATTACAAAATACTATTGTATAATGTATGATTAAGGCTTTAATATTAATTTTTTAATACAAATGAAGTGATTTTAATTAAATCCATTTTTATCAGTCACTTTAAAAATATGATGAGTATTTGTATAAAGATAAATAAAATTTCAAACAATAATATTAGCTTTACTTGTTGTTTTTTTTTAGGTGAATCAATTGCAATTGATGGAATATCTTTAAAATGCTGAGGTAATCAAAATAATTTTTAATTATTCAGGAATTTTAAGGATTAAATTATTTAGCAAAAAAATTGTTTGATAATGAGTTCAATTTAAATTGAAAAAAAAAAATTAATATTAGTTCTCGCACAATTAATAGCAGTTTTCTTATCTATTAAAATTTAGAATATTTTCCAACAATTTTGTGACCTCCATGAATATGAAGGGGAAAGGTGGAAATATGCTTTAAGAGTACTAATTTATATGGTGTAGTGAAAGGTATACCTTTATAAGATATGTAAAACTTTTTTATTCTCATTTTTTATATATTCAAAAATTTCTCCTTGTGTTTTTTTTTTTGTTTTTTTTCTAATTCTTTTTTATTAACAGCTTCTTCTATTAAATACGATGGAGCGACTGAAACTTTAATTGATGGCATTTTGTCTAACTTCTAAAAATGCGCTTCATTTCGAAAAGGTGGCGGAAAAGAAAAAAATTTAGACTGATTGATATAAATTTATATTTATAAAAATCGATTTAAAATTTCTTTATTGAAGTATTTACATATATTTCAATAAAGAAATATTTTCTTCTTGTCTGCTAATATTTTTTTTTCAGTGTTAATTCAACATTACAAATTAAAACTCAATTATGAAAAAAGCCTAGAATTGAGTTGATGTTTTAAGTAAAATAAGAAAAGCCCAAAAAGTAACTGATGTAATATTTTTATTTTTTGATAAAAAAAATTCTAATAATGTTTAAAATTGATATTAATATTAATGTTTATTAGATGAAGATGAGTAAAAAATAAGTAATGTTTATTAGATGAAGATAAGTAAAAAAATAAGTTACTAGTTATTTTTTGGTCTTGAAAATTGTTTGAATGATAATTTATTATTTATCAAAATATTTTCTTTTTTAATTTTTGTTGTTTTTATATTTTAATTAAAAGTAGATATTAATGTGTCATATATTATAATATATATTATATTATACTATTATATTTTATATTAATAATGAGTATTTTTGTTTTTTTGTATTTCTATTTTTTTTCAATATTCCATATTTATCTTATGTAGATGTTTATGTTTTAGCAACCTTGTATTTTTTCATTATTTGTCTTTGTTATTGAGCCTTAAGTTATTTGAACATAATATATTCAGAACTCTGCTGAATAATAGAGTAATAAATAAATTAATAAAAAGTTTAAAATATAATAAATTTATAAAATAAAGAAAATCTTATCTTTGCTAATAATGTCTACTAATATTATTGTTTAGCAAGTTTCATGGTTATAAAATGTTCAAATTTAGCTAGTTTAATTAGGCCTGTTAGTACACTTATATTATAGTTTCTTCATTTTATATTAGTTCATGTAATTTTTTCAAAATCGAATATGCGGAAAGGAGCTGTTTGGAATGAAGATTTACAAGAAGAAGTAATTTCATCTGATTGGATTAGTGATAAAACTGTTTGTCGGCTTCCAGGTACCAAAGCATTGACTGCACTAACATGCAGAGAAGAATTGGCTTAAGTTTATAAAAATAAAAACTAAATTCTCTTCAGGTATTACATCTATATATTACAATTATTATTTTTTAAATAACGTGGTAAGAAAAGTTATTTTGTTGATACAAAATATATAACTATTTGTATAACTATTTCAATTCTAAAAGAAAGCAAACAGTATTGTGAAAATTTTAAATTCACAACTACAAAAGAAAAATGTGATAATGAGAATGTTGACAAGTGGATGCAAGATTTGCACACAAGTGGAAACTTGGATGCAAATTTTCCACTTGTGTGGTTTGGATGGTTCTCCACAATATAATATATCTCCACAAGCATAATATTAGATTTACTTCATGTTTTTTTCCAGATAAATCAATTACAGTTAATTGGTGGAGTTACCTCATTTATAATCAAGGTGTCTGCAGCTCCTCTAAAATCCTCTAAAGTCCCCTTTTTTAAAACCACTTCTAAAATCCTCTATTATCCTCTAAAGAGGTAAATATTTGATCAAAGCTCCTCATTAATTCTTCCTTTTTTAATTTTTGATGGATGTATAATGTTCAAAATACCCATTCTCGGTCTGCAAAACTGGTTAACGCCTTAAAGTGCATGGAATTGTAAAAAATTGCTTTAGAAAATGCATGCTATTTAACATAACAAATGACATTATTTGATCCCTGTCCATGCCCCATAAGTGTATAAACATGGACGTTAAACCATTAATAAATGGCCACATAAAATTTCTTATAAAAATTTTATGTGGCCACCCCGAAAATTATTTTTCAATACTAGAAATGTTTTATATTTTGATTATTAATTTATTTTTAATATATTAAAAAGGTTGTTTTATTCAAATTAAATATTTGAAAAAGTTATTAATAACCAACTAACTGTTTATTTTTTAAAAATTCAGAGTATTTTCGAAAAGTTATATGGCCTCCATGGATATGAAGGGCAAAGGTGGAAAAATATGTTTTAAGAACACTAATCTATATGGCGTTGAAAAAGATATACCTTCATAAGTTGTAACACTTTTCCATTCATTATTTATTTTTTAAATCTTCCTTTTTTGTTTTTTTTTAATATATTTTTTTATTTACAGCTTCTTATATTGTACTCAATGGACCAAAAGAACCCTCGGTTAATGGAACATTGTTTGACTTTCTAAATTACGCTTTATTTCAAAAAGGTGGTGGAAAAGAGAAGAAATTTGTGTAGATTTTATTCAATTACATGTAAATATATGTAATATTTGAATATGTATTTTTGAATAAAGCAAGTTTTATCTCTTTCTTTAATCATACCTAGCTATTTTAACTAAACTAAACTGAAAAAATTCTAAATAGTCCAAGTATAGACTATGAATAGATTTAATATCCATAATATACCTTGATAATGTACAGCAACACTAATGTACATGCATAGTACGTTTTGATGGTGATCATATTTTGACGCACATAGCACGTTTACATACATATATACATTTTGACATACATAGCACGTTTTGATGGTGAAAAAGTGTTTTACAGTCGTTTAACGTTGATAAATCAACGTTAAAAAAACTATCATTTTAAACAACGTTTAAAATGATAGTTTTTTTAACGTTAATCAACGTAAATTCAACGTTGTTGTAACGTTTTTTCGCGTCGAATTAACGTTGATATAACGTTTGAATCTAACGTTGATTTAACGTTGATAAGTCAACGTTGAAAAAAACTTTCATTCTAAACGTTAAATCAACGTAAATTCAACGTTATTGTAACGTTTTTTCGCGTCGAATCAACGTTGATATAACGTTTGAACCTAACGTTGATTTAACGTTGATAAATCAACGTTGAAAAAAACTTTCATTCTAAACGTTAAACCAACGTTAATTCAACGTTAGGTTTCAACGATATTTCAACGTTATTTCAACGTTATTTGCCGGCTGGGTTCTCATACTATGATATCAGGGTTTGAGTTCAAAATGATATCAATGAGTGATTTCATTTTGATATCATTATGATATAAATGTCTCATATCATGAGACCATGTATCTCATAGTTTGATATCATTTTGATATCAATATGACATCAAATCCTGACTGGGTGGCCTCCCAAAAGCCCAAACCTCAACATCATTGAGTTACTATGGGATGAACTGGATAGAAAAATTAGACCTGTTATCCAACATTAAAACTTTATTTATGGAACATTATAAAACAGGAATGGAATAATATTCAGAAAGAAGCAATTAGAAAATTAATTGAAAGAATGCCGAGAATAGTTAAATCAGTTATTAAGCCAAAGGGTGGTATTTAGGCGAAATGAAAATAATTATAATAATTAAAATAAAAAAATATAGTATAATTATTAATATGAATTCCATGAAATCGACTAATAATACATTTTATTTTTAAAATGTGTAAAAAATATAACTTTATATAACCTTTATAAATAAAAATATAACCTTTAATAATATAAATTAAAAGTTCTACAACGTAACATCTTAATATTGTTTTTTTGAAAAAATCTTCATTGCTCTAACTTCCGTGAGCGGCAGTGAATACCTGGGGCGCTTATGTTTTATTTTAGGTACATTAGGTGTATTTTATACCAATGAGTTTTTATATCTTAATTATTTATATAAATACTTTTTAAATTCATTTCTTGTCATGTAAATTTGAACTTGAATTGTTTTAGTATTATTTTGTGGGTGCAAAAAATACTATGTATCTATCTTTTAAATTCACGTGATTTATACGTTTAATAACAATAAATTTGCGTTTGTATATATTATTTATGGTTATGGTTTATATGTATTTGTATTTGTATGCACATGCATTTGCATACACACATGTGCGAATCTAGCATTTTTTGAACTTAAAGATAGCTAACTTCCAGATATGGAGTAAACTCCAAACTTTTATATGTTTATACTTGTGTCAAATAAAGATGTTTTGCAAAAAATTGCGATGATTGGAGGTTGGGAACAAAAAAGCCTCAAAATTTTCCCCTTTCCTGCCCCAAACGTGAGAGCAACAAATTGATGAAATAATTTTTATACTAATTTTAACTAGACTTATATTCATCTATAAATTTTAAATTTCATAGTGTTCAAAAATTAGGACCATATAAAGTTTAAACCCCCTCAATTTGAGGGGGTCGCAAATTTTATATGGTCATAATTTTTGAACGCTAAACTATTTTACTATGAAATTTAAAATTTATCGATGAATATAAGTCTAGTTAAGAATAGTATAAAAATTATTTGATCAATTTGTTGCATGTTAAATCTGTTTAAATAATCATATATTAGTTTATGGATAATTATTTGTATATGTATTACTAAACCATTATTATTTATTCAAAATCTGTTTAGACGGTTCTCGATGAAAAGATCTTATGATCTTCTGCGTTCTTATTGTACAGTTTACAATTCTTGTAGTTTTTATGTGTTTTATGTATTTTATTCATTCTTGTGATGTAAAACTAATTTTGAAAAAGTAAGTTAAAAAAAAATTTTTAATGAAAAATTATGTAAACAAATGCAAAAGTTTTTATATTAAAAAGTTGAAACAATAATGTTTTATTCAAGTTTGAAAAAAGCTTTTTTTTTTAGTTTAGAACTCTTACAATATATAATTATATTTTTTTAAAATTGCAAAAATCAATAAAAATTCTTAGCACACAATTTATTTAGGTGACTTTTAAATATACTAATGTTAAATTTTATCATTACTTTTAAAGTTCGTTTATTAGAAGTTTTTGCATAAAAACAATTTTAAAATTTTTATTTGCAAACGAACTATTTCAGATTTTAACTGGTTTGCAAACATTTTTCTCAATCAATGTTTCACGACATTGCAAAATGGTTGTTTTTATCGCAAAACTTTTTCTAAAATGACACACGATAAAGAATTTGAAAATTTCACTGTTTTTTGAACAAAAACTTAAAAATAATTTTTTTTTAAATATAGTTAACTTGGCAACTCTTAATAGTACTAGTGCTAAGTTTGATCATTTAATTTAATATCTGATTTCTTTTAGATTTCAATGAACATAAATTCAAAAATCTTGTTTTGCAAACGAATTACAGTTGAATCATGATAACTCGGACAATGGATAAGTCGGACTTTTACTAATTCGGACGGAAATTCGGGAAAGCGGAATAGTATCGAAAATCATTTTAATGATTAAGATCGAAAATGTGATTTTCAGATTAATATCGAAAAGTTTTTATATCGAAATTCACAAATTTGGAACAATATCGAAAACAATAAAAAAGGAATAAGATCAAAAACTCATTTAACTGATTAACATCGAAAATGTGATTTTCTGATTAACGTCGAAAAGTTTTTATATCGAAATTCACAAATGTGGAACAATATCGAAAACAATAAAAAAGGAATAAGATCGAAAACTCATTTTTTATGATTAACATCGAAAATAAGATTTTCTTATTATAAGAAACTTATTTAAGAGTTCGATGAATATTTCCTAACTTTTCACCCTAATATTGCATCAGCTTAACAAAGTTAGCATTACCTACAATGGAGAACAGCAGTTTAAATGAACAGTTAATTTGAACGCGCAATAAACAGTTTAATTTGCACGTGCAATAAAATTCCGTTCGAATTAAAACTTAAAATTTAAGAAATTTTAAAGAAAAATCAATATTCTAAAATGTCGTTAGAGAACTTATCAAAAAATTATAATGAAACTGAAGGAGAAAGAAAAAATTCAAAAGTGTTTCGGTCTGGTGATTTTGGATACACTAAAGATAAACTTTATAAAGACAAACTGCATCTTAAGTGTCGTTTTTTTACAAGAATGAACTGCAAAGGCAGAGCTTTTATTCATGAAGATAAACTTCAGGTTACAACTGTTCGCAGTTGCAGTTCAAGAGAAACAGACTTTGAAGTGCTGCTTGCTAAAAGTACCATGAAGAAAAAAGCAGAAGCAACATCTGAAGACCTGCGCTTAATTTTTCAAAACACTTTGAGTGAGTTTCCTGCAGTTGTTTCTGAATCTGCTAGTTTTCGTCAAATTATTCCAAGTCTTCAGAAAAGGAGAAAGCTAAATGAGTCTTCAAACCCAAAATCACCTAATGAAGCTGCTGAAGTTCTGAACGACAAAGAGTGCCATCGCTATGGAGACATTTTCTTGTGATCGGTTGCAAAACAGGACAACGTAGCATTGCTGTTTGGGCATATGCTAGTCATCAACAAGGCGAAATCGGCCAAAGTGTGTTTTGTTGATGGAACATTTAGGTATTTATACGTATGCATTTAACTTTTTCAAAAAAATATATGTTCTAGAAGAACATATGTTTATCTAGGGGGCTGTCCATTAATTACATCAACAAACTTTTAGCTATTTTTTACATTACCCCCTCCCCCATGTCAACAATTTGTTAAATTTCCAGAGATACTTCTTTCCCCTATAAAGTTACGTCAATTTTTGATAACCCTTCTCCCCTAAATTAAGACGCTGCGCTAAAAACGCAGGCAAACTTTTCTTTTTTTGAGTAACGAAATTAAAAAAATAAAGCAACATTGTTGATGTCAACTTTACTTGACCTCCTCCCCTCACCCTTAGCAAAAATTTAAAAAAAAATTTAGACACCTTCTTCCTTATTTTTTTAACGTTATTATTAGACAGCCCATAAACGAAAAAAGTGATATATTAAAAACGTTAGGTAGAACACTTTTATTTACAGTTGTAAATTATAGTTACATTTGTTGTACTTCCAGCATGACACCACGCATGGAGGAAAGTAAGTGGTATCAGCTCTTGATATTTTTTGTTAAGTATTCAGCAGTACTTGAAGATCCAATTCCAGATGAGGATCAGATGATTTTTGATCCTGATAACCCTCACCTTTGGGGAATATCTGTTCCAGCTGTATGCGCTTTAATGACATCGAAATCCGAGGCTCTATACAAGCTTGTTTTTTCCAAAATAAAAGAAGTTTTAGATTTCTCTCCAGTCACCATTATGTCAGATTTTGAACGAGGACTACAGAATGCTTTAAAAACAACTTGGAGTGAAAGCTTGGTGAATGGTTGCAGGTATAGTTTCCAGTTTCTAAGTTATCCAAGTTTTTCAGAGTTTGTTATCAATTAATGATCTCCTTTAAACCCTTATCTTTAGGTTTTATTTCGAAAATTCAATCACCAAGCAATTAGCAATTCTTGGTCTTCAGAGGGAATACCGCCACCAAATTCAAGTAAAGAAGTGGGCACGAAAAGTTTTAGCACTTTGTCTCCTTCCTGCAAACACGATCTTGGTTGCTTGGGGATCTCAAGTTATTGAGATTGCACAATTTAGTCACGAAATCAAAATCAAACTACTTGCTTTTAAAAGGTATTTTGAGAAGTATTGACTCAATATAGTGGCCCTAGAAGGATCAGTGTTTATGGCTTGAACCACGAAACCAATAACAATGCAGAGAGTCTCAATAGACGTTTGAAATCAAACATGGGTGATCGACATAGAGGATTTTGGCAGTTTATGAAATTGCTTAACCAGCATGTAATAGTCCATATAATTCAAGAGGTTCAACAGCTTGCCTGCAATCAGCCAGTCCGCCGTGACCAACGCGACTATGGTGCAACTAAAAAAATGCGTTGTTTTGAGAAAAAACTTCGAGACGGAGTTTGGACAATTGAGAGATTCCTATCAACAGTATGATGTCTCATTCAAAACTTCAAAGAAGTGTAAGATAATTTTACACTTCAAAGAAGTGTAAGATAGTTTTTGTATAACACTTCTTATTTATTAACCTTTATCAATTTTTTTACCAAACTAATTAGTTTAACTTTATTTGATAATCTGTTATTTTCCATGAAATATGGAAAATTGTATTTGAAGTTTTTAAATATTTTTAGTGCTTTGAATGAAAACTCAATAAATGAGGTTGGTGAGAGTCTTCCTTTACTAACTTCTACTTCAACAGAGTTGTTTTTACCGTCAATGAACGAAATGCATTAGTAATGCCTTGCAGACATTTTTTGTTTTGTCAGCCCTGCATTCAACAAGTCCAAAAAAGCAACACAGCTCATTGTCCCACTTGCCGAGGACCAATATCATCTATAATTAAACCTTTTTAATGATTCAGTAAAATTTTCCCTTTTACCTATATTTTAAAAACTAGAATGTCACACAATTGTTTAAATTTATTTAAAAAAATTTATTATATAAAAGCGGTATAATTTTTTTCCTATTGCTCCGCCTGGAATAAAAAATAATCAATAACGTCATTTTTTAGTTTACATAAATGACATTAAGTTGGCGTATTGTATTAGTTTCTGTTGAGCAAACCCCATATTACGTTAAGGATAAGTACTAAATAAATTCCATCTCCCTAGAAACAATAGTTATTTACATGTTAAAGTTATTGTATAGATAAATGTAGCATAAAATTCTACATCTGCTTGTCTAGCAAAATTAAATAAGTTTCCTTGAAGCAAGTGACAGTATCAACAAAAGACTTACTATGTTACAATAAGCACTTTCGTGTACACAAGCGTGTTAGAAACAACTTTTTGCTTTTAACTTTTTTTAACTAGGTTTTAACTTGTCTAGATAGCTTATAAATTGTTTAACTAGGATAAATCTAAGAAGAACAAAACGATTGCTAAAACATTTTGGGCCGGGATCATAACTTGTTACAGTCAGCAAAAAAATATATAGAAATTAAACAAAAAACTATATAATTGGAATAAACTGGTCAAAAAGTATGTAAAAACCATACGCTGAAAATATTTCCTTTCCAAGATATAACACCTAATAGATTATATAAAGCACAGACCCAGATTTTACAGACCAGCACAAAAACAGCTATAAAAAAGGATTTTCATCCTTAATTTGCTTTATAATAAATATACATTTTGTTTAAAGAGTTGCTATTGATATAAATTTTTTATTAAAAGCTAGTTTCTTTTAAATTTATCACGTCCTTACTGTTGGTAAGGGTGGGGAAAGGGAGGAGATAATCGTGAGCGATTGACATCTTTTTTTTGACCAAATGCTCTTAGTTTCACGTTATAAAAATTAGTTAAGATTTTCTATTCTTGACCACAATTTTTTCCGAAACGACCAACCTAACCTCAAAATCTTTACGATATGGGCTTGTATATTTATAGAAGGTTATTGTACTTTTTATAAAAAGTACAATCAATAACCTTCTATACATAAAATAAATTGTTAGAAGATTAGTAAATTTACTAATCTTCCTATATTTTATTCACTAATATATTTTGATAATTTTTTTTTTATAAAGTAAGTGTTTAATAGTTCTTTTTGGAATTTTATGTTTTGCTTACATAAACTTCATATATTTTATTCACTAATATATATATACTAATAATTCATAATAAATAAGTTAGTCGAGTTCCTAAAACGCCTTACAAAATTTTTTATGAATATAAAATATTGCAAATAATATGAAATATTGCGAATAATATATTAACAAGTATAATTGAACATAGGCTACGGCATGGGGGTTTATCTACATTGGCTACGTCATGGGGGGAGGGGTCAAGGTGGCATTTTCCCTCCCCCTCTATCAGGGACAATTTTTTTTTATAAAGTAAGTATTTAATAGTTCTTTTTGGAATTTTATGTTTTGCTTACATAAAATATTTAGTAAACATTCAAGGCAGTGCACAGTGGGGCAGCAATGAGCAAAAATTAAAAAAATGAGCAAAGCCAACCTTTAACAATTCAAAAATTTTTAAACTTTTTTAAAAGTGAGTAACCTGAAGAAAATTTAAATGGTTGTAATATTAGGTTTTAGTAAATAGAATTGTTGTTAAATTGATTTTATAATGTTAATATTGTTAAATTGATTTTTTCATGTTTCTGGCCCACTGTGCAGTGGACCTAAAATCATTTTGTTAAAAAATCACTAAAGGGCAAATGTTTTCAAGCATTTAAACAAAGGCGATCTTTTTTATTATTTCCAAAAGATGTTACTAATTTTTCTAAGATACAACACGTTATCTATGATAAAAACAACATTGTTGTTGCAAATGATAAATAACATTATTTATAACTGCGTAACTTGGATTTGATTTACAATTTAAGCGGATAAAGAAGCTTGGGAATAAGTGGAGTTTGAACTGTATTTTATGAAGTGCACCACCACTTTTGTGAAATGTTATGTTCATAGTTTTGTCATTAACATGGATTTGTGAGTTTTATCATACTTCGCTTTAACGCGTTGCAACGCGTAAAATTAAAATATGATAAAGTTCGGGTAAAATGTTACTCTTCGTTTACATTTCCATGTTAACGACAAAACTATTTGCATGATATTTCATAAAATTGGTAGTGCACTTCATAAAATAGAGTTCATATTTTACTTATTTAGGGTTTGAGCTATTACTGAAAAATTTTCAGAATTTTTTTTTTGCTCATTGTTATAAGTTTAAAGTCATGGCTCCCAGCCCTAAATGAGAAAAATGTTTCTTCTTAGATTTTTACATATATTCTTAATATTTATAAATGTAAATGAATCTTTACTCTGACAGTTTGAAAAAGGTATTTTTCTTTAACTTGAGTTAATTTTTATAGTTTTAACAGAGTTTTTTTTACTCTTGGCTCAATTTGCCCCAAAATGGGAAAACGGGCTTTGTTTATTTTTACATTTTTACTTTATTGTCCTGAATGAGTAATTGGGCCAAGAACAATCATAGTTCTGTAGAAGAAATTAGTCCTAATATTTTTACCTGTTTTCTTGTTATTTATAAATGTTAATGAATTTGTCTAAATTTATTAACATTTATAAGTTCTAAAGTTAATTTTTACGGTTTAAACGAAGCTTTTATAGCTTTTAATCCAATTGCCCCAAATGGGTAAACGAGGAGTGGAATTCTTACCTAGGGGCCCCTAATATGAGAATGATAATTTGTAGAACTGAATGCTTTAGTGAAAAAGAAAACAATAAAAATAATTCAGCAAAAGTACTTCAATGAAATTCCTTCTCGATAGCATATGAAAAATAAGTTTATTATCAAAATTTAGTGCCATATTTCCTTAAGAAAAACTCAACAAATCTTGACGCGAAATAGGCGTTATTGAGCCTAACATAGATTGTCATAACTTTGGAACCAGTTATCCAAGTTTAAAAAATGAACACATTCTGAAAGCTTCTTCATTATCCGCATATAATGGTATATTAATTATAACAAGAGATAATTGTAATAGTAAAATCGTGTGAAGTGCCTACTGTAAATAAAATCAATACATTTTGTTTTGAATTGTTTTATAAATATCCAACAACACAACATTTAATATTTTTTGTTCTACTAATAGAGCTTTTTGTTTATATTATACAATTATACAGTGTAATTACTACACTTTAAATAAAAACCGCAAAAAACCGCAAAAAACTGCCGTCTATTTATTCTGCTTGTGGAATTTTCAAACCTATTATTAAAATTCACCTTTTGGGAAAGAATTTTTTTGATTATATTCCTTTTTTCACAGTTTTGATATAATTACGGAAAGTCCCGTTTCGATATTGTTCCTTTTTTTACAATTTCGATCTAATTCCGTTTTTTGAAATTTCGATACTATTCCTTTTTTCACACTTTCGATATTGTTCCGGTAAGTCTTATTTCAATATTATTCTCTTTTGAGCTGTTTCGAGATTATTCTGCTTTTAGGATTTTCGATACTAATCCTTTTTTAAGAAATTTGAAATGTTTTCTTTTTCGATATTATTCCGAAAAGTCACTTTTTGATATTATTCCTTTTTTCACAATTTCGAGGTTATTCTATTTTTCGGATTTTCGATACAATTCCTTTTTTTACAATTTCGATGTTATTCTTTATTTCGATGTTATTCTGGAATTTCCGTTTTCGAGATTAATCAGTTTGGCTGTTTTCGATACTGTTACTGCTACCCGGAAATTCAATTTGCCTTGAATATTCTCTATCAACTTACTGTAAAATCAAATCACGCTCAAGTCGTACCCTGGAAGTTGGACTATTTGCTAACTCTTACTGTTTCTTGAGGTCCCTTCGGCAAAAAACTTCGTTTAACATGGACTTTTTTTTAAAACTGCATATAAGTGCATAAAATAAAAAAACTTCCAATACTTCAATAAAAATTCTAAACGTCAAACGCTCGAAAAAAAAAATACTTTTGCGTCAAATATAATTAAACATAGCTAAACATTTTCACGGAGACCTTTTGATTCAGTTAAGCTTCAATTAAATTCTATTTGTTAGTAAATATTAAATTAAAAACTCAAACTTATCAGTTAGAATTTAAAACTTAGAACGTTCGAAAATTAATTACCTTTTCGTCAAACATAATTTAATGAACTAAACATTTTCATTGATATCTTCGATTCGGTTTTAATTTGATCAGAACAACTTAACATGGGTGAATTTCATAAGTGCGAAATGCGAAACAGTTACAAAAACTGGCACAGATGTGAACTGGCATAAGTGTGAATTGACATAAGTACGCCGAACAAATTTGCAAACATTGGCATAAGTGAGAACTGACATAAGTGCAAACTGGTATAAGTGCGAAGCAGTGACAAAAACTGGTACAAATGCGAACTGGCATAATATACGAACTGGCACTTATACCAGTTCGTATATATGGCAATTTTCACTTATTCCGATGTTTTCAAATTTGTTCGGCACACTCATACCAGTTCACACATATGCCAGTTCACACTTCAGCCAGTTTTTGTAACTGCTTCGCACTTGTGCCAGCTCGTATGTATGCTAATTTGCACTTATGCCAGTGTTTGCAAAATCTTTTGGCGCACTTATGCAATTTCGAACATATTCCAGTTCGCAATTATGCAAGTTTTTGCAACGCTTCGCACTTATGTCAGTGCGCACATATAATGCTTATGCATCCTCCCGCTTCAAGTTTTATTTACTAAAAATAACGAAAGTTGCTCAAAGAAAACTTTCAAGTAGAACTATAAAAGAAAAATACAAAATACTAAAGGAACTCGACTAAATTTAATTTTAACTTAATTTAAAAACTTTCTTTTTTGTTGATGGTTACAACACTTTTAACAAGATTAAACTAATTAAAATCAACACATTTAACAATTATAGACAATACACACTCACATGAAAGTCGTTAAAAAAAAAAAAAATGTCCACATATATATAGTAAGTTTACAATTCAATTTTTAAAAAAGTATTTAAAAACAAAAATCAAACTACAATTTACAAAATTATAGTATAAATTACAAATAATATCAAAATATTCAAACTACAACCGTTTCATTAAAGAAAAATGAGTGAATATTGTTTTATAATGTCAGGATAAATAAAAATAGTAATTAAAAACTACAAATTTTACAACAGCAGTTTTTTGCATACCAATTTTTAAATTGTTTTTTTTAACACCTCAGTACTTTTAGAGAACACAATCTTGTTATCTAGAGTGTTCCTTAACGAGATGGCTCTAAATATAGTACATCATATATCCTTATATTTGGAACCATTTAAAGGAAGAATCATTTTTTTGCTGCAACGAAGTTTAAAAGGAAGGTTTTTTGTATCGAAAAACTTCATAAATTCTGGATTTAGACAACTAATTGATTTAAAAACGTTTATCATAAGAAAGCGGAAATTTCTTGAATGGAACCTTGGGCTATTATCAAAACTTAACAATTCATCAAGAGATAAGTCAAACCTATTATAGACAATACAAACAGCTTTTTTATGAATTCTATTTATTAGGTCATAGTATTTAGAACAAAACATCTAAATTATAGAACAATAAGAAAAATTTGACATTATGAAGGCGTTAAACAACAAGGTAGTTTTATTACGGGATAAAAAATTTCTTATGCGTGAAAAAGCAAAACATTTACCATTAGCTATACTTCACAAGTATTTAATTTATTCTCCAAAATTTAGATTCTCATCGATTGTAACAGCAAGTAGTTTCACCCTATCAGAGGCAAAAACTCTTATATTACCTATTTTTAGGTATATATCTTTTGTGTTTTTTAGTCCAACTAAAAGTAATTGTAATTATTCAGGGTTGGTAACCATCGAGTTCAACTTAAACTAGACAATGGTATTAGTTGCTTCCTTTTGCAATTAAAAAATAACCTTTTCTAAGCGGTAATCACATGCATACAGCGTATTATCATCTGCAAAATTGCACAGTTCAGTATTTTTAATAAATAAGAATATATCAATTATAAAGATATTAAAGAGAATGGGACCGAGAATTGAACATTGAGGCACTTCCGATAAAATATCAACCCAATTAGAAACTAATATACAATATAAGAAATTTAAGGCGTTCTTTAGAGAAACCATATGCCTCTAATTTAGCAATAAGTAGGTCATGCGGAAAGAAATCATATGCTTTAGATAAATCTATTTATAATGTTCTAACAATACCTCCATTGTTAATGCATTCATTCCCCTTATTAATTAAAAAAAATAAGTGTATGCTGAGTACTATGACCTCTGTAAAAACCACACAAAAATTGTCAAATTTTGCCTCCATAAGGGTTAGATAATCAACTATAAGGCTCCATAAGGGTTAAATAACAAAATTTGTTCATAAACGATCTTTCAAAAACTTTGGTGAGAGCGGGCAGATTACTTATAGGGTGATAGTTAGCCTTATCTGTTGGGTCATTTTTCTTAAGACATAGTAAAACATCCGCCACTTTTAGGAATGACGGAAATGTTCCATCTAAGATGCTATTGTTGATACATTCTGTAAGACTATCCCTAAAGTGTATTAAGTAAGATTTTAACATAAAAGTTGGTATTTCACCATAATTAATTATATGCATTCGTTTTGAATTTATTTTAAATGTTTCTTATACTAGAATGGTCAACATACTTTTTAATAGCTGACTCAACTGGATCTGAAGTGCAAGGAGAAAAAGACCATTTAATATGGTTGGCCATACTTGACAAAGAACTGTCTGAGGTATTGTTGCCATTTTCAGTCAGAGTGATGCGCTCGTTAGAGTTTGTAAGTTTGTCCGAAAAGAAAGGTTTAGTTAGCTTCCAGAGAGATACATTTTAAGTCAAAAGTGTATTGATTTGCTCAAAGTACTTCTTCTTTTTTAATGCTATTAGCCAATGTTATTTATATTAAACATTTTATCTATTTTTTTTAAATTATTACTTTAGAAATTTATAATTCGTATTTTATTTATTCAAAAAACACTAAATTATGATAAAATTAGTTTTATTGTCGCAAACATTTTGAAGATAATTTTGCTAATTCCCTTAAATCATCGGTCTTCTTATATCTTTACAACAAAACAATACTCTGCAAAACCAAACCTGATTTCAGAATGTTTAATAAGATTCCGAAAAGAGATAACTTGTTGATGAAATTATTGATTAAACTAGTTTAAAAAAAGAATTTTTAATCAAATTCAAAAAGTTTGTCAATCCATTTGCGTCATTACATTTTGATTCGTGAAAATTAATTACTAGAAAAGTAGAAGCACTTATGTACTATTATACAATATTTATTCGGTATAATAAAAGGATTTATAAAGCTTAATTATCTATTTAATTGATATTATGTTTCATTTTTTATCTATTGAATTCAAATGATTCAAAATAATGATGGGGTTATCTTATAACTAGATTCAATTGGTTTAAATGAAATCTATTTAATTCGTCATTATTTTTCCTTATAAATCCATCAGTCATTAGTTCATTTTTTGATACGGTTCAACAACACTCCTATTTAGTTTCTGAAAATATTTATAAAATGATTTGGATAACATTTGTTTTACTTTTAACATTGGAAATTAAAAAAAGTTCAACTCAGGGTTAGTTTTTTTTTATAACTTATTATTGATTTCCTAAATGTTTATATAAACGTAAAGTAAATTTATTGCGATAATATCATAAAATGATTTTAGGCATTTTAAAAAATTTTTTGTTTTTGTTTTACTGTAATATTTGATATAAAGAACTGGTCAATAAAAGATTCCTAAATCTGTCTAACAAAATCTGTAGAGTAACCCAAGATCATCTTGTACACTTTTGTCCAAGATCACCAGTAATTTTTTTTTCTCAAACATCATCTGCTTATTATCATCAGGAAATTCAGTTACCCCTGACAACATCTTTATGAAAATAAATCTACATCTGGTAATTTTTCTTCAAGTTCAATAACATCTAGAAGAATTTCCTCGAGATGTAATTACATCTGAAAAAACTTATATTTGTAACTGCATATGATTAAAGTAATGCATTTATATTTATTATTTTTTTCCAGATGTAACTACATCTGAAAAAAACTATGAAATTAAATCTGGCTAAAGTATTATAGTTTATTAATTTTATAAAATCCTGTTTATTATTATATGTTTAATGTAATTTAAAAGATGTAACTACATTTGTAGAATTCATAGATGTAGTTGTACAGATGCAATTATACTTGGATAATTAGTTACTTCTGTAGTAATCGAATACTTTTTACACAGATGTTATGACCCAATTAAATTTCCGATGCTGTTTGACAGGTTATTATACATTATTGTATTTACAGTTGTTGTTGGACAGATGTTGGTATACCAACTGAACTATTCTATTGTCTGAGATCGGTTGCCATATTACATCATACGTATTTTAGTTTTATGAAACTTTTTTCCTCGAATAATATTTGTTGTGACTTTGAGCATAATTATTATAAAAAAAAAGATGTTTTTTTGAAGTCTGCTGAAATAATTTGTTTGCAAAACAAGATTTGGAAATTATGCATTCAATTGAAGAATAAACAATTATCGAATAATCTAAATATCAACAATCTAAATCAAATATCAAATAAATCAAATATCGAATCAAATATCGAATAAAGTAATAAAATTATATATTAATGTATACATAAAGTTAAATACTTTTTTTAGTTTATTTGTGAACCAATTACAATAATAAAATACTTAATTTTACTCTGCAAAAAAAATTAGGTAGGAAATAAAAACTTTAGAATCACTGCATTAAAATTTTGAATTTTTTTTAAAAAACTTAAATATTAAGTTTTCAGAGTTGTTAATGAAAGATAGATTGGTCGGTATAGATCTTTTAATTTGTATTTTACATTAATCTTTACTTAACTTCACTATTTCTACTTTATTTTTTATCTTTACCTTACTTTGGCATTTTTAGCTTATTTGTCTTTACTCTTGTAGTGAAAAACGGGGTAAGATGGCAAAAATATATATATATATATATATATATATATATATATATATATATATATATGTATATATATATATATATATATATATATATATATATATATATATATATATATATATATATATATATATATATATATATATATACATACATACATTGTATATATATGTATGTATATATATACCGCGAGGTTAGAATTATTTTGATCTCCATGTTTTTCCGAACCGAGAAAATCAAGTTCAATGTATGATTTACTGGGTTCGGAAACCTGCAGACAAATATATAGATAATATATAATATATAGGTAATATATAGATAATATATATATATATATATATATATATATATATATATATATATATATATATATATATTATATATATATATATATATATATATATATATATATATATATATATATAATCTATATATTACCTTAGTTATATATTATCTAAGATCTTCACAACGAAATAAAACTTTAGTTATAAGTTTAAAAAACATAAGATCTATAATACATTGCACAAATAAAAAGATATCTTAAAGAATAATAAGTTAGTAAATTAAAAATATAACATTTCAGTAAGAAGCCCATTTAATAACATAACTTTTAAAACATATATATTTTGACAAAAAAATAAATTATTTTAAAATACTCTTATAAAATGCAATATTTACAGCAGACATATACTTGAACAGATTTTGAAGGACATTGGCTTTATTATTTGAAATTTAAGCACCCTGATTCATTATAGCAAAAAAATATTTGTACCTCTACCATGACTAAGATCGTAGATTGTTAAACTCATGCTTTTGAACAAACATTATAACATAGTTTTCTGTAGTATACATGATCTGAATGCTAGATGCTTTATCTAGATATAAGGAACAAGCTTAAATTTAAAAAGCCTGCAATAGTTAAAAAATGTTTGAAATCCAATTTTTTTATTTAGTAGACAGAATTTTATTTTTGAAGAGCAAGAATTGCTCTGATTAAACCAAGGGAACTAAATATTTCAACAGGAGCGAGTGCTTAATTTGATTGTGGATATTATCAACATCTTATACTTATATACTTGTATACTTGAATTTCCTGTATACTTGTATACAATGTATAATTGATATAATAATGTATAATTGATATAATACTTATGATAATGTATAATTGATATTGTATACTTGATATTGTATACTTGAATTCCCTGGTCTTAAACTTATGTTAAACTACTTTGATTTTCGGGTAACATATCACAAACCGAAAATCAACAAACATACGTGTTCATTTTTCATCACTGATATTTTGTGTGTATTTAAATTCACAAGAACTTAACAGTCCTTCTTTTTTGTTAGATATTTGCATGAAACATTTTCTCCCTTTCCATTTTTATACGGCTGATCAGATTGTCTCAGCTGTTTTGTCACATTCTGTATCCAAGACATGAAATAAATTTTTTGTGGTGACTTTCGTTTCCTAGTTTAATTAAAATAATTTTGAGAACTTATTTTTAATTTTGAAAACTCATTTTATTTTCGAAAAAAAAAAAATTATGCTAAACTAGTTTCGAAATTTAAGTTGAATTTCGTAATGTTAAATAAACATCAAAAAAAAAAAAAAGAGTTTCAAAAAGTTAAATTAGTTTCGGAAAAAAAAAACATTTCGACTAGCTAAATTATTTTCGAAAAAAGAAAAAAGAAGTCTTACGAAGGTAAAAGATTTTCGAAAAAAAAGAAGAACTTCGATAAGATAAAAGAGTTTCGGAAAAAAAAGAAGCTTTTTGATTAAATGAAGTTTTTTTTGAAAAAATAAATGAGTTTCGAAAAGTGGAATGTCTATTTGCGCATTCAGTAAACGCCGACGTTTATTAAAACTTTTAGTAGCGCGGACGCCTACAAAATTAAAAGTACATGCAACGTTTAAGTGTTAGGGAGTATCTGCTGGGAATCGTCTAAAATCCAACTAACTTTTAGGATTTTGTCTTTAGACCTACAACAGCTTAAATTAGAAATAGAACTTTTAATTCCTATAAGTAAAAAAGTCATTTTTAAATGTAAAATATTAAATAAATTTACAATTAAAATCAAATTAATAAAAAATAATAACAACAACTAAATTGCATATAAAATTTAATTACATAAAGTTGATTTTAGAAGTGCGTAGTAAAAAAAATTTATTTTTACAAATAAAAGTAATTAACATAAATAATTAACATAAAAAAGTTATTTATAAATGGAAAATATTTGCCAAAGTAAGTCATAAAAAAGTTATTCAGACGTTACTAACACAATTTTTTTTTAAACTTTAATACATTCTATTATCGTTTTTTTTTTTTTTTATATAGCTTGTTACTGGTGGTGTACTCTTGCGATTGTTAAATGATTTAGTTTTTAAAATATTTTTCATCACCGTAAAAACTGTATCATTGCGATCAGTGAAGGAACCAGGATTTTTAGGTGTTTAAGATGATAACTAACTTCCAGATATGGAGCAAACTCCAAACACTTGTATGTTAATACTTCTGTCAAATAATAATGCTTTGCAAAAAACTGCGATGATTAAAGGCTGGAAACAAAAAAGCCCATTAACTTCATTCAAACACTCCCTTAAATAAAATCAACTTTATGTAATTAATTACTTATGTTAATCACTTTTATTTGTAAAAATAAATTTATTTTAATACGCACTACTAAAATCAACTTTATGTAATTAAATCCTAAATCCCTCCACCCAACCCGTAACACTCCAGACATGAGAAGTTGGTAAGTATTTTTTGTACTATTCTCAATAAAACTAAGTTGGTAAAGTATTTTTTGTACTATTCTCAATAAAACTGATATTCATTAATAAATTTTAAGTTTCATTGTATTATCTTGCAGCGTTCAAAAATTAGGACCATATAAAATTTGTAATTCCCTTAAATTGAGAGGGGTTACAATTGAGAACTGTTTTACCCTAGTAAAAATTTGGTCAAAACAATTCTCAAAATCTCCTACTTCTTTTAAATACGAATGAATATTCATGGCTAAATGGAGATATATTTAACTTGTGTTCAGTTTTCTTGTTTTACACTAAAAACACCGTACGTTAACATTAGCAATGTTGTTGAAAACTTATTAGTTTATTTTAATTTCTCTTTTTTCCATCAAGTATAAAAACTCAATTTGTTGATTTTCAATTTATAAATAACTTTTTCATATTAATTACTTATGTTAATCACTTTTATTTGTAAAAATGAATTTATTTTAATACGCACTACTAAAATCAACATTATGTAATTAAATTTTACATGCAATTTAGTTATTGTTATTATTTTATATTAATTTGATTTTAATTGTAAATATATTTAACATTTTACATTTAAAAATGACTTTTTTACTTAAAGGAAGTAAAAGTTCTATCGCTAATTTAACTTGAGCCAGTAATTTTCTCAAACGAAGTGTATTAGCTGCTGTAGGTCTAAAGACGAAATCCTAAAAGTTAGTTGGATTTTAGACAACTCCCTGCAGATACTCCCTACACTCAAACGTTGCATGTACTTTTGATTTTGTAGGCGTCCGCGCTACTAAAGGTTTTAATAAACGTCCGCGTTTATTGAATTAGTTTAATCAAGTATAAAACTCAATCTACAAATTTTTATTAAATAGAAATCTGGCACACAGCGTTGCCATTGAAAAAAAAAGTCTTAAGTATTGCTTGTTTCATCTGTTGTTGTTTTTTTCCTATTCACAAGTTTTTCACGTCTGAATAGACTATATTTTATTATAGTTTATTTGCACGTTTAATTAAAAAAAGGAGAAGATTATTGAAAATTAAAGGAAATTTAAAAAAATTAGATTTATTATTATTATTATTTGTTTCTAACTTTAAAATTAAACTAGTGCAGCGGAGTACTAACGCGTACTTACGTTAGCTGGCTTTTGAAAGATATGCGGCAATCTTTAAATTAAAAAAAAGAAGTATTTTTTGATGTTTATTTTATCTATTAGGACGTTTTTGTTTGTTCTTTGAATATAAATCTAATTATGTTTAAGTAATTATATTTATTTTTATTATAATGGATTAATATTTTATTAAAATAAATTAAATTGTTTTCAAATTATATGACTTGAGTTATAAACATCTTTAGTTTCTGAGCGATTTCATATTAAAAATCTAGCTTAAAATTTTTTAAAAAGTGATAATAGACTATAATAAGATATAGTCTATTCACACGTGCGTGCGAATAGACTTACCTTTTTTGTTTCTTCATACATTTTTTTGTTTAAAAAAAACATTTTTACACACACACACACACACACACACACACACACACATATATATATATATATATACATTTATGCAAATATATATATATATATATATATATATATATATATATATATATGTATATATATATATATATATATATATATATATATATATATATATATATATATATATATGTATATATATGTATATATATATGTATATATATATATATGTATATATATATATATATATATATACATTTATGCATATATATATATATATATATATATATATATATATATATATATATATATATATATATATATATATATATATATATATATGTATATATATATGAATATATATATATATATATATATATATATATATATATATATATATATATATATATATATATATATATATATATATATATATATATATATATATATATATATATATTTATATATTCGTGATCATGACATTTCCATAAGATTTAAAAATAAACATTAAAACTATTAATTTTTATATATTTGTATCTTTGGCCGCGTACTGTCTTAGCCACACAATCAAAGCACGTTAAAACAAAAAAAAAAAACAGGTTATAAAAGTTAGCATAATCCCTGGAGAGTTTATGCAAATTTTCACGCTGTAGTTGTATCACTATGCCAAAACAAGTTAGTGTGAAAAATATGGCAGAAAGTTTTTTTAAAATATTTTTAATTATTGTGTTATAAAGGATACTACAATAGTTTTTAAAAAAATTCAATAAAAATGTATAAACAAAGAAAAAAGTTAACCCTTTCTTTTCCGATATTTAAAATTAAAAATGAAAATAATAGTTACATTAAATATTTTTAAAAAATAATTGCGAATCGGCGAGTTCATTTTTAAATTGGACATGCTTGGATCTAGTAGGAAAAAGCAAAATTTAAGCATTACTTAAAATTAAAAAAAGTTAAAAAGGGCTTGATTTTTGGATTTACAGTTTGTATTGCCAAATGGCAACTTTGGGAAAGACAGGATTAAATTACTTTAATTCTCTATAAATATGTCAAAGAAAAAAGTTAACCCTATTATTATATTGCAATTGTAAAAATTTGAAATTATTCTAAATTAAAACTTTTAAGAACAACTAAACTATAAAGAAACTAGCAAAAACTATGCAATATTTTAGTGCGTCTGTTTTTAAGATCAAAGAAAGGTCACAGCAACATATTTATTCCGGTTGATAGAAAAATGCCGAAAAAATCACGTTACAGAAAACGGCCACACAAAAAATTGTCTACTCTTAGAACAACAATAAAAAAATAATTACATATTTATTATACAATTTCACTATGAACCTAAAAATTTTATATTTATTATAGAATTTCACTATTAACATGCATCCGGCACATGCAGTGCGAGAAGTCTTTTTACCTCGTTTGTGTTCTGTCAACTTTTTTAGATATAAAAATCGCTCCTAAGATTATCACATCTAAGTCGATTACATCTGGGAAACAAACAACATTACACTAAACTATTGTTGTTTTTCTCTCCCAGACAGAATGTTTTTAATGCATATAACCAGCTCCTTAGACCAACATTATATATTTTTCAAATTTTGTCCGAGTTTTATTTTTTTGATATTATAAATATTCATTTAAATGCAGTTTTCAAAATTAATGTAAGAAAACAAATAGTTTAAAGCAGAGATGATAATGTCGCCCGGCATTAAAGTAACTTTCTGCCAAAAAGGCCGACTTTTTAGGGAGGTGGAAATGGTCTTTTATCCGCCTCCAGTAGCTTCTGCCCTTCTATTGGCGGCAGCAGCCATTTATTTTTTGTAGGAAAAATGTTTTAGAGGCCGACGCCATTAGGAAGGCGGAAGACATTGGTGGCCGCCCCCGGATCAATCATCAATCATTCATCAATCATCAATTTTCTTAATTAAGTTTTTACATTTAAGGATGTTCACAAATAGTAAATTTACTAATATAAAGTAAACACCTACTAACATTATTATTATCTAATTAAAATAAACATAATGCTAATTTTCATAATATATAATATCGATAATAAATTTTTAACATAAAAAATAACGATGTAAAATAAATAACGATGTTAATAATAATAATAGCAATAATAACAATAATAATAATAACAACAATATTAGTATTAGTAATAATAAAAGTTAAAAGCAGCTATTAATAGTAAATATTAATAAAAATAACAATAAGCAATAAAAAATAGAAAATAGAAATTTGAAAAAAAAAAAAAATGCTAAAGACAACAAAAATTGAATATAGAAATTATAAACATAAACTATATTTTTTTATAATAAAAAGTAGAATAAACTGGTTTTAAAGGTTAGGAATAGAGCTTTTATAGTTTTAGTGCTTTGATATTTTATAGATTTATGCCCGTAATTATGAGAGCGGTGTTTAGAGACAGACAGGTTTAAATTACTATCGGAACGAAGGTGATAACAAGTGTTAACACTTTTGGAAAAAAAATTAATGAAAGTTAAAGGAAGGTTATTGTGTTGGTAGTTCCAGACAAATTGACAGTTTAAAAGTTGAATATAGTTTGAACATAGTTTTAATACTATAGAAGTTAGGAAGAGAACAAAAGTTGAACATAGTTTTAATACTTTAGAAGTTATGTAGAGAACATTAGGATTTAAATTAATATTCTGAAAATGAATAATTTTTAAAGCCTTGTTTTGGAGGTGGAATAACCTAATAAGAGCTTGTTGATGGGACTGATCCCATACTTGGCATGCATATCTAGGATGTGAGCCAAAACTAGCATGGTATATGTTCAAGAGTGTCTCAAGATTAACGTAATGGCGAATTTGGCCAATAAGCCATTAGATCTACTTTGATCTAATGGCTTATTGCCACTTAATCTAAAGTTTATAAATTTGTTTATAAATTGTTTATAAATTCATATGTTTATAAATTTTTGTTTTATTTGATTTAAAGATAAAGAATTCAGTTTTATTAGAGTTTAGAAAAAGTTTGTTGGAACAAAGCCACTGAACTCGATTGGGAAGATCATGGTTAATGTGTTTGTTAATTTATTAATTAGCATTAAATTAGTATCATCAGCAAAGTGGTAAACAGTAGTTGTAAACAATGGGTGTATGAAGATCTTGAGGAACACCATTAGAACATTTTACAAGGGTAGATTTTGAGTCATTAATAGAAAAAAATTGTGTTCTATTGTTTAAATATGTAGAAAACCATTTAATCGATACGCCTCTGATCCCATAATATTCTAATTTTTTCAACAAAATTGAATGATCCACTGTGTCAAACGCTTTCTGTAAAGCATTTGACATTATATCATTCAATTTTTTTGGAAAAATTAGTCGAGTTACTTTGTTCAACAGTTTAAACTTTAAAGAAACTCTATTAGCTACAGTTACAGCTACATTTACAGTTTTAGCTACAGTTTTAACTACAGTTATTAACTCTGTCGAGTTACTTTGTTCTACAACATCCGCGAGTTACTTTGTATGCATTGTTTGTGTTCAGTAACCAGAGACTTCTTATATGTTTGTTATATAATTAGTTTTATTAACTTAGATGATTATTAATAACTTCATTGAAAACGCACTTGTTTTTTTAAGTCTTTGTTTACAAATTAAATCCTGAAAATTGCTTTAAAAGATTACATTACGATAAAAAGCAGATACCCAAAGTTACATTTACATATAAAAACACATACTTTTTGAATAAAAAATAAGAATATACTAATAAAATCTATAACTTATAATAAACTTTCAAAGTATCGACACTTTAAAAAATATATATTATAAAGAATTTATTTTTGTAAACAAATAATAATAGTTTAAAAAATTTACGGTTTTGCAAATGTGGCCCTAAAAAAATTGATGCTAAAAATCTCAAAACGTAACAAATCGTGAATAAAACAATTTTAAAAACTTTTCAACAGAATACTCTAGAACTGTATTTCGCTTAGCCAGCGTATTTTTTGAACCAATAGAATTAGTTTGTTTGTAATTTTTGCGGGTTTTAATGTTTGCGAATATTCTTTTGATTCTTCCGCACAAAGAAATTCATGATTACAGGAGGGGTGACATAGGTAAAAAGTAAGGCCTTCTGTTTGTCGGCGTGCGGTTCTCAAATATTGACCGAAGGCCTTCGGTTGCGGGTATGCGGGTCATTTTTCAATTTTAGAAGGCCTACAACAGAAGGACTCGCATAATGTATGTAGGGTGTTAGAATTTTAAGGCCTTCTGTTTCAGACCCGCGCTTTATTTAAATGCGCAAAGCAGAATTAAATATGGCTTCTAAAAGGAAAGTAGAGTGGCCTGATAAAGCAGTACAGTTAGAATCAAAGAAATATGTTAAACTAGATCAAAATGGTAACAATATACAATGCTTGCTATGTAACGTCGGAATCAAAGTCAGAAAGGGAAGATCTTTTACTACCCATGAGTACGATCAACATTGTAAATCCATTTCACACGAGGTATCTGTTCGTAAAGAAAATGAAGCTGGGCTTTTTCAAACTAATATACACCAGTTTTTTCCTATTGTTTTTCCAAATGTTTCGAAATTAGAAGTTGTGGCTAATTCTGGAATTGATTTTAGTATTATTCCTGAAGCTAAAATAAAATTAACTAAACCATGCGATGGTGTATTTAATAAGAGAAGAGAACTTGTAGTCCTTTTTAACTCCTATGGCATTATGGATAGTATGATAAATAATAACGCAAAATTTGTTAAAATAGATGATAAAATTTATCTTCATAGCATTCAATGTACTGGAAATCACATCAAAAAATGTGATCATTGTATTAATTTATGTAGAAATAGATCATTCACTAGTCGATTGGAAGCAATGGGTGTTGTAAGAGATGTTTTAGAAATTATCGAATCATCTGAAATTCGTGAAGCAGACTTAGAAGCACTTAAAAAATTTGTAAAGAGCTGTAAACTTAATCATGCACGGTGTAATGAAAAAAGAAAACTGTTAGCTGCAAAGGTCAGTTTAAAAATTGAAGGTATTACTTCATTATTAAATCTGAAAAAAGAACTTTTAGCGATTGGAATTACTGTTTCAGAAACAAATCAAATTTCAGGATATGATTCCTTTTTCCAATCATTTCATAAACTTTACAAAGAAAATCCTAAACAAAATGGAACTCTACTACATGCAATGCAGTCTTGTCTAATTTCAAAAGCAAGTGGTAAGACGAATGAAAAATTTCAAATTGTGATGTTAGATTTTTTTTTAATGCTTCGAACATTTGGTAAATGTGTTTATAGATTTGTTGCTGCAAATCTCCCTAGTGTTTCCTTGAGACATATACAACGCGTCACTGCAAAAACATCAAATAGTTTTATTCTTGATGTTTCTTTAGATGGCCTTAACAAAAGATTAGATAAAATTTATGAAATAATGCCTGGTACCAATAAACTAATTGTGTCTGTATCTATGGATGCTACCAAAGTAATTCCAGCCTTTTTAACTTGTGTAAAGTTTAATTGTATTGTGGGAAAGGTTGCGCCAAATCATATACTAAAAATAAATGATGAAACACTTAATGGTATTGACAGTGCAATAGATCTAGCAACAGAAGTTAAAGCAGTTGTTATAATGATTCACAACTGTCCTGAAGGAACAACACCAATTAAACTTCTATGTATTCATCCCCAAAGTACAAATGAAAGTAATTATACATTCAATAATCACATTTATGATGTTTTAACAAGACACCCAAATTTCGAAGTTGTTTCATTTTGCACAGATGGTGTATCATACGAAAGTAAATGGATAACAAAGATTTTATTATCATTTCTTGATAAAAAAACAAATGAAGTTGCTTTTATAGATGATAATCATGTTGCAAAAGCCATAAGAAATCAAATTTTGTCTGGGACCGAATTAAAAACAATTGGATCGTATCTGATTCAACCTGGAATATTTGCACACGCAAGTTTAAATATATCTAGAGATTTATATGAAGTTAAAGACTTTGCATCTGATGCCTTAGTGTTAGGAATTTGTGACCCTAAATTAATAAAAAAGATAATAGAAGCAGATTTTAACAGTCATGCAATTTCAAAGGAATCACAGTACATACTTTCTTTAACGTTATTATTTCTCAGACTTTTTCTTCTTTCAACAAATGCTGACGATATTGATTTTCAATTAAGAATTGCTTTTAAATGGTGCGCAATGATTTGGTTTTTATCAATTGAAGGTATTCACTTTATAACTTTAAAGAACATTGTTGCAAATGCAATAGGGTCTATCTTTTTGTACCCACAGGAGCGAATTAAATGCCCTAGATATTGTACTGAAGAACCTTGTGAGCATTATTTTGGTTGTACTAGACAATTTGAAAGAGAATTCACAATTCGTGGTTTTATTCAGTATGATGATAGAATAAATCAATTTTTTTCATCTGCTTTTAGATCTGCATTAAACACTGGAGGGAATTCGTCAAAAGGTTATGCCAGTACTTTAACTGGCTTTGTTGCATCTGTAACTGCAATTCTAGAAAAACAAAAAACAAAGAAAAAAGAAGTTATCCCTACATTGAATTTATCACCTAATCAAGAAAAGGTTTTATTTGACCAATTTTGTCATCAATCATTTGCTAGTAAACTATCCAAAATAGTTTTTCCAATAATCAATGAGTTTTCAAATCAAATGAGTGTTTTGCTTAATACATGTGGAATTAAAAAAACTTTGACTAAAAAATTTAGTTCTCTTTCAGATTTAAAGAGCTTCTATACTTCCTTTATAGAAAATAAAAGTAGTCTGATAAAAGTAAACATTAATCCCAACTTGGATAAGGCTTTAAATACTGATAATGGCTATGACACTGATGTTCAAGAAAAATTGATAGAAATAATTAATAATAGTTTACAAGAAGCAATTTTAGAAATTGAAGTAATTCATAATGAACCAGAGATAAACAATGTCGATGAGGTGTTGGTTGAGATTAACCAAAGCATCATTTCTTTTCAGAAAATGTTCACTCAAATATCCCTTAAAGACATTTGTGAAGAAGGGTTGGCTTCTATTTCTGAGCAAGCTCATGTATCGTTTAATAATCACCAAAAATCTAAATCATTATTACAACGTTGGTATAGACCGAATTTAAAAAATAAGTCTAGCATGGAAAAATTTAATGTAAAAATAGGGAGTCTTTTTCAAGCAGAACTGAAAACATGGGTTGTCATGAGTATTTTTCGAAAAGCATACAACAAATGGAGACCAACAGAAAGTTGTGAAGTTCCTGTTGATAAAAAAGGCTTAGTTTTAATACATTCTACTTTAGCAGAATATGGAGTCTTAACCGGTAGTTATATGCTACCATATCAAAATGTCGAAAACGAAGAGATAAAGGACAATCAAAAAAAGTATTTTATGAAAATTGATTGCTATGAAATAACTGAATGGCTTGCTGCTGATTAAACTTTTATTAGAATTAACTTTTGAAGTTTCCTTCCGGTTTATTTTAAAACTGTTTTTGGTACTCCATTTATAATTTTGCATTGTTTTGTGTATATATTTATTTCATAACTATGTATCAAAGAAAAATTGTTTTTTTTTTTAGAATGTTAAGTGGAAAAACGTAGTTCCCCACTGTACTGATCTATATATATATATATATATATATATATATATATATATATATATATATATATATATATATATATATATATATATATATATATATATATATATATATATATATATATATATATATATATATATATATATAATATATATATATATATAAATCTGCTCCCACCCTCTAAATGTGTTCTATAAAAGGGGCCATCCATGAAGTACGTACGCAGGGATGGGGAGGGGGTTTGCCAAAAGCGTACAAGCGCAAACAAGGGGAGGAGGAGGGGTATTAAAGACAGTGAGTACGTACGCGGTTTGACTATCTCTCCTAAACATGATTTTATTGTTTTTAAAACATTGAACTTCACGTGTGTAACAAATCAGAATAGTGTTTTTTTTTTCTGACCAGTTTTTTTTTCTAGCTTCAGAAAAAAAAAACGAGTTAATTTTGAAAAAAAAACAATGCGTACGTACGCGGAGAGGGGGGTCTTTGAAAGCGTACAGGTTTGTAAAAGGGGGAGAGGGTCTTAAATCAGTGATTTTACTGAGTACGTATTTTATGGATGCCCCCTAATATAAAAACACTAGATTTAAAATTTTTTGCCAAACCTTGCTTTGAAAAATGGCCCTCTACTCAAAATAGGTTGCCAACCATTAGTTTGACATAATGTTGCGTCTAACCTATCGTTGCGTCTGTTACACAAGTTTGAAGTTTTAAAGGCTATAACTGAATATTTAGTATTCTTCTAACAATATCTTCTAGAACAAAAGCTTTCCAAAATAAAAACACTAAAAAACCTACATACTAAACCTATCTTATAGCTTTAAACTTATTGTTAACAATATAATATATATGTTAACACTATAAAAAGCTTTTAATTTTTTTTAACTTTAAAAAACTTTATAATTTTAAACTGACTGTTAACAATATCAACTTAAATGATTACGGGCAAATCCGATTTTAATTATAGCGTGTTAACAAAAAGGTTATTAAGAATAAAACCTTTTTTAAAACTTTTTTTATTTTTTTTTCCTTTATAAAATTATTTAAAATCTAATATATATATTTTCAGTATTCTTAGCTTCTTATTAAATGTTCTTAGCTTCTTATTAAATCCAGCTTCTTATTAAATGTTTCACTATATTTTGTTCAATAAATATGCGGAGAACTACCGTACGCCTCAATTTTTTCATTGCGCCTCTAGACCTTCTTTGCGGTCGTGCGGGTCTTTAAAAAAACTCTGAAGGTCTTCCGTTTTCGCTACGCGGTCGTGCGGGTCTAAATGTAAACTCAGAAGGCCTTCAGATACCTTTACGCATATAGATGTCACCCCTCCTATGATTACTAAGTTTTCATGTATGTCAGTAAAAAAGTTGTTTTTGTCACATAGATTAACTTAAATGTTCTCAAAACGATTAAAAACCTGGCCAGTTTTTTCGCAACTAAATATTATTTACGAGGTCAGTATTCGAGAGCGATCGCTCCTGAGGCTGCGTTGTTTCAAAATATAATTTGAATTAAAGCTCATACTCAATTAAGATTGTAGACTTTATCTATGGAAAAAATTATCAGACATTGCTAATACAAAGATAACCTATCTAGATGAATTTGAAAAGAAATCTCAGCAGCTTTTATTGTTTACCAACTATAATATGCTTGATTTTAAACGGTTATTTTAAATAAAAGTAAACTCAAACATAAAAATTAAGACAAACTAAAACAAAAACACTTATTATCAAATCCTATATAACAAAATATATTAATGATATCAATGTAAGCAGTTTAGCAATTACAACCTGCTTTTTTATAAATAAAAACTTATATAAACTAATACTGTATTATCTGCTAGTTTATATATTTACGTTTTAATAATAAAATATATTGCTTCGGTCTATTTTTATGGCTTAGTTCTATTAAATCCTAATGAGGGTACAGCTTTAAAACTCAATTTTATGGTTCTCAGGCCGGCTGGTTGTCCGGTTTTCTGAACTCTGTGATAAGATAAGCTGATTCAATCAAATCAGATAAGCTGATTCCATCAACAGCTGAAAAATATCAGAGCACTAACAGTGCGCATGTTGCGCATGGATGGTGCCCCTGTTTGTAGTTTTGGTGTGCATTGCAGAGGCCATATTTGGAGCTCTTTGTTACGGCTTAGGGTTTATTGATAGTTATGAGGCAAATGCTTGGACAATTAAATAGCGTACTGAGTACTATCTATACTTGAGTCAAATTCTTTAAAAAGTTGAAAATTACTAAAGTATCAAAAACTATAAAAGACAAAAAACCATCGTCATCACCAAGTTCTCTAAACCTATCATTTACTAATATTTGTGGTCTTCGAAGTAACTTTTCTTCTATTGAGTCTTATCTCTTGCAAAGTTCACCAGATCTATTTGCTCTTTGTGAGACTAATTTGAGTTAGGATGTTTATCTTCCTTTAATTCGTAAAGACTCAAACAGTCACATGCTTGGCCTGGGCATTTACATTCGTATAAACTCACCCATTTTGTCATGAAATTAAATTTAAATCTACAGACTATTATTTTATATTCCTTCGTTTAGCACCACTTAACTCTGTCGCCTTTCTCTTTGTTCTATGTTGCATTTTTCTCGATGTTATTTCTGATTAAAGCCCCCTCTCTTTATCCATCAGCCAACATTGGTGACTTTAATGCCTATAACACAGATTGGCTTGGCTCAAGTGTCAGTGACTCTGCTGGCGTTAAGGCCCTCAACTTTTGCTTTTTGCAATGTCTAACTCAAATAGACAACTTTCCAACTCGCTTTCCAGACAACCCTAATCATTTATCTTCACTACTTGACCTATGTCTTGATTCTAATTCTAGTCAGTGCTCAGTTTCCCCACATTCACCCTTAAAAGCTTTTGATCACGGTTTGATCTCTCTAAAACTATTATCTAATCTTCTTCTTCATCAGAATCATTGTACCACATACAACTACCTTAAAGTTGGCTGGGACTCTTTCCGTGTTTTTCTTCGTGATGGCCCTTGGGTAGAAATCTTTCAACTTCCTGCAGACAAACGTGCTTCTTAAATAACTTTGTGGATTCAGTCTGGCATGGAATCTTTTATTCCCTCTCAACGATTCCAGATCAAGCGTCACTCTTCTCCATGGTTTCCCTCACATTGTGCTGCGGTAATTTCTAATCGAAACCGTTACTTCCATATTTATCAGCAAAACAATTCCCCAGACAACAGACATTTGTTTACTATTGCTAGAAAACTTTGTAAAAAATTTCATCACAAAACTTAAGCTCTCGTGATATCTGGAGATTCTTTAACAGTATCAATAATAAAAATCTGTTATTCCTCCTCTCTTGTATAGTTCAAACTTTGTCCCCTCACCTTAAAACAAAGCTGAATTGTTTTTTCATAGTACTTTTCATCAATAACATCTCTTGATTCCACTAGTTGCATTTTACCTAATATAGCCGTCAAATAGGTTGATTAATTGCATGACATTTGTACCACTCCAGCTTCTGTATCAAATGTTATTTCCTGCTTAGACTCTTTTTTTTTTTTTTATCATTATTTAATTTGCCGATTAATAATATTTACAATGAGAAAAAATTGTTTACATATGTAAAAATGCCCGGAGCAAGAAGAAGACATATTTTCTTATAGCCAAGCCCCGTTTACATAGAAGTTTAGCCAAGACATAGAAGTATAGCCAAGCCCCGTTTTACATAGAAGTATAGCCAAGCTCCGTTTACATACATAAAAACTTAAAACATAAAAATAGGTAACGTAAAAAATAAATATATATTTCTACAAAGATATTATAAAGTTAAAATAAGATATTAAAATTGCACAATTTTAAAGATCTATTTATTTTATTTTATAAACAAATTTCAAAAGAAACATTTAAAATCGAAGTTTATTCCTTATAAGAAACGTTTACATACTGTTTTGAGTTGTTCAAAAGAGATGTTTTTAAGAATGTTATTTTTAATAACTTTTTTAAAAAATTCATTCCATAGAAATGGTTCACGATATTGTATTTGGAATGAACTGAGTTTTAAATAGAATCTTGGAACTGCAAAGTTATCATTTGAAAAATTAGTGGGATACTTATGAGAAATTTAAGTAAAGTAAGAGTGAAACATATTAGGCGACAAACCATATTTGGATTTAAACATGAACAGCATAACTTGATATATATTAAGCTTATAAACATTGAGTGTATTGAGTTCCATTAAGAGAGGCTCTCCATGAGCAGTTTTTTTAACGCCAAAATTAATTCTGCACACCATTTTGTGTTTACTATAGATTTTTTTAAGCTTTCCCTAGTTGCTACTTCCCGATGCAATATTGCTATAGGTTAGATAACTATGGATAAATGAAAAGTATATAATTTTTAAAGACTTGATAATAAGAAATGGTTTAACTCTATATAGAACAGAAATATTTTTGAAATTTTATTTTCAATAGATTTTATATGAGATTTCCGTGATAAATTTTCATCTAATATTATTACCAGGAAATTTACATTTGATTCTCTTTTAATAACTGAAATATTCATAAAGAGATCGAGCAATTTAAGAGGGAGGTGATTCTTACAGGGTGACTCTTACAGGGTTTATGAAACAACAAGAATTTAGTTTTCAGTACATTTAATGAAAGTTTATTACAAGTGATCCAATCATTAAATTTTATTAGGTCTTCATTAAATATTTTGAAAAAATCTTTTATATTAACATTTGAGTTAAAAAGATTATAGTCGTCAGCAAACAAAATAAGATTTAAAGTTTTGGAAGCTTCAACAGCTTGCGATCCAGATTTTAATCTTTCAGAAGTGTTCTCCAGAGCTTTCATCCATACTTCCAAATTTATTTAACAAGTGCTTATTAGAGTCTTGTTTTCCAGCATGCTAAAACCCAGCATCTGTTATCCCTATTTTCGAAAATTCTGGAGAGCGATCTGATTCTTCCAACTACCGTTTCAATAGTCTTCTTCCTATCATAAGCAAGTTGTTTAAATAATTTTTAATAAAAAAACACTTAATCTTTCGTCTTAAATCAAATAATTTACTTTCTGATCATCAATATGGTTTTGATCTTCTCGTTCTACAGCTGATTTGCTAACAGCAATAACCAACAGGTGTTATTGTGCATTAGATAGAGGTGGAGAGGCTCATACCATTGTCACAACGTCAAGATGTTGCTTCTCTTTCTCTTTTCTACAAATTTTATAATAGGTACTGGTTTAAAGAGCTAGCGTTCCTTGTGCCATCTACTAAAATTTATTCTCGTGTTACACGTCATTCAAATAAGTCTCATCCTTTTTCTGTGAATATTCCTAAGTGCTTCAAAAACTCTTATCTGTCTAGTTTTTATCTTCGAACATCATTTATTTGTAATTCGCTTCCTTCATCTTTCTTCCCTGATTTATATAATTTGCAATCTTTTAAGTCATCTGTCTATCGTTATCTTGCTCTATAAACTTCATCTCTTCTCTTCCGGTAACTTCGAACTCTTATGGTGGTTGCTTGCAACCTTGTTGGAAGCGAAGCGAACACTTGTAAGTTATGATTTTATAAAAATTAATCTCGGTGATAAGACATTATGTCTTCTTCTTGCTCCAGCTATTTATTTAATTGTATATGTATGTATAGAAAACTGTTTTACTGGAAAACAAATAAAATATCTTTCTGTCTTTGACCCCTTCTACCCCCACTCTTTTTTCAATGTTTTGAAGCAAATTTTTATTAAAAATTTTAATAATTTTACTTAAATTTTATTTTTTTAGTTTAATAAAATATTTATCAAAAACTTTCGTATTATTTGCTAAAACTTTTTTTTTAATGCAATTTTAAAAAATGTATATTTTAGAGTACACCGAAGTGTTATCTTTGAAAAACTTTGAAGTAAAAAAAGGTGAAAAAGTTGCTACATTGTTGTTTCTATCTAAAAGTTTCAAAATTGATTTTGAATTTTGCTTTACAACTGTTGGTGAGAACAACAATCCTAAGAAGCACAGGACGGCCTTATTTCGCGTTGGACCATCAAGTCCTGATACTTGTGATTCAAAATGTGAACTTATGCAAATCTGTAAATCAAAATATTTATACGCATATTTTGAACACACGAAAAAAAAAGGAATAAATATGATACTTGGCAATTGCCTGACTGGGTATTACAAAGAAAACTATTTATCTGTTAATCCAGGATGTATGCAGTTCCAAATAACACAGTTTCCTGTTAATGGGACTTATTTGTCTACAATTAAAGTTAATAATGGACAGCTGTCTAAATTTCAAAACAAGCACCCAGAAGAATACCAGCTTGTTGATATATTATTTTCTGACGATGAATATGTTTCACAACATGGTGTAGTCACATATCTTAGTGTGTCTAATGCAGACTGTTGTAAGATAAACTTTTTTCTTTAGTTTTTTTTAGTCTTAAATTATTATTTAATGCTTTCTTTTATTTTATTTTTGAAACAGTTCAATTAAACGCTTGTAAGCTTAACGTGATTTTAGAATTTATGAGATTTTTTTAACAAAGCGCTTTTTTAACTTTTTCTAAACAAAACAAAAAAAAAGGCGAAAATGCAATATAAATTATTTTTTTAAAGGCATATTAACAAAGTAACTTATTAAATGACTATTAGAATAATTGGTAAAGATCAATAAATAATAAAATTATTTTGGTACACAAACACTAAAACGGAAATCACGTTTACGGAGCCGAATTTTGTGCTTAACTTCTATAGACGTTTTAAATTTTTTATTTAGGTAGCCTTAAAAAAACGTTTTTTAAAAGCATTTTTTTTCAAAAAAAACATAAATAAAGTTAAATTATTTTTGAAAAAAAGAATAGGTGAACTTCAATTTTGTACAACATTTATGTGTGGTTCGTAAATTTTGTCTTGAGTTTAATGATATTGAAAATAAGGTTGTTTTTCTTACATCAAATTAGTGTTAAAGATATGTTCATTTAGTTTGCACACCAATCCAAATACACATTTTTTAAAAAATGTTGCAGTTAGCCTAAAAAGTGTAGCGTTTTTGGTACCTAGTTATTGATTTTCGAAATTCGTTAAGGGGTATACTCCCCCATTTTTAAATATAGACAATAAATAACAACATTTGACATAAAATGATTATCCATATCATAAATGTAGAAAATTAAAAAAAAAAAAAAAAATTGGTCAACGGTTTCTGCAGTAACCGTAAAAAACCCCCAAAATAAGCAGAAAATAAGATTTGCGCTGGCCAAGTTTTAGCAAAAACTAATAAAAAAGGCTGAACAAAACTTTGGAAACACAATTAGAATAGGTTGTTGAGTGTTTTAAACGAAACAGATTTTTTTTAAAAAGTTTTGGGCCTGAAGACTTGCTAAAGTTAACAATAGAAAAAAGTGCATTTTTTGAAAAATTAAATTAGCTATACTGTTTTGTTCATAAGTATTTCAAAATTCTGTTCCGTTTAAAACACAGCTTTTATAAAAAAGAAAATATGTTGAAAATTTCAGATAAAACGCTTAAGCGGTTCTCTTGGAATTTTGGCCGGCATATTGAAAAACCTCGAACTGAGAAAACGCATAAAAATTGAAAATAAACAATAAAAGGTCTACAAATATACGTAACATTATATATTGGACTATATTTAATATTAAAAACCTCCTCCTTCATATGTTTTACTTTCTTTTTCAGAGGTTTTGTCACTTTTCTTCAGTTTTTTAGCCCTTAACTTTTGACGATGCAACTTGTTATGGGAGTTTAGTTTATAGATCGACGATTTAATGCGTGTTTTATTTATGTCGATAGAACCGTTTAGTGTATAAAAACCTGGAACCATGTTCAGTTTTTCATATATTAGAATTGAAGACTTCATCCCAATGTTAAAATTGGCAACAGCATCATAAACACCAAACTTCAGCAAAGTCAGCGAGACATATTTCGTTTTCGGTATGCGATCCCAAATTTTCCCATGTAAAGACTCATTTGCATTTTGCGTTTTACCGTGCAGACATTTTTTAAGCTCATCTTCTTTTGTGAGCTCTTCAAACACAGGTCTAATCTTGTATACAACCTCTAAAGGTAGACCAGGTCCTGGCTTGTAGGTGTTAGTGCTATTTGCTTTGTCTCTGTTAAATTTACACCAACTGCTTACACCTGTTGGACAATGTGGATAGTGCCAATTATTTGCTTTTGATGATGCAACGTGAAAAAGAGTAGCAAGCGCTGCTGATTTCATGGCAATTAAATTACCAGTATTCTGTCTAATTGCCACACCAAAGAAATTTTGCAATCGATCAATTGTTGCATCTGTCAATCTACCACGACCGCCCAGTCCCCTAACTTTTTTTTTCAAATTCCGGAGTCTGGTTCCAACACGCTTCTGATAGTGTCCAACACATTCTAATTTATTTACTTTAATATTAGGATAAACATCCTTGACACTATTGTAACTTTTGCTATCTCCATCACCTAAAAAGTTAATGTACTGCAACTTATGCTTTTTAATCGATTGCTGGAAAATACGACTGGCTCCTTCGCACTCCATTCCACCTGCAGAACCTACATAATTCATTTTACAAATGTGGGAATTTCTCCACTCGGCGTATGCATTAGGATTTTTTTCAGAAAGTTTTTGATTTAAGGAGCACCCTCTGCATACTCGACTCATCACCTCAACATCTAAAACTTTCCCACTGTCCATTGAAAGTGCTGCAAATAAACCATTCAATGAAGAAAATCCCCTACGTTGCCACGTGCCATCACATGATACACCAACATCAAGAATCTCATTATTGTCTTGACACTGTAGTCTTAAATCAGATACAGCATCAGCCATTGTTTCGTGTGCAACTTCCTCTATAATATTAGTAATTTTTAAAACAAGTTTGTTAGTTTTTTGGCGTCATTGGTTTTGGCATGTTCATGAGGGTTGTAAACCTTTCAATTCCGGAATGTCCTAATCCAAGAGTCCTCATTGTATATACTGTTCGATTGTTTATATCAAAGTTTCCTTTATTATTAACTAACTTAGAAGTGTAAAAGTTATTTTGATATTTACACTTTAAACAAATAATAGAAAGTTCACATGCAAGTCCTTGCTTTTTGCTTTTGTTTTCAATGATTGCTAAAGTCGTTTGGAAACAAGTCGGACAGCTCAAAACGCTAATAACATCAGACAAAATTGAACAATCAATAATTCTATATCCTGTCAGAACTTTGTTTTTAGTATTGGTATATTTTTGTGGAGATGAGCTAATGACTGCTTCAACTTTGCGAAGAGAAGAGCTTGGCGTATCAAAGATATCAGTTTGACTATTTACAGGTGATTCGATATTTACACTTAAAGAAGGAAAATTTACATTATTTACACTCACACTGCTACTTATCACTTTTTTATTAAAAATCTTCTTTCTTTTGCCTGCTCGCTTAGTTCTAACTTTAATTCGATCAGCCTTAACCATGTCTGAAAACTAAAAATTTAAAATTTCTGGGACAAAAAATAAGCTTCAAAACAACAAAACGAACTTTGTCTTCATATACCAAAAATAAAGTGCTAACAAGTCTAACAAGAAGCCAAAAATGCTTTTAACTTGTGAAATCAATACGTTGTATGGTTTACAAGTGATTTTTTTAGGGGTAAATAATTTTCTCTTTTTTGTACCTAACTCTCAAAAACAAAAAATTTTGGTATTTAGAGATATTTTTAGGTAAAACAATTAACATTTCTGAAACCCCCATATATTTAATTGTTTAAATCAGTTTTTTTTTTTTTTTTGATTTTTTAAAAATTTCTGGGGGAGTATACCCCTTAATGGCGAATGTGCGGGTTTCTCTAATTTGTTTTTAATTTAATAATATTTTAACTAGATATTTGTTGATTACTTTTTTATTCACAAGTTTATAGTTAAAAATTAAACTGTATATTTAAATAATGTATAACTTTATAATTATATCTTTAAAATATCTTACTTCATATTTAACTTTAAATTTGCAATAAAAACAATAAAAAAGTAAATTTTTAAATATATACATATATAATATATGTGTATATTCAGTAAATTTATGTATATATATATATATATATATATATATATATATATATATATATATATATATATATATATATATATATATATATATATATATATATATATATTATATATATATATATATATATATATATATATATATATATATATATATATATATATATATATATATATATATATATATATATATATATATATATATATATATATATATATATATATATATATATATATATATATATATATATATATATATATATATATATATATATATATATATATATATATATATATATATATATATATATATATATATATATATATATATATATATATATATATATATATATATATATATATAGGGGAAAGGCGCCTATGATGGCAAAGCGCCTATAACGGCATACCAGTCATATTTCTATAAAAATTGGCTTTGGTGAAAAAATGATTAGATCTAGATGACTATACTGACTTTACATTAGTTTTAGTAAAAATACGTCTCTTGTGCACAAATATTGTTTTTATAATCAGCAAAAATTGATTTACGCATGTTCTGTTGTAATTTTATTCCCTTCATATAATAAAGATTGTGATTTTATTATTGACTGTGAAGAAAAAAATTTTTTATTCATTTTATATCCTAGTTTTGTGCATTTAGTGGAATACTTACTTTAACTTTGTTTTTTAAATGAGGCAAACAAAGCTTGTCTTAATGAAAATGATGACTTTTTCCTATTACGGCATACTGACGAGTTGGGTGTCTTGCAATATTGGCGAGTTTGGGAAACCTTTTTTTTTATAAGAAAAACTTATTTTTAAGTAAATTAAAAAGAAAGCACTGCTCCAAAAGCTTTTTTTTGGTTTAAAAAAATGCATAAAACGCATATGCTGCTGAGTAACATGAAATGGTAAACTAGGTTAGTTCCGAATAATTTCTGGCTTTTCTGAGGGAAGAATCTAAAGTTAAACGAAATCATCTAGTTACCCTTGATCCTAGCCAGCCTATTCTCCCCTATGCCATAATAGGAGCAGTGGTTGCCTATGATGGCACACTTGAGCTTTTTTTAAAAATAGGAATAACTTAAAAAAAACAGAACTGATGAAAAATCCAAAGGATATTATTGTTCTACTTGTAACAAGGAATGCATCCATATTAAAATTTTAATTATTAGGCGTCAGGATACTGAATAATGAAGCTTCAAAGTTAAGTATGCCATCATAAACGCCTTTTCGCTATATATATATATATATATATATATATATATATATATATATATATATATATATATATATATATATATATATATATATATATATATATATATATATATATATATATATATATATATATATATATATATATATATATATATATATATATATATATATATATATATATATATATATATATATATATATATATAGTAACAGTTTTATTGTTTTCTTATATCTATTTGTTTTGGTATCTTTAAATATTTGCACAAGATACTTCTGCTGAATTTTTAAATAACATTAAAAATGATTTTTGAATAATGTATCCTCAGTATCATGAAGTAGTTGAATTTATTTCAGCTGAGGGTACTATTTTTGATCATGTTGAAGGTATATAGTTAGTAAAAACATTTTGAAAACAATTCATGTTTGTGAATATAATTCAGCTGCACTGTTTCCCAAAATATCATATATTGGGTGGACATTATCTGATAAATTAAAAATAAATAACAAGTTTATACCCTATTGATGACCAGCTTATTCACATAATTTAAAAATTTAAAAACAAAACAAGATATATTTTTCTCTTTTGATTACCGAGACTCTTACGAAGGAGGTATTAAGTGCAAGTTTTTACTATAAAGAAAGTTGTGAGTCTCTGGAAATGTTTCCCCATATTTTATGCAAGTTAAAATAGAATTAATAGAGCTTCTGATTTTCTTAATAGTTAAAATCATATAAATCATTAAAAAAATGTAGTCTTGTGGTCTATTTAATTGGTTAATAAAAAAAAGGAAAATTTCAAAAAGTAATTTTGCAAAAGCCAAAAAATGGATGTTAGAAAAAATAGAAAACTTTGAACAAGAGCGCTTGTACGGTAGGAGGAAAAAATCTCCTGGTAAAAAATCGCCCCCGGAAAAAATCCCTTAAGAAAAAATCCCCCCAAGAAAAAGTCCCCCGGGACAAAATCCCCCCGAGAAAAAAATCCCCCTGGAAATAATCCCCCCCCCCCCAAAAAAAAAAAAAAAAAAAAAATTTGTTTTAATAAAAATTTATCAATTAAGTAGTTACGAAACTTTTTTGCGAAACAAAAAATTATATTTTAAAAACCATTATTTTCATAATAAAAATAATAATTAAAAAAACTCTCCAATTCTAAATTTTAAAACATTATTTTAAAACATTATATATATATATGTATATATATATATATATATATATATATATATATATATATATATATATATATATATATATATATATATATATATATATATATATATATATATATATATATATATATATATATATATATATATATATATATATATATATATATATATATATATATATATATATATATATATATATATATATATATATACATATTCATACTGTATTCATCTAGTTTCACTTAGTTTCTTTTTATTTGTTTTTCAAATAATTTGTTCGCTTAAATATCCTTAAAATATACCGCTAAATTAACTACAAAAAAGTTCACATTTTACCAGTTCGCAGTTCGTCAGGGTTAGGGTTAGGATTTCACATTTGCTACCTTCGAGGAATAGCGCATAACTTGACATTTTGTTGAAAAATGAATTATTTTATTAAAATATTTAAAATAAATAAGGAAATAAAAATAGCTACATATTGATAATTTTGTTTTCTATATAGATGAGCTGCGCTACATATTGATAATTTTGTCTTCTATATAGATGAGCTGCGCAAAAAACAATTAAGTTTTTTGCGCAGCTCATCTATATAGAAGATCCACAAAAGATTGCAATTAATTAACACATCAAGATATTTAATAACTCTCGAGGGATATAGCTGTTCAACGTTGTTAGGGGCCATCCATAAAGGACGTCATCCACATAGGGGGGGAGGGGGTCGAGTTAATAAGGACAAAAAAGGACAAGGGGAGGGGGGAAGTTGTCAGAAAAGGACGTCACTTTATAGATTTTTTATTTTAGTTTAATTAACATGGAAAACTACGTAAACATGTGTTTTTAAGAAGATAATGTATGAGAATATTTTTAATTTTATTTTTCAAAGGTTTAGCAGCAGATTCAAACATAATTGCAAGATGAAATAAATTTTTTTGAAGTTAAAAATATGGGGGATTCAGGATTTTATGACGTCCCTTTCAAGGGAGGTGTAGGTAAAAAAAACAACTGGTGACAAAGGGGGGGGGGCGGGAGGTGGTCAAAAATTGGCTAAAAAATGGTGACGTCCTTTATGGATGGCCCCTTACAGTTTTTTCTATTGTTGTTACAGTTTTTTTTAGGAGATAAAAAAAAATTAGTTCAGTCTTTTCGGTGTTTAGGCATATTAGGTTGGCATTTAACCAATAAACTCTACCTTTAAGATCCAAATTTATATTTTTACATAGAGGATAGTATGACTTGTTGACATGCAAGTGATTGGTATCATCTGCAAATAGATGAATCGACGAGAAGTAAACAGTGTTGTTAAGATCATTATTGTAAGTTAAAAACAAAAGAGGACCAAGAACGGAACCTTGTGGAACACCACACGTAACGGGTATGTTACTAGAAATATAACCATTAATAATTACATATTGTAATTATTAATGTAATTATTAATTACAACTCCACGTATTCCTTAATGTTCTAACTTAGAAATCAAAATGCTATGATCAACGGTATCAAAAGCTTTTTGTAAAGCGAAAAAAACAATACAAGCAAAATGACCAGTATCAAGCAAAATGACTAGTATCTAGAGCTTTTCTAATTTTTTCAGTTATACCTCTCAGTGCGTGGCAGGTAAAATGGTTTGATCAAAAACCAAATTGAAACTCATTTAAAAAGATAAAAGAGTTTAGAAAAGAGTACACTCTTGAATACATTAATTTTTCAAGAAGCTTACTAATGTTAGATAATAGAGAAATAGGTCTATAGTTAGTACATAAAAGTTTAGAGCCATTTTTAAAATTAGGAATGATACAAGAAAACTTTAAAATATCATGAAAAGTTCCATTCATGAATGAGATATTAAATAGTTTCGAAAGAATATTTGAAAATTCGTTGTTAAAGTCAATAAGAATGTTTGTAGGAATACTGTTCGGACAAAATGATTCTCTTGGCTTTAATTTAGATATAAGAGATGAAAGAGAAAAGTAGACTATGTAAGTTTGGATATTTAAGATACTTTTGATAGTTGACGTAAGACGAATGAATATTGGATTTAAGTTTATGAGCAATAATTTTTCAGAGATTAGAATCGGCTCAGTTAAATATCTATCATTATCTTGTAAACAGTTGGGAGATGAGCTGTTATAATTTTTGACATTTATTAGATTATTAATGCCTTTTCAAATTTAGCGAAGATTTTTTATATTATCTGAAAATAAATTTTTAAAATGGGTTTTTTTGCTATGTTTAATTAAAGTAATTATCGTGAGTTTATATCGCTTAAAAGTAGTTTTAAATGTTTATATTTATTAAATCTTTTGATCTTAACATTTTTTAAGACTGCGTGTTTGAATAGATTTTATGGTTCCTTTTGTAATCAATGGTTTAAATCGACGTTTAAAGCTCTTACTGCCAGTCTTTTGAGTGGTGCATAGCGATCCAAAATTGATGTTGTTTCAGTAATAAACTCATGGAAACAAGAGTTAGTGATGTTCGTTTTTTACATTTTAATAGATTTATTTTTATTTTCAAATGTAAAATAGGCCACATGCCAGAAACGTTCAGACCTATGTTTTTGTACGATTTCAAATCAGTATAATATTTTTAATCATAATTAATCACAAAACATCATAACACCCTATTTAGGACCCTTAGCACTTGGTTTAGATTTTAAAAACAACTTTTTCTTTTAATATAAAATAAATACTATTAAATAAAAAAAGTTTCGTTTAATTGACACGACATGAAACCTTGTGATTGTCTCTCTGGTCCACTGTAAGGAGAAATTTAAAAAAAAAAAAATATAGCTCCAAAAAAAAAAGTAATAAAAAACAGGAAATTTAAACTCAAGACAAAAATTATTCAAATATACTTAAAATAGCATTAGGTTTAAATATCTTTAAAACTTTGATTTATTCTAATGTTTTTATGATATTAGGCAAACTCTTTTAAATAGAAATCTAATCATAAGATTATTCATAAAATTCTAATCATAATTCTAAAATTGTATTCAAACATGATCATAAATACAGAAATAATTTTAAATTGTCATTAAAACTTGTTACTTTATATAAAAGCTTTTAAAAATTTTTGTTAGTGTTTTGTAAACATTTTTATTAAGTGTTTTTTATATTATTAAAAGTGTATAAAAATATTTAATTAGAAAGTTTACAAAACAACATAAAAAAACATGTTTCCGACTTTATTAACTTTAAGAGTTTAAAAATAAAAAGTTTATTAAAACACATTGATATCGTCAAATTGTATAAAAACATTTACATTCGTTTTAAAAAAATTCTTTTGAAATAAATGTTTTGTTTAATTTTCTATGATAATTTATAAGATAGCGTTTTAAAACTCTATTTAAAATGCATTTAGTGTATTGTAAAAACATTTCATTACAAAGTTTACTGAGCATTATAAAAATTAAGTTTGCTATGATTTAAAGTAAAAAAAAACATTTACATTCATCATAAAAGTTATACTTCCGAACTATATAACATCTTTCGATAGTTTAAGTAAATACTTTTTCAGTGTACACAAACATTTAAAGCAATATCTCATTTTATTTCTTTATTCAAGCACAAATTTGAACCGATTATCTACATATATTTTAGGGCGGTTTATATATGTTTAACTTGATGTGACTGGTCTTAACAATGTTTAATATCTGAATAATGATAGTCTTATTATCTTATATTTATTTGATTTGACTTAACAATGTTTATCTCAATGTGAATAATGTATGTTTTTTTTTATGTGAATGGTTATGTTTGTTTATTATGATATATGGTGTAAATAATATATGTTTATTTTAAAGTAAATGTTCTAATAATATTTTGAAGTTTGTATAATGACTGGTCTAATACTATGTTGACTTTAATTTTACTAGTCACAACTACTTCAATAGATATAAAATTTTTTTACAATGTTTATGATTTAGGTACTTTAAGTGAATGGACATCATGGGGAAAATGTTCTTCTACATGTAAAAACGTTTTATCTGTACCACAACAAAAACGGATTCGAAAATGTTTAGACAGAGGTAGTAATTGCAAAGGAGAATTGATAGAGCAATTTCAAAATTGTAATGAATTGTTTTTTTGTACAGGTATAGTTATTTTAAGTTATTTTTCATTTTAGTTATCATACCAGCTATTCACAGACATACGATCGCACACTTTTATATGATCAAGCAAATTATATTTTGTTTGACGATTTGACCGCTGCTTTTAAAAAACATTTTAAAAACGCGCTGAATTAAAATTATTGTGAATTATACCTTAGGTAGAATAAACTGCGTCAAAACTTTTAACAAATTTTTTTTTTTTTAATTTTAATTCACCTCCTCAAGGCCGAGAAGGCCACTACAGACGAGGAAGCTACTTATTTGTGGTTGTAACCCTCTCTCAACTCTATAACTCCGAAACACGAACCTTGACGAACAAGGCTGCTGCGCGGTGAAACGAGTTGAGCGCGGTACTACCAGGGACGTGGTGGGGATCGAACTCAAAACCACTCGTTTATGAAGCGAGCGCTCTACCACTACACCACTACCGCAAATGTTTCTTTATTAGCAAAACGTTTTATTAAGAAACAATTTATTGATACAATTTATTAAAACTTATTTATAAAACTTATTAAAATTATTGATTAAAAATTAATTAATTTAAACAATTTATTGATATGAGGTTATTGATGATGAGAAAGAAACAATTTATTGATTAAGCTTTTTTTTAAAAGTATATTTGATATTTGTATATATTTTTTTAATTTTAATATATAAATTGTTTAGGTGTGCATTTTTTATTTATAAAAAATGTTTTTAAATTTAAATAAAAAATATTTTTAAATTTATTACCTTTAACTATTCTTATATTAAATTCGTTACGCTGCACTTCAAAGAACAGTTGAGAATACCCCGTAACTGAAAAATGCTTTTCTTAAAGCCTGCTCACTTACTACCAGGCTTCATAAATCGACAGCCTTCAGTATTTCGTTAAAAGATGCTTATTCCAGGTTAGATGTGAGTTACCTCAAACTACCCTCCACAGTAACCACGAGAGAGAACAGCCATTACGATATGCTGCACGCCATGCTTCGACTGAAGGTTCCACCTATATACTTACGCAATACAGAAGGCGATGATTGGAAGAAAACCGTACCTACAGATGAACAATTCCTACTCTTTGAAGCTATTGTTCCAGTGCTTCAATCTGTTAATGAGTCATCAGTTTTTTAATCTTCTGACACAGAGATCCGAACTGGCATGTCACTTTGGAAAGTAACAGCACTTATCAACTTCATCGAGAAAAAAAGAAATAATTATATTACTCATGAAAACAATAAATTAGTAGAAAAATTCTGGGAGGACTTATTATCAGAACTAAATAAGAGATTCCCAGACAAAGGCCGTAAGTTACCCGCATTTGCACAAGGACATTACCTTCACCCATTTTTCCGTGGACATCTTCTTGATGTTGGCAATGAAAATATTCAAAAACTGGTTGAAAAACATCCCACAACCGAAATATGCTTTGAGAATTTTATATTGTTTGTCTCAAGCTTCAGTAATAACAACGGTAATAACAATTCCGTTACTGATAATGCACAAGGTTGGGAGGAAAATGAATAAATTTTATTTTAGCAAAGTATAAGGAAGATAATAATTGTCATCATATACACAAAAGCCCTCCTATTACACTGATAATGGAAAAATACCAAAAAAAAGTTAGATCCAAAAATGCAGATAAAATCAACACCTTAGCATCGTGGAAGCAGCGGAACTTCCTATCCGTTCAGGTGTTGCAAGATTTTTGTTGGCCACTCCACCATCATCTGCATTGTCTGTAAGAGCATTTTCTGCTTCTGGTCTTGTCATCTCTGATTGTAGATGCAATCTCGACAGTGACAAGGCAGATAAGCTTGTATTTATTATGCAGAACTATTCCGCTCTTGAAAATTATATCAGTAAATGGCCCGTCGAACAAGAAAATAAAAACGAAAGTGGTATGGAACATGAATTAGACTTATATTTGCTAATATTAATAATAATAGAAAATGGTAAAATACCAACGAAAGTACGGCAAAGGAAAAGACAACGAATCGAAGATTGCTTAAGTATTGCAGGTTATTAAAAAACAATAACTAAATCTCTAAAAAGCAATTGTACTTCTATTTTGTTAATAAAAAATTTAATGAGTCATATTTTAATTTTTTGTTTTTTTGTTTTATTGAGAGTCTTAATTTGAGACCATGCAATATTATACGATTCTTTTTATTATCGGTATCGTTTGGTATCCAAGCAATACTGAGAGTATCGACATTGGAACATAAGCGATACCACACAATGCAAGTTCATCCTTCTCGGTATCTTATATAAGCGATACCACGCAATACGAGACCATTCTTCTCGGTATCGACTTACGCGATACCAATTATCTAGTGTCTAGTCAAAAGCTGTGGTCAAATTGTTAAAACAAATTAGTCTTTGCGTCGTCATATAACTGAGTACGATCGCACATCTTCCTGTGAAAGACTGCATATAAATTTTTTTTTTAATTATTTGAACTTTAAAATGCTTTAGTTTTTATCGATTAATTTTTATGGTCATCTCTAATCATCTTTTAACCCTCTTCCTGTTTTTGTTACAAATTTGCAACAAATGAATTGGTGATAAATATTTTAGTAATAAAACTCATCTACAATAAAAGATATGTTGAAACATGTATTTTAGACCTTTATTTACTATTTTTATGCAACTAATATACGAGAGTTTTTTGGTTGCACCACAACTTAGGTGTAGCCTAAGTTGTGGTGCTGAATATGTAATACTACGACTAGTGCAAGAAATGCACAGCATATAAGCATAAAAAATTCTGTATTTTTTTTGACAACTGGTTTTCTACTTAACAATTACTCAATGAACTGAAAACAATAGGAACATTTGCAACAGGAACTTTTCGTAATAATCGAATTAGAAAAGGTCCACTTTTATCAGAAAAAGAACTAAAATCTTAAAGAAGAGGATCTTGGGACTATCGAGTAGATCAGAATTCAGAAATACATTTAGTAAAATGGTTTGACAACAAAGCTATTACTCTTGGATAAACGTATGCAGGTGTCGCCAGATCCACAAAAGTCAAGAGGTTTGACTGTAAAAAGGAGGTACATGTTAATGCCACAGCTCCTGACATTGTTCAAGAATATAACGTGTCAATAGGTGGTGTAGATCTGGCAGACATGCTAATATTATTATACCGAGCGAGAATCAGTACTAAGAAGCGTTGGTACTTAAAATTAATTTTTCACTGCATTGACATATCAAAACATAATGCGTGGTTTTTATACAGAAGGCATTGTTCTCAATTTAAAGTGCCTAAAAAGAAACAACTATTCATGAGAATATTTATTTCACAGATAGCAACAGTATTGAATTTTAAAAACAAAGATCCTGAAAATAAAATTGGTCGTCTCAAAAGAAGTATTTCACCTGCTAAAAACTTTGGAAGAAAACCATCTAATCCAAAACCAATTTGTGATATACGATACGATGGATTTTGTCACTGGCCAGAAATCAAGAAAAAGGGAAAGATGCAGAATAAGTAACATGACCTGTTCTTTTGCTAGCTCAAAATATAAAATAAAGCTTTACTTGAACAAGGATAGAAACTGCTTTAAAGACTTCCATGTACGATAAAGTCAGAAAACACATAATGTAATATTTTCAAAGGAATTTGTTTTAAAACTACAGCAGTTTATTATATCTTTAATTATCTCGTTAACAAACTAAAAATACTTCAATCGTCTGTTTTTTTCCCAAAATGGTTATTTTCAAAACCTATTTTCGACAAAGTTGCAAATTTGCAACAAATGATAAAACGGTAACATTTATATATAATAAAAAAATTATATCTTTTTTTTAGAACATATAGTCACACTTTTGCAGAAATTTTATAAAATATTCTTTTTCAGCATTTTGATCATAATGTGCCGGTTAGAGGGTTAATCAAAAAAATAAAAAGAAATTGATTAAAAAAGTGATTTAGAAAAATTGATTAAAACAGATTAAAATAAAAGAAATTGATTAAAAATTAAAAATTGTTTAAAAAAGTGATTTTAAAAAATTGACAAAAATTGATTATAAAAGTGTTAAAATCATTTTGTTTATGAAGAAATCTGAACCTTAAATAATGTTTATTAAATCTTATAGTCATTAAGTATAACAAATTAAATAATTTTTAGATTTTTCAACTTTTAAAAGTGCAATCTTAAGTCCTTAATATAAGGAAGGGCATTAATTAATTTTAGGAAAATTTTCCTATTGCCCTTACTTTATTGAGACCCCCACCCCATCATGTTTAACTTTTTTTACAATTAAAAAAAAAAATTATCAAAAGGCGAACATGCGTGATTTATTCATTTTTTTTAGTTAACATTTCAAAATATGTGTCATTTTCAGATAAAATGTTATTAGATTTTTATTTATGATAGTATCTATCAGAATGCCCATTTTTCATAACAAAATTAGCAGAAAAGCTATTCCTTGCATCTTGTCACAAATAATTGGATCAGATGATATCCACATACAGTTAATGGTGTCAGTTAAATTGAAAATTTGGGAGTTTTTTTCTAGATACTCGAGTACGTAAGGATCGTACTATTTTGTTATTACCTTCTTACCCTGACTCATCAAGATTTCCCAAACCACTCTCCTCATTATTCAATATAAGGTCCAATATATGAGCAATTAATTTGTGCAGTTATGGTGTTATACTGATCCATAGTTAAGAAAAATTTGTTTTTGTAACAGGCGGAAACTCGCGAAAAAATCTATACAAAAGCTTTTTTATTGATCTGCATCAACTTTTTTTTTTGGATGAATATACTTGAAGAATTAATGCAAATATCAAACCAAAATTTTGAAATGTTGCATGATGTTAAACAGGCAGTTGTGCTATAATAAATTTCTGTTATATTTTTTGTGCAATAGTTTTCTTGTTATATTGCCTATTGTTGTTGTTTTCGCTTTTCCATTTGTATTGCGATAATCCCATTTTATATATTTTTTAAAAACCTCTTATTGTAATAAATTGTTTGCTTGCTTCAGAATTCTATTTGAAGCATCCATAGCAGACTCAGACCAATCAAAAATACCAGCTTTCACGTGCAACAGTCTTCATGAAATGATCAAATGTACGCAGTTAAGCATGCAAAACCTATAAAAAAAGTACATTGAATCATCAAAAATCAACTGCACACAATAAAAAAAAAAAGTTTTTATTCTAAGATAGCAACTTACTTATGTGGGCTTTGCGTCACAGGTTTGAATTGGTTTAAAAGTTTGTCTGGCCGTTTTGGTCTTTTGAGCATGTGCATAGATCACAGTATGCACCTTTAACTCCTAAGTAAAGATTTGCTGCTTTTATATCCATAATATATGACTGCACTATAACCTTTACATATAGTTGTTTTTCCCCTTTTATATTTATAAACAAACCTTTACTTTTTAATTCTTCAAGGTCTGAATTAAAGGCAGATAAAGATTGAAGATTTTCTCTATACTCTTTTCCCATTTGAAGGCTCAGGGCTCTGTGACTCAGTGGAACATTTGGAAACTTTTGCATTCATATTGGTGAACCTGCTTCTGTTTCAAATGAAAGTGGGCAGAACATGGTCAACATAATATTGCTAGTGTTAACATTATTTTCCGATTAAATATTGAATGACATCTACTGCCCTCAAATTCAAATTTTACTCTCATAAGTAAGTTATGACTCTTTAAATCAAAAAATATTTTCTTTAATATCCTTTGCTTTGTCAGTTTAATAGCTTGAAATAGACTGAAGTAAAAACCAGAAAACGGTTCAGGATAGTTCTTAACAATTGGTGTTACTGTTTTTTTTTTCTTAGGTATTTCTAGGTAGATATTATATTAAAACCAGAAGATAAAAGTATTTTTTTTTTGGTTTGTATATAAATGCCTACCAAGAGCACAGTCTGTATAAATTGACATAGCTGTTTCTATTGGAACCTTATAAAAAGAGTTATCTTTGCCTTTTTTAGAAAAATTATCAGAACCAATATCAGATGCAAACTTATATTGACATTTTAGAAACCCTAATAATTCAGTTAAACTAACATTTTTAATTTAACTAAAGCATTTTAAAGTTCAATTAATTAAAAAAAAACAATTTATATGCAGTCTTTGACAGGAAGATGTGCGATCGTGCTTATTTATATGACAACGCTAAGACTAAATTTACTAAAGTACCTAAAACTATAAAATACAAAAACCATCCTCATTATTAAGTTCTATAAACCTATCATTTACTAATATTCGTGGTCTTTGAAGTAACTTTTATTTTGCTGAGTCTGATCTCTTGCAAATTTTACTAGATCTACTTGCTCTTTGTGAGACTAAATTGAGATGGGCTTTCTCATTTTGTGATCTTAGTGTTATAGTGTTATCTTCCTTTAATTCGTAAAAAATCCAATAGTCACTTGCTTGGCCTGGGCATTTACATTTTTAAGAACTTACCCATTTGTCGTGAAATTAGGTTTAAATCTACAAATTATTTACGTATGATTAGCAAAATAATTTTCCATCTATTAGCAAAAAAATTTGTAAACAGATGTCTATTTACTAAGGTCAAATCCTGAAATTCTCAGTCAAAAAAATTTTTTTTTATCTCAAAAACTAGGCTCTCTTGTCTTCTGGAAAATCTTTAACAATATCAACAATAAGAGTAAGTCTGTTATTCCACCCCTCTTGTATTGTTCTGATTTTATCACCTCACCTTAGAACTGGGTTGTTTGTATAGAACTTTTTATCAATATCATCTCTTGATTCCACTAATTGCGTTCTACATGTTATAGCTGACAAACAGGTCTATTGCTTGTCAATTGTATCACTCCAATATCTGTATCAAAAATGATTTTCTGCTTAAATTCTTTTACAGCTTGTGGTCCAGACATCATATATGTTATATTCTTGCAGATGTGTTCTCCCGAGCTGTCGTCTTTACTTTTAAAACTAGTTAACTACTGTTGATTTATTAATGGTAATAACTAACTGGTTTTTTTGTGCATTTAACAGATGTGAACGGACTAATAACATTTCTAAAGCATTTAATAAAGTTTGACATGCTGGTCTTCTCCTCAAACTTTTTTTTTTAGGTGTATCAGGTAACATCTTTAGGACTATTGAATCCTTGCTTAATAAATTGATAAAAACTCTCTTTAACAAACAATTCTCTTATTCATAGCCTGTAACTTCAGGAGTTCCTCATGGTTCAATCCTTGGCCCTATACTTTTTTAAATTAGGTTAACTGTCTTCTTAATATTCTTACACTTAAGGTGGTACTGTTTGCTAATGGTAAATTGTTATCGCAATAATTTAGATTTTTTTTTTTTATGAATGATAATGTACTACTTATATCATCTTCTCTTCATCATCAAGGATTAATTATTTTCCTATCTTTCTACGAAAGCATATATCAAATAAATCTCAAGTCTGTCAATTGTTATCTTGCTCTATAAACCTCAGGCAGAGATACGCCATCTTTAAATGGCAAATTTATTCACGCTTTCACATGATGTCTTACGCCTTATATGACTTTGCATAAAATGCTTTATTTTGACAACTTGGCCACAGTTCTTTGCAAGATTTGACACTTAGCACTTTTTAAAAATGCGCTAGAAAAAACAAAGCAAATGTAATTGCGAATTTTTGTTTTATTGATTCCAAAATTACCAGAGTATTTTAGTGCAATGTAACAAAAAACAATCAGCTCAGCACAAGTTGAGTAAATAAGCCATCAATAAATTTATGAAAATGGCTTATCATGAAAATAAAGTTTCCGATTAAAAAGTTATATACATAACTAACAAAATAATTACAACAATCTTGAAATAATTGCTTACGCAAACTATTTTTAACTATACCAGGATTTTTTTTAAATAACATTGGCAATAAAATGAAAACTATAATAAACATTAGTTCTATATATTTTCGTAATTTATATATATATTTCAGCAAAAATTAAAAATTTTTTCAAAATATTTAATTTGCTTTCTTTAATAAAAGAAAGCAATTATAACGTTACGCATGGTTTCTTTTGAAGTAATTGAAAAAGCAAATGGTTGAAGTATTTGCAAAAGCAAATCTTTGTAAAGTTACATCTCTTTTCTACATATATTATCAATGCCCATGCTCAAAGGAGCTATCATCTCTAGTTGTATCAACTAAAATTCATTCTGGTTTGACTTGTTATTCATCAAAGTCGCATTCTTTTTCTTTGTCTAGTTTTTTTATGAATTTCTCCCATCTTCATATTTTCCTGACTCATACAACCTTCAACTTTTTAAGTCTTCTGTTAACCGTTTCCTTGTTCTATAACTTTATTCTTTTTTACTAGCAACTCCCAACTTAGTAGTGGTTGCTTTCAGTCTTGTTGGGAGTAAATCAGAATCAGAAATAAAAAAAAGCATTCCTTATAAAAAAAATTTGGCATGCTTTTAAAAGCGCATGCAAAAACAATGCTTAAACATAACTTTTTTTTTAAATAGCGTACTTAATTACTTTTCTTAAAAGTATTATTATAATAATAAATAAAAAAAAGTTATTAAAAATAGGAATCTTTTTTATTTTTAATATGTCACATATTAAAATTATAAAACAGTTTCATATTAAAATTATAAAACAGTTTCATATTAAAAATATAAAACAGTTTCATATTAAAAATAGAAACAATTTATTATAAAAATTACATTGTGTTTCTTATAACAAATAAAGAACTATCAAATCCAAAATAATTTAGAAAAAAATTGCTGATGTATTGAGTTCGTTTTGAAAAATCTTAATGTAACACTAATGTTTGATTAAGCAAAATTACTCAAAAACCTGATGATTTCTTTTCTTTTTTTTTCTTACAAACGTTCGCACATTTTTTGATTTGTTGTACCCTGTTTCCTATTAACATTTTAATAAAAATTGAAATTTGCACCAGAAAACTTTATTAAATTTCATGGGACTTTTAAACAGCCTAATTTACTTACATTTTTAAACATCGTGCTGTATTAAATATATCGAAATAAAAGGGGCGGCTGGAACACTCTAATATATATATTATGTATGTAAACAAAGTTCATAAAAGTTATTGCAAGATTTACCGAAATTTGTTTAGAAAATGGGCTGCTTAATAAATAATTTTAATCGTGTAAAATGTATTTAATTTTATTCTTTAATGAATAAAAATCAATCAAAGACTCTGGATTGGTTTTATATTCAAAATATATTAAAAAATTTAGCTTTTATATATTAAAATCTTTGAACTTCCTCTAACTTATCCTTCCTGTCACACCAGTTAAACAGATTAGCCCAATGATAAACACTTTAATCAATTTGGCTTTCAATACTAAAGTTATTTCTCAGTTAAATGCTTCTAGAGTTTGTAATTCAGACAAGATTTCTGTCATTGTCTCTTTAGTTTTTGTTAAACTATTAAAAAGTGCTAAATAAGTGGTTCCAATTTTTAAAAACTCTAGATAATACTTTGACCTCTCCAACTTTGACACAAAAAGTTTTTTGAGGTTATTAATTCATTTTTTCATAACTGCAGTATTAAAGTTATTCTTGAAGGCCTACACTCTTCATCATTTTGAGTAACTTCAAGGATACCACAAGTTTCTATCTTTGCCTCTGTATTATTTCTTATCTGCAATAACAATCTTCATAAGTTTTACATCTAAAGTGGCCCTATTTGCATGTTACTCAAATTTATAATTATAGTAATAGCTTAAAGCTATTACTGAAGATCAACAATTTTTAGACAAAATTTGTTAGACAAAAAGATTCATTTATTTACGGCAATAAAATGTTTCAATATTGTTGGTTTTCCTATATTGGCGAATAACACCCCTCTTTCTCTTAGAAAATGTTTCAAAGCACATTGGTAATGTAATTAGACCTGCTTTATCTGCCAAGGTTAAACGACTTTCTCATTGTCGCATGACTACATTTTTTAAATTTTTTTTACAAATACTATTATAGTCAATGCTCAAACGAACTATCATGTCTGTTATAATAAATCTCATTCTTGCTTATTAAATTGCATTTTTACAGTATCTGTTCCTTCATGCTATAAAAACTTTAATCATTCCAGTTTTTTTTCTTACACATCAAAAAAACCTTATAACTCTTATTAATCTTTATGTTTTACTTTTTTATGCAGCCTGCAACTATTTCAGTTAGCCATTTTCTAGCATTTTAAACATATTCTATGTTTTAAAACAATGCATAACTTAATGCATAACTTGCAATCTTGTTGAAAGTAAATTAGAGATTAAAAATATATAAATAAATGCCATTATTTAATAGATAATAAATGTAAGCATAAAATAGTTTCTTTAATGATTCATATACTAGGAAATCCTATGAAAAAAAATTCCTAGAGGTAGTTTTTCAGAATATCTAACTTTGTAAAAACTTTGTTTTTACAAAGATATTGTAAAGATATAAAAAATTACCAAAACTTATAATTACAATCTTTAACTTATGTTTGATTAGTTTTAGGTTCATTAATTTTTATTAAGAACATTTAATTAGTTACTAAAATTTCATGGGGTAAATGTTGTGATACCTATAAATATTATTAATAATTTTATTTCTCTACATCATCAACCTAGAAGTAACTTTTCCATTGAATATATAATGCGAGAATTTAATTTTTTTAGTTATTATAAAATTAACTAACAACCTTTATTGTTAAGGTAATATTTATTTCTTTTTAAAAAAACAATGTTTTTAATATTTGCTCTTGATTTATGTATGCTGGGTATTACTGGTATCTCCATAATTAAGAATAAAGCATGTGTCTCTGAATTTGAGATTAAGTTTCTGAAACTTAATTAATTCTGAAAATTAAATTATTATAATTAAATCTTTGCATTTTTAAATTTTTTTTTTTAAATAAAGTTTTTAACAGTTTTAATTAAATCTTTTTTTTTTAGTTATAAAGGGTTTTGTATTAATTGTTGAAACTTTTTTTTTAACGCAATTTATTTTTCAACATTATTTTAGGATACAGTGAAGTTCTCAGTGAAAAAACTTTTGAAGTAGAAAAAGGTAAAAAATGGGATAAAGTAGTGTTTTTATCTAAAAGTTTTGAAATTAATTTTGAATTTTGTTTTACAACTGAGAATAATAATCTTGAACAGAGTCTGACAAACTTATTTCGCATTGGGGAAAAAATTTATGGGTATGAAACCTGTGAATCAAAATATTTAACTGCGTTTTTTGGACCTGCTAAAGCAAAAGGAATAAATTTGAAGTTCGGTCAATGTCTGAGTGGGACATACAGCGAAAAAGATTTATCTATTAATCCAGGATGTATACGGTTTCAAATAGCACAGCGTTCTGTTAAGGAGTATTATCAGTCTATAATTAAAGTTGATGATGTAGAGTTGTTTAACTTTCAAAACCGAAACCCAAAAGATTTACTGAATGTTTATATATTATTTTCTGACGATAATTATGCTTCACAACCTGGAATAGTCAAATATCTTAATGTGGCTAATGCCGACTGTTGTAAGTTTTTTTTTTCTATTTTAATTTATTATTCAATGCTTTTTTATTTTATTTTTTTTATTAAAACTGGTATTTGGTGCAGGCCTGTGAAATCAATAAGTTCCTGAAAGCAAAAAAAACAACATTAGAATTGAGGAGAATTGTTTTTAAAACAAAGCAATTTTTAAAAGTTTCCTAAACAAAAAGAGCGAGTTATGCAATATAAATTATTTTTCTTAAGTCATGATAACAAAGTAATTTATTAACTTTGTCATTATTATTTATTCTTACAAAGTTATTATTTAGTAACAATAAATAAAAAAATTGTTTTGGTACACTAATACTAAAGCTTAACCACTAAAATGGGTAGAGCAGCGCTAATAAATCTAAGAAATTTGATGAAGTGTTAATGATCAGAGTGTCAAAATAATCAAGTTATTTAAACAATATGATTTTTTTTTGAATTATTTATTTTTTCTTTAAAATAATCTTTTTTTTTTTAATTAAGTAGAATAATGAATCTTTGTCATTTAATTTGTACAATCTTTTGGCATACAAAATTACTGAGTAATCTTAAACAACCTGTAAATGCAAAAAAGAAGCAGGAAAATAATTTTTGAACTAAAGAAATCTAGGAAAATATTTTGGTAATGTTATATTAAAACTTATATTAAAACATCATTAACTATATATACATAGAGACATTTAAAAACAGAAAATGCATAGAAACAACAAAAAAAGTAATACACATAAACACTAATAAAAAGTAGTAAAAAATTAGGTTTTACACTTTATAGCATGCATTTGCTTTTTAGAAAACCAATAAAAAAGATACCAACCCAGCAACAAGTTGTCTAAAAAATGTATTAAGCTCTACTTAAAAGGCGTATTAAAGATGTCTTATACTAATCTAAAATGT
>NC_061162.1:48696403-48726403 GCF_022113875.1 Hydra vulgaris | reverse complement strand
AATTTCTTCAGAGGTGCCCCAAGTTCCTTGAACCTTTATAAGACCCCTAATTTTTAAAGAAAAAAAATTCTTCAAAAATAGTTTAACCTGGTACTCAAAAGAAGTGATATTTTATAAAAACTTTGAAAATAATAGTTGTTTCATAAAAATGTTTATCAAAAAAAAATTATCCAAAACTTGTGAAAATGTATTTTTTATTATTTTTAGTTGAAAAACCATAATTGTTATGCAATAAAATTTAAAATAATAGTATTATAATATATAATAAAATACATAAAACGAATATTATTATTGAACTTTTTTATAAAATTTTGCTTCTTTTGAGTACCAGGTTGAACTACTTTTGTAGAACCTTTTTTTCAAAAATATTAGGGACCCTGTAAATGTTCAATTGAGTTGGGGTTCCTCTAAAAAATATTTTTATTCCAAAATTTTTTTAAATCCAGTGATAATTTATCAATGCGCATATATTTAGAGTTATTAGAAGACAGTTTTAAAAAATTTCTTTTTTTTAATGCACACTAATATACAGTCATGTGACATAAAAATAAAAATATATTTAAATATTTATGTTCAATTTGATAGCCCTTGTTATAATAGATAAGTTTACAATGTTTAAACCTGGATATTAATGCTATATTTATAAGTTCTTAAGGGATATTCTTCCATTTATCTTTTATATTATTAATTAAGCCTTGTAATATTTTTTTGCTTTTCGTTTTTTTAATTGATTTATTATATAACCCTATGTAAATTAGTTCATGGGTGAGTTATCTGGTAAATTTGTTGTCCACATTTCAAGATGAATAAATTTGATTTTTTGGTCAGTTAAAAACTTAATGTTTTTTTTCAAAAAGTGACTGTTTGCAAAGTCTTGATGGAAATAAAGGCCATTTTTTAATAAAGTCTTTTGATACCATTTTTTAATAAATGGTTTACTAATACTCTCTGTATAGTTGTTTAAGCGAATTTTAACTCAAGATTTGACAAATATTAGAGATGTTAGTTTTTGCATTAACTCCTCCCCATACTATGACGGGTTTTGTAAAAAATTTTTTTTTTTTGATAGGGTACTCTCGGTGCTTTGGATATTTATTTATGTAAATGTGTTTACATTTTTATCACAATCAGTGAGGTGGAATAGTATTTCATCAGTTGTAATGTTTTTTGTTCAGTTTTTCTTAATAAATCCGTAAAGTTTTTTTGATCTTGTAAACCTTCTCTCTATTGCTCAAGGGGATAATGCCTGTAGGGGAGAGTATGCACCCATGATCCTAAAAATCTATCAGGCCAACTTACTGAATATATGTTTTTATTTCAATCTCTAAAATAACAGTACATAATAGCAAATTTTATACCTTATTATAATTCAATTATCATTTATTTACCAGAATATTTTAAGTAGATTTAAAGTTATAAAAACTAAGAATGCTCAATTAGGATCATGGGTGCATACCAGTATGCTCCCTTGATCCTACCCATATGCACCCTTGATCCTATGTATGTATACTTGATTCGAGATCAAATGTATAACATGATTGTATGAGAATAATTTTTAAGTCATCAAAACAATGTCTATAATAAAAACCAATAAAGTTATTATTAATTTTACTACAAATTTATCTTTCTTAAAAAAGTAAAAATTAATGAAAAAAATGATATTTTTTACTGAGACTTAGCAGAAGAAGGGACATTGGTAACAGTTTGTTGTGCAGTCAATGCAATAGGAAACTCAATCCCAACGTTTTTGTTTTCATTACTTTCAAGATTAAGTTTTCTTTTTCTTGTCATGAAGATCTTATTTTTCGAACAGGAGTGTCTGTGAGTATTTGAGTACGCTGACGTTTACGTCCTTTAATGGATTTCCTTGATCCAGCTTTTGGAAATGGGCCAATTTTTTCTAGACTTGCTTGATGAAAGATATTATTAGAAACACTGGATAGTTGACTTCCAGGGTCAGATAAAAGCTGAATAGGCAATACGCTACAAGCTGAACCAGATGACAGACTTGACATCAATTATTGATTAAAAGCTAGGGCATGAACTGGATCAACAACACCTGGAAAAGGGTTAGCATTATTAGGTTCTGGACGGTCTTTTACATATGAAGACAAAAACTCATTATTAGAAAATATGTTAGGATTAAAGGGTTCAAATCCTGCCACAGCAAATTCTGCATAAATGTTAGACAAAGTAAAAGCTTGTGCATAGGCTTTCCTTACAACTGAAGCTGTATCATATATGGTCATCGGTCTTGGATTAGATACAATCTAATCATCACAGGCTGCATTGTAATAACGTTTCAGTGGCCCATAAACTGACCAATCTAATGGCTGCAACTTGTGACTACAATGTGGTGGAAAGGACAGCATAGTTATGCCATTGACTGCACAACAAACTGTTACCAATGTCCCTCTTTCTGCTGAAGTTATCCTTCCAACTTGTTTATCTCCTTTTTTAGCAATTACTTTAACTGGTTTTTGAACAGTTGTGAGACCTGTCTAATCAACATTATATATGTTTTGTGGCTGAAACTTGTGTCGTAGACGAACATCTTTTAGATTGGTGAAAAATTATCCGACTGTATAACAATTAAAAGCAGTTGCTCGTGCCATACTAGTAGCTTCTGGATTTCTTAAAGATAACTCATTCCTACGTAATATAAAACCACGAAGCTACTGTTTCCCAGCAATTTGTCAACTTTTCCACGATTTAGGAATGCGCTTAGAAAGAGTCATTGCAAATTCATAGGCAAGTTTTTGTGTTGTTTTGGTTGATAATCTATCGTGAAGTTTTGAGGCCCTTAAAAGATAATCTGATAAAGATGTTTCTTCTTCGTTGGTAAAGATTTGCATGGTAATAAAGTTAGGTTTGCAGACTGTATATGGATTTAATTGACATTTCCTTACATATCTCTTAAGTGTCATTAAATTGATTCCCCTCTCTTTAGATACACTATAAACTGTACTACCATTAAGAACTGCATTAACAGCTGCTCGCATTTCAATCTCATTAACTTTACCTCTAGGTGGTCTATTGGTTTTTCGTTTTTTATGATACACCATATTTAACTGTAAAAAAGTGAAACATATTTATATAGTTTTGCTATATTCCTAATTTTTGGATAAGCATTTATAAAGATTTTTACTTACTAAAATCTTCTTTATTAACAAACACACACAGATATATATATATATATATATATATATATATATATATATATATATATATATATATATATATATATATATATATATATATATTGAATACTTTACAATTATATTATATAAAAGTTTTAGCAGAACAAAAAAGTACAAAATAGTACAAAATCTTCATTTTAAGGCTTTATTCTAGAAGAAAAAAATATATTTAAAAACAAAATGACGTATTGTACATGTTACTTTAAAAGTTAAACATTTTGTGTGTGTGTGTATGCACCTTTGATCATAGGATCAAAGGTGCATAAACGCATTAGGATCAAGGGTGCTAACCCGCTCCATTTTTACAAAAATTCTTTTTTGGTCATATTAGATGCTTCTATAGCTTACCAAAAGCAACCATACAAGAGGTGAATAGTTAAGTTACAAAATGACATAAGCAAAATTATTCAACTTAAAAAAATATTAAAGATCACATCTTTAATATTTTTTTAAAGGTTCCTTGTTAAAGTAAAAAAAAATACTTTTTTTCGTCAAAATCAAACTATTTAGAAATAAATTTAATAGTGGTCTATTCTTTAACCAAAACACAATTAATTTTGAAGATACAATATTTATAACACGCTGGTTATCAGCCCTATTTAATAAGTTATGTAAGTATGGAGATAACGCTATAGGATCAAAGGTGCTTACGGATCAAGGGTGCAAGTTCTCCCCTACACATCCTTTTTAATCCAGAAATAGTTGATGGATTGTTTTTTCATTAAAAAGTTTTTCATCTAAAAAACTTGCCGCAAATTTAGCTTTGATGCTTGATGTCAGCGTTCAGCAATTTTGCCATTTCCCAATGGGCACTGGACCTTAAAAAGACGTTTTTTAAACGTTCAAAATACGTCCAAAACGTTCAAAAGACGTTGAAAAGACGTCCAAAACTTGTATAAGACGTTTAAAAGACGTCTTTTTCACTTCCGTGCCCACTGGGTTAAATCAACTTTTAATTCTCTCTACGTTATTTTTATTTCAACTAATAGTGGTTATTAAAATTTTGATTGATTTCTTTTTTGATAATTTCTTCATAATACTATACGAATATCCAAATTGTACAATAAAAGAAGGCCTTTAAAATTTTTTACATAAATCTTTTATTCTGCCAAATAACTTTAAAATTGTGATTAAATATTATAAATAATATCGTTAAATATTGTTTAATTAAAAAGTAATCAAGTTTCAAAATTGTTTCCATTTCAATTTCACATGAGCAAGCTGCTCCTCTAAACAGCTTTTTAGGAGAGCTTTCGCAAATAAACAAATAACCATCACTTTAAAGAAAGTAAGAAAATTAAAACAAAAACTATAGAATATAGAAAAAAGCAATCATAATGTTTAAGCATGGTTTCTTTTAAAGTACACGCAAATCCATTCATTTTAAATAAAAATTTGCAAGCTTTTAACACATGCAAAAACCATGCTAAAACGTAATAACTATATATGATAGCGTACTTATTTTACTTGATAGTAACGCTATTGAAATAAATAATCATACTTTAGTATGGTTTCTTTTAATGTCTTGAAAATGTGTTTTACATTAATAACTAATTGTTTTTTTATCATAAATATGTCTTTTTTACGTAAATAAAAAACTATTAATCGCATAATTATTTGGAAAATAATTGCTGAAGTAATATTTTTAAAAACTTTAAGCGAACGCCAACCCGCATTTGCAAAATATAGAAACACGACGTTCATTTTTCTTTCAATATTTTTATAATAAAAGTTTGCACTTTCGTTAATTTAGCGTACCATATCAAGCATGAATTGGTTACATTAATATCAGTGGCGTAACTAGGGGGAGCATAACCCCGCAAGGCGAGGGAGGAGGGCTTGAGGCTTAAAGGGCCCCGCGGAGATTTACAAATTTTACTTATATAAATAAAATGACTGATAATAATAACATGAATATGAGAAAAAATTTAAGGAGGCCGCCTTACTTTTTTGGCAGGGAGCCCCAAATTTATAGTTACGCCACTGATTAATATTTCAAAAATATTTACATAAAAATTGACATATTCATTGCAGCATGCAAAAATGACGTTCATTGCAGCACGGAAAAATTCTTTAGACGAGTGTTGTTTTTACTTGCTTACAAAAATATTTTGCTTAAAAAAAAAGTTTTATATTTTTTAATTGATTTTTATTGTTTTTTATTTTAGTGAAAATGATAATTATACTTTTAAGAGAAAAAAATACACTTTTGTAAGAGCCATAACTTTCTCCTGTAAACGTTTAGGGGAGTGTGGCCGAGAGCGAAAGCTTAAGCTCTTGCTTCCTGCCGAGGCCTGCAAATAAATATAATTTTTCCAACCGAAAATTCCGTGTTTCAAAATTTATTTTTAAAGAAGGATATTTTTTCAATTTTCTTTCCTAAACATTTTTTTTTACTCAAAATTAAATTTTAAATAAACTGCTGCACAATGGGCCAGAATGGCCAATTTGAGACAAAATTAATAACTAATTTAATATTAGTGCTACATTCTCTATATTTGGCATGATAATTAATATTGAGCTTTTTCTGGCACTTCATGGCCCACTGTGTGCTGTATCAAAAATTTGCACTAAATGTAAGTTAAACTTTTTTTTTTGAAGGAAGTTAAATCTCACTGATTATTTTTATAAAGATGATATATACAGTGATAAATTTTAACAAATGATGTTTGAAAAAATAATCTTTACTTTCACAACAAAATAGTTAATAAAATAATAAACTTTTAATGAATAAAGTTTATAAATTAACGTAATTTTTTTATTTGTTCGTTATTTTAATATATACACTATTTTTAAATTAAAAAATAGTTTAAAACATAAGGTCATTGTGATTTTGGGGTCATAAAATTATTTTTTTTTTTTTTTTTTAATTTAAGGACATTATTTTTTTAAACTACTGCAATAAAATAAATTACCACAAAACAAATTCATTTTATTAATCAAGAAAAACAAATCTAGAGCTGTTGTTTTCTGCATTTTGCTGTAACACAAAAAAATTAAACATACGCTTTATGAATATTTTTAAAGCAGTGTTTTAATATAATATATATAATATAATAGTATAATAGTGCTGTACACTTAAAGAGTGATGAGTCCAAACTACGTAGAGTTTGTATCTTTAACAGCTGTAACACACTAACATACAAACATAATAAAAGTTAGTATTTAAAATGCTCATCCAATTTTTTTTTTGAACTGGTTAATACTGACTGCGTGTATTGTTTCTTGTTCAAGATTGTTCCAGTCGTTTACTACTCTATTTGTGAAAAAATTATGTCGTTTTATATTTCCTATATATTGCCTTCTCAGTTTACTATTGTGACCTCTAGTTTTATATCCATTATCAAGCATTTCGGGTTTTGTGTAAAAATTTATAATATCGCAACCTTTCAACTATTTGAACACTTGTATCAAATCACCCCTTCTTCTTCTGTTCTCCAACGATAGTAAATCCAACTTCTTTAACCTCTCTTCATAACTGTATCCTTTCAAAATTTTAATTCTAGAAGCTCTTTGTTGGACACACTCTAGTTGATCTTTATCATACTGACAATAAGGATTCCAGATAGGAGCTGCATACTTCAAATATGAACGTACTAAGGCTATAAACAAGAGTTTCATTGTTTCTTCGTCTAAATATTTAAAAGTGTGTTTGATCTGACCTAGCTTTTGATTTGCTTTTTTTACTGCTTTATTTACATGGTGTTTCCATTCCAAATCATCTGAAATGTACACTCCTAAATCCTTTTCCATGCTTGTGTAGGCTAAAGCTGTATTTTTCATTAAAACTTTGTGATGGCTATTTCCTATTATCTTACATTTTTGCTGGTTGAAATTTAACCACTCATTCGACCATTCCATTAATAAGTCTATATCTTGTTGAAGTTCAAAAACATCATTATCGTTTTTTTTTGCTCTAAGGATTTTCATGTCGTCAGCAAATAGTTTACAGCTTGATTTTATTTTGTTGGAGATATCATAAATATACACTACAAATAATAGCGGTCCGAGCACTGATCCTTTTGGCACTCCACTCACGACCTCTTCCCATTCTGATATGTTATTTCTTATCACCACTCTTTGAAGTCTGTTCTTTAAAAATCCCCGGCACCAGTCAAATAGTTTTGATTTAAAACCAAGAGCATTCAATTTTAACAATAATCTTTCGTGATCTACTGAATCAAACACTTTGGCTAAGTCCAGTAACAAAACTATTATACCCAAACCATTATCAATTAAACTTGTGATAAAATCTAGAGATTCCATTAAGTTAGTCACACAACTTTTATTATTTACAAGTCCATGTTGGTTTTTATTGGTTAATTTATTGTCTACTAAATGTTTCATCATTTTATCTTTAGTTATTTTTTCCATGACTTTACAAACTACAGATGTTAAAGATACAGGTCTATAGTTGCATGGGTTCAACTTGTCACCATTTTTAAACAGGGGGACGATATTTGCACACAACCTTAATTTCGGAAGTATACCCGTTTCGAATGATTTATTAAACAATAATGATATTGGTTTGGCTAAAGTAGATTTGCACTCTTTTAGAACTTTTGGATGAACTCTGGAGGAACTTTAAGTTAAAAAATTTACAAGGAATTTAGTTTTTACAAGGAATTTAATTTTTTTGTAAAAAATAGAAATTAAATACTTTATATTTTACCAATGTGTGTTTAAATAATATTAGATGTGTTTAAGAGACACTAGATGTTTTACCATTTTCATTTTCATTAAAATAGCGTATGTTTTTTATGTTCTCTTTTCATAAAAACATGCTTTCATCTGCATCAGTTTACTTTTTTTTAATTTTTAATTTAAATTTCATTAACTCGACTAGATTATTTATTTACAAGTCTTGAAGGAAACATCAAAATAGCAGAGCTAATCAAGACAAGTTCCTCTCGTACCAAATTATTACTCATACGCTGAGTAGGCGGAGCCCGGATTTGAACCTGGAATCCTGCTGCTACATTACAGCCAATAATTTTTCCGAAATTTTAGCAGTTCTTTAACCAACTGACCTATCCTGGCTCAAATAAATGTTTCAAACTCTATTCTGGCTTGATTAGGTCTGGTGTCAAGACTGATTTTTAAAAACTTACCTTTCTCTAAAAGCTGTTTAGACTTGTATAAAACTTTCTTTAGGAACTCTGAAGTAAAAATTATGTGTCAATTAGTATATTCTCAGGTGCTTAGTTCAAGAAGAGATGGAGCTAAAGATAATAAATATCCCCATATTTTATTAAGCACCTAAAGTTACTATATTTATATTGGCAAGCTGTTCACTACAATTCAGTCTCATTAGAATAAACATCATTGATGAAGGCATAAATTTATTATCTTTACATAGAACTTTGTAAATAACTATTATATTCCTTATTAAAGGGATTTAATGAAGCAAAAATAATTACTTCCTTGATCCAATCAAAAAAACAACATTCCTTTGAGGAGCAGTGACAAAACTTTTTGCAAATATGTCTAAAACAAATTGTGCTAAATATTTATTCAAAGAATGCAAGAGTTACATTCTATTTTTTATATTTAAAGGCCTATGTATAGAATTAATATTGTTTGAAGTACGCTGACACGAACTGACAAAAAAGGCTGCTGCGCAAAGAAGCAATTTGTTTGCAGTAAAAATTTATAAAGTAGGTAAAAACATATTTAATGTTTACAGATAAATGTCATTTTAATTCTACCAAACATTTCATTTTAGTTCTACAAAAATACAAGAATCTGAACTAGTAGCACATGTTGTATTTTGCACAATTCACAAGTTTTTAAACTAGTAGCGCTCGTTTTATTTTCAGTTTTCAATATTTTAGGCAAAAAAAGATTTATAAAAGAGGTTTTGAGTAATCTTAAGCGGTAAAAAGGCTTGCTAAAGTTAACACATAGCACCGGCTTTGATAAGAAATATATACTTATATACCTTTGACCTTCCTGTGCAAAAGTTTTTTATACATCCAATTATACTAAGGAATCTGCTTTTTTTTAAAGCGCAGTTTTCATTAAAAACACTCCATCCTCAATTATTTATTTTCAAACTGTAAATTTTTAACACTAAAAAAACTTGATATCAAACTTGATTAATTAATTAATTAAGTTATTTTGATAATAAATAAAAAAGTAAAAAATTTCAGTCTTAGTAACTATCGCACAAACTTAGTTTTTGAATGAATAAACTTTTGATCTTAAAGTAGATATTTTAGTTTACGCGAGAAAAACGAAAAAACGAAAAAACGAAACATCAACTTTTTCAGAAAGTTTTGTTTATTTTTTGTTATTTATTTTGACTTTTAAAATAATGAAATAATGACTACAACAACTAAATAAGAGTTTTATAAAGTTCAGTGAAAATTTAACTATAGTAAATATAACTTATTTATCAAACGTAGTTTTTTAGTTATTCTTATAAATTGAAAAAATATTTTAAAAAATATATGTTTTTTAATCAAAAACATTTTTGAAATTATGTTTACCGTAATTGTCTCTTTATATATTATCTTAAATTTAAAAGGTGCCTTAAAATCACTTTAAAAATTATCAACCATTAGTAAAAGTTAAATGAACAGATTTGCTAATATTCAAATCAAAATTTTAAAATTAAAATAATAGTAAATATATTTATTAAATGCTTATATTTTTTGAATAGTTGTTCTAATATGTAAATCTATTTTGTTAATTTTACAAATATAACATGATATATGTAAATAAATTACGTAATGTAAATATTATTTAAAAATTAAATGTTTAATTGCAAATTATTTAAAACATTAATAATTACTTAAAACTTATTACACACTACATTAAATTTACTAAAACACAGTTAATAGATGTTTAAAATACTTTCAACAATTTTCAATAATCATTGAGTTGGTTTGACAAGATTCTAACTGATTTTTTTTTTTTTTTTTTTTTTTTTTTTATATTAGGAGAATATCAAATAATTTCTTTTTCTTTTTTTTAATATCTAAATAAAAATATTTATATGATTATTTTTTGTTTGTTTATGTATTTTTATACATCATCTAAAAAAAGAATATTTATATAAACAAATAAAAAAACAATAATATAAAAAGTTTCAATTAAACCTTAACAAAAAGTCAACTGATATTTTTCTAAATTCTCCAATCTAAAAGATTCTCCTAATATAAAAGATACCAGTGTTCAGCAAAATAGTGTTTTTATCTTAACATAAGTAACATTGTCTACCGTAAGTTCATGTCTTCAAAAAAATGACTTTAAATCAATTCCTTATTTTAGGTCAAAACCAAACAAGAGTAAGACAAATGAATAAAATGATAATTGAAAAAAATGATGATTAAAAATCAATTTACTATTTGTGCGGTTGAATTGTTAGCATTCCTTGCAACTTTTTTAGGCTTGTGCAAATAATTTTTAAACGTTAAACATTGTTTCAATAAATGAGAAAGTGAAACTATTTACCTCTTAACTTATAGGCAATAAATTGTGAATGCAATACATAGTAAAAGTTTTACCAAAAGATTTTTTACCATTCTAGACAAATTACTTAAACTTTTTAGTTGCTTCAATCTAAAAATATTTAATGCAGGTTACTATCTGGAAACATCGGAAAAAATAGTCTAGCATATAAAAGAAATTGTCTAAATTTAGCCTCTTTCTACCAATCAACTTTGAGCATTAACGGTCGCCTTCTAGCAATACTAATTTATTAGGAATGTATTTTATTAATTAGAATCAATATTTTTGTATTCTTAAATCTATTTTAGCTAAGCCTGTAGCTAATATTAACAATTTTGTTGCTAATAAAAACATAACTTTATCAAATTTTCTTTTCATTTTTGAAATAAAGTTTCTTTTAGAGAAGTCTAAAGTTTTTCAAGCGGATTTTTAAATTTTGAGAAAATATAAAAAGCCGTAGTCATATCATCAAAACAAAATATTATTTCCATGCTCATATAATGGCGTACAATAACATGCGTTTCTTTTAAGGCATGTAGTAAAGTAAAATAAGGTAATTGTTTGGTCATTAGTCTGTGATACAGATAGTTGTTAAACACGCATAACTATTATTACCAGTTTAAAAAGAAGTCATAAATAACTTTTTGTGTGCGCAATTTTATTTGAAAAGAACTGATCATTTTTACTATGATTTTCCAATTTTTTTTGTTTTTTTAATATTTGCTTTGCTTTTCATGACTTAGGTACTTTAAGTAATTGGAGAGAATGGTCAGAATGCTCACACACCTGTCAACCTGATTTTACTGTACCATATCAAACTAGAAGGCGCGGTTGTTTAGACACTTCTTTAAGTGATACTTGTTATGCAGATTCAATGAAAGAATTTAAAAACTGTAATGAGTTTCCTTGTCCAGGTAAAAGAGTGTTTTTTTTAATTTAGATATTTTATGTTTTATTTTAATAAAGTTTTAGAAGACATGTCATTCATTTCTTTATTTTTCTACTCAAATACTGGTCTATCTATCGATGCTAAAATCTTTTGTTTATTTTCATTTATTTTATGCTTTTTACAATTTTAAATGTAACTTCCATACATAACTCTACTTCTTATACAATTTTTTTTTCTATGACATGTTTTAAAGGTTCTTTATCCAATAAAATTGTTCTTAGCAACTGTAAAATTTTTCTTTCAATTCTTGGTGAAAATATTTTTTAGCTCGAACACATAATTATAGTAGAATTAGACTTTTTTTTTTTTACATCTTCGCTTCCAACAAGCAACCACTATAAGAGTTGGAAGTTACTAAAAGAGAAAAGATGAAGTTTGTGGCAGAAGTGAGATCCTCTTCAAGCTCAAATACCCCAAGTAATCAGAGAGTGTAGGCTTTTTATCATGACAAGAATAAATGGTAGTGTCGTCGGCAAACAATGCTACCTTAGATGTGAGACTGTGATCTGGAAGTTCATTATTACAAATTAAAAAGAGTATAGGGCCAAGGATTGAACCTTGAGGAACCCCTAAAGTAACAGTTTATGAAGAAGAGTGTTGTCCATCAAGGACAACTTTTATACTATGATTGGAAAGGAAGGACTCAATAATCTTAAAGATGTTACCAGATACACCGTAAGAAGAAAGCTTATGGAGAAGACCAATGTGCCAAAATTTATCAAAAGCTTTATAAATGTCAAGTGCGATTGCCTTAACCTCTCCACCTCTATCTAATGCACGATAAAACCTATCGGTTATTACTGTTAGCAAATCAGCCGTAGAACGAGAAGATCGAAGTCAATATTGATTATCAGAAAGTTATTTGATTAAAGATGAGAGATTAAGTGTTTGTTGATTAAAGATTCAAAAACCTTGCTTATGATAGGAAAAAGATTAATGGGATTTAGTTAGATAAATCAGATCGCTCTCCGGAATTTTTGAAATTAGGGATAACAGATGTAGCATTTTAGCATGCTGGAAAACAAGACTCTGAAAAGCACTTGTTAAATAGTTTTGAAAGTATGGATGAAAGCTCCGGAGAACACTTCTGTTGACATTTTGACAGATAAAAAGTTTTTGAAATTATTCTTTCAAAACTAAACAAAAAGAAAAATGCTGTCGGTGAAGATCTTTATGTCGGTGAAGATCTTTATACTGCTGTTTTAGAAAGAACTATTAAAAGAAGAACCTCTGGTTTTAGTGGACAAATTGTTACGATAAAATTACTGAAAACTCAATTCTTTTTTATCCAAAAAAGAAGGATTTTCCATGAATAGCAAAAGATCTATATAAAAGACTTTTTATTGTATGGTATAATCTTAATTGAAAATAGTCAATTGAATCAAATGACAAGGGTACTGCTTTAAAATCTAAAGAATTGTTACCAAATAAGAGTAAAATTGAAGAATTTTATGAATATTTATCTGACGCTGTTATGGCTTTACTAACTAAATTTATATTATTATTTATTAAAAAAGAACTTGCATTGTTTGAAGCATCTAATGATTGACGAAAGAGTTTGGCAAAGTTAAATTCAGCTCTTACTTTTTTGCCACCTTTATCTGTGGAAGCTGAAAAATGCTTCAGCATTTTTTTTACTAAACTTAGAACATTATTAAGTGATGAAATGATTGATACATTATGTTTTTTAATGTCATATTAAACCGGAAATAAATTGTTTTCAAGTGTTTGGCTAAAGCAATCAGCCAGTTTTCTTATTATGTATAAAATAAAATATGCCCCATATGAAGTATTTTGTTATATTGTTATACCAAGATATTAGCCTACAAAGGGATGTATTTAGTTTTTATCATGCAATAATTTACTTTTAACTAAAAACAAATGTTATTATTGATCCCATAATTATTTGAACCTAATATATGTTATTCAAATAATTTTACAAAAGTTATTTGCTGTTTAAATAATTTAATTTATCAATTAATTCAAATTATTTGGTCAGCCCTAATTGAGGTCCTGAAATCGCATTCCTTGCCTCACCACTCATATAATGCTATATTGTTTTCTAAAATTTCCTTTATTTTTTTGTATAACTAAGTCCATAATAAATCAAACTGCAAAATTTTTTTTTTATCTGATTTATTTGCATTAAACGTTTTCTTATAGTTAACTCAAAAAGTATAGCAAGATATAAAAAAAAACAATGAATAAAAAATATTTTTTTATCTTTTATTTTTAATATCATTGCTTCTAACCAGGCTGCAAGTAACCACTATTAGAGTTGGAAGTTACTGAAAGATAAAAGATTAAATTTATAGAGCAAGAGAATGAATAACAGAGCTAAAAATACTGTAAATTATATAAATAGGAAAACAACATTACAACAATGATATAATAGTTAGAGGATGGCTGCAAGAGCATGTTCAACAGTCCAAGAAAGATCAGAGTTTAGAATTAATCCTTGAAGATGAAGGGTAGACGACTCGTCAAGTACATTACCATTCATAAATATAAGAAAATCTAGATTATTGCGATAACGATCAGCTGAAAAAAATTGAGTTTTATCTAAGTTAAAGTTCAACCAGCCACTGAGAATCCATGCTGAAGCAGAAGTGAGATCTTTTTCAAGCTAAGATGCCACGTTTAAGCAATTAGAGAGTGTTGGCTTCTTATCAAGACTAGAAAAACTGGTAATATCATTAGCAAACAATCACTTTTTAAATATAAAAATTTACGTTAATACAAATTAAAAAAAAGTATAGGGTCATAGATAGAACCTTAAAAAACCCCTGAAGTTACAGAATTTGAAGAAGAGTACTGTCTATCGAGGAAAAATTTTATACTACCATTGGTTAAGGCGGACTCAATAATTTTAAATATGTTACCTGATTCAATATAAGAAAAGAGCTTATGGAAAAGACTAGCATGCCAACTTTTATTAAAAGCTTTAGAAATGTCAAGAGCAATAGCCTAAGACTCTCCACATCTATCTAATTCACAATAAAAACTATCATTTAGTACCGTTAACATATTAGCAGTAGAACGATATTGATGATCAGAAAGTAAATTACTAGATTCAAGATGAGAATTGAAGTGTTTGTTAATGAAACATTGAAAAACCTTGCTTTTGATAATAAGAAGACTAATTGTATGGTACGTAGACGAGTCAGATGGCATTTCAGATTTTTTGAAAATAGAGACCGCTTTTTAGCAGGCTGGGAAAAAAACTCTGTTTTGTTATAAAATTTTAAAATTATTGGCGACAGCTTTAAAGAACACTTCTGCAAGACTATAACAGATATGCTGTCAAGACCACAAGCTGTAGACCAGAAGCTGGATTGAAACAAAGGTCAGGCACTGAATTAATTTGTTTTCCAGCTATATCAGGCATACCAGCTATGTCAGCTTTATCAGCTATATTAGGCAGAACACGACTAGTGGAATCAAGAGATGATATTGATGAGAGGTTCATAGCAAACAATTCAGCTTTGTCTTTAGGTGAGGTTGCAAAATCTGAACCATACATGAGAGGTCTAACAACAGATTTACCCTTTTTATAGGTGCAGTGAAAGGTTCTCCAGAAGCCACGGGAGCCTAAGTTTTTAGATATATACATTATATTATGACGCACTGATTTCTAGCAGTAGTAAACAGACATCTGTTTTCCTTAGAATTGTTTTGCTTATAGATAAGATATTGCTGATAGATAGATATTAATAGTTACGATTAAAAATTGCAGGAGCAGAATGAGAGGAAAACCATGGAGAAGAGTTTGGCTTTACTTGGAATTGTCAAGGCGGAATAAAGGATTCCATGCCAGCTTAAATAAATAAAGTATCCAGCTTAAATACATACAAAAAGACAGAAGATTTCTACCAAAGGGCAATCACAAAGAATATTAGGGAATGAGTACCAGTCAGCTTAAAATTACTCGTAAGAATTATGATGATAAGGTGATTCTTATGATGAAGAAAAATAAGGTAATCGTTTTAGAGAGATAAAACTGTGATCAGAAGCACTTAAAGGTTAATGTAGAGAACCTGAGCACTGGCTAGGATCAGAAACAAGACATGACTCATGTAGAGAAAATAAATGGTTTTGGATTGTGTGGAAACTTCATATGTTTGCCTCAAAAATTAGCGTATATATCAATTAAATTATTTGTTAAGAAGTCAGGTTTTTATGTGCTTATGCTTTAGGTCTTGTCACTCTATCACATTTCTCATTAATTTTACTAAGACTTTATGAAGTTCATCTCAAGACTGCATTTTTTTACATCTAGTTTTTAATCAAACTAACCATGTTTTTATTTTATATATCTGCCAATATTGCTGTTATTGGTGACTTTAATGCTCGTCATACTAAATGGATTGGGTCTAATACCGCTGACTCTACTACTACTGCTACTACTACTATTACTACTACTACTACTACTATTACTACTACTACTACTACTACTACTACTACTACTACTACTACTACTACTACTACTACTTCTACTACTACTACTACTACTACTACTACTACTACTACTACTACTACTACTACTACTACTACTACTACTACTACTACTACTACTACTACTACTACTACTACTACTACTACTACTACTACTACTACTACTACTACTACTACTACTACTACTACTACTACTACTACTACTACTACTACTACTACCCTCTATATGCAGGCAAGTATGGAAACTTTTATTTCTTTTTGTCAGTTTCATATCAAGCTTCATTTTACTCCATGCTTCTTTTGCAGCCCGCTATATCTAATAGTAATTATTTTCTTTAAGTCTTTGAATAAAAACTTCCTAACATCCCATCTGAAGTCAAATAACAGACAATACCAGGTAATATGAGTTTTGATATTCTCTCTCTATGGATGACATACTGTGCATGTGATGAAGCCACTGTGGCTAGATAAGGGCTTTGGATAAGTTTAGCATGCTGGTCTTCTCTTTAAGTTTGCTTTATGTGGTGCATATAGGAAAGTTTTTAAGATGTCAAACAATTTTTTTAAGTTTTTGTGGTGCATATAGGAAAGTTTTTAAGATGTCAAATAATAATGTCAAATACTCTTCTTTAATTCCACCAACTTCTGCTGCACCTCAAGATTTTATTCAAGGTCTTATTGCTTCTTATATATATTAAATATCTTCTGACAATCTTATATTAGGGTTGTGTCTTATTGGAAGATTTTTGGTTTCTCTAGTTTCCAATTTAAAAAACTGGTGAACTTTGGTTTGATTGTAAATGAGAAGTCATTGGTTTTGTTTAAGTTTTACACACTTACACACTGGCTCCCATATAGCAATGAATTTTCTTTTCTTCAAAAGTATATCAACCCGGGTCTCAAAAGAAACATGATTTCAAATAAATAATCTTTTATATAAGTTAGTTTATTTTTTATATTTATATTATCTAAATAATTTATATTAGTTTTTTGATACACTTTAATGACGTAAGTAAAAAAAAAATTGTATTAGTTTTTTGATCATAATTACTTTATACTGAAATATTAACTTCGAGTCTTATAATTTGTTTTATTTCAAGTATTGTTTCTTAGTATCATAATCTATTTTTTAGGTATAAACTTGAGGACCATTAGTTAATATTGTTAACATCATTGCTAACATCAAGTTAACAGTTTTGAAGATAAAGACGTGTGAAAAAGATAATTAAAAATGTAAAAGCAGCAAAAAAATTTTTACTTTTTTAAAAAGTTTATCATCTTAAATGTAATAATTTCTTAACGAATATTTCATTTTGTATTTTTTTAAGTTTTTTTTTTGAGTATCAAGAAATATAGTTTTGAATTGTTTTTTTATACGTACTCTATGAATTTATTAAAAAAGGTGATAGTAATATTGTATTAGTAATGATGATTTTTAAGTTATGATTATTTAACGTGTTTTTTATTTATCAAAACTAATTCGAGTTATGAAGAGCATTTATGACGTTTATAATTTATGCATTTATGACGTTTATAATTTTAAATAAATCTTGAAAACAAAATCTTAATTGTATTAACTTTTTAAAAAAAATCTTGAATATAGTATTTGTCTTATAAAAAACATGGAAAAAAACTTGTAAAAATGCTCGTTTTTTTTTACTTTTAGATGGAAAAAAATAACAACATGTTTTTCGCATTAAAATAGAAAACATTAATTTTCTATAGAGAAATTATTTTCAAAATTTTTATACAATTTTGCTTGATTTTAGTAATAGGTTGACCTGCCTTTGAAAAAATTTTTTTTAATATTAGTGACCCTGTAACTTGAGGCAACTTTGATAATTCTTTTCATTCCATCCTTTTCTTTTACTTTCGTTGTATTAAATGTATTATATTTTATTATAAAGGTAATAATAATAATAGTTAATGGTGTTGAAAGCGCTGGTGTCGATGACAGCCGGTATCTATGACAGACGGTATCTATGACAGCCAGTATCTATGACAGCCGGTATAAATTAATTAATGAACAAGTTAATTCAGTTTCAAAATAATAAAAACGTTAATAATAAGTTTATTTTGTTTGTTATTGCTTCTAAGTCGACCGATTGCAAGTTTAATTTGAAGCTTTTAGCTTTAGTAGATTGAACGACTTCTGCTGGTAAACTATTCCATCCATCAACGACCTTATTGCTGAAACAATATTGCCTTTTAAAACAATTTCTGACCAATTTAGGTTTCATTTGATGTTTTGTTGCTCTAATATTGTTGCAGGACCTGATGAGCAAATAGAGTTCATTGTTTGATTATGTTTGATATCAATTATTTCAATACCTTTTAATGTTTTAAATTGCTGAATCAAGTCGTTTCTAAGCTTTCTAGTCTCCAAAGTAGTCAAACGCATAATTTTCAATCTTTTTTTGTACTCAAGATGTCTTGGTTCCGGTATCATTTTGGTTGCTCTTCGTTAAATTTTTCTAGTTCATTAATTTCTTTTCGTATTACGGACTCCATGCTTGAATCGAAAACTCTAAATTTGCTCTAACATATGTACAGTAGAGTGTTTTTATTAAAACTTTATCCTTCTACTTAAATGTATTATTTAGTAGTGAGAGCATACTATTTGCTTTACTAGCAGCATATTTTACTTGTTTGGCCAATATCAAATCACTTGATATATAAACACCAATGTCTTTTCCTAGTTTTGACTTTTCAATTTCCATTAATATATTGTTATTATTCATAAAATATGAATATTCTTTATTATTTGAACCAAAGCGCATAATTTTACATTATTCAAAATTGAATCCCAATTTCCATTTTGTTCACCATTCGTCAAGTTTATTTATATCATTTTGAAACAATTGTGAATCATTTTGTGAAAAAAAAGGCGCAGTTATCTTGTTATCATCAGTATATAAATGACATTAATTAATAAAATTTTCTGATTAACTCATTTACAAATACCAGAAAAAGGAGAGGACCAAGAATACACCCTTGTGGTTCACCACTAAGTACATCAACCGAATCTGTCAAACTTTTATCTAAAATAACTCGTTATTTTCTATTAGCTAAGAAACAGAGTATCCACTTTTACCTAAAATACCAAAATTCAATAACTTGGATAATAACTTTTTATGTGAAACAGTATCGAAAGATTTCTTAAAGTTTGTGTACAATACATTAACCAGTGTTCCATTATAGAACACATATGTAAAAGTATCTAGGTATTCTAATAGGTTTGTTGTACAACTCTTGCTATTCATGCAAACAACCATGTTGTTTTTTTGAAAGTAAATTATTTTTTATGACTTTTGCATAATACACTCAGCTGTTATTTTTTCCAACACTTTACATGGTATTGAAGTTAACGAGACTGGTCTGTAGTTAGATGCTTTTAATTTGCTTCTTTTTTAAAAAAGTGGCATTACATTTGCCTTCTTCCACATATCTGGTATGGTGCCTGTTTTTATCGATTTTTTGAACTCTAAATAAAATGGGTATGATATTGACGAGCTGCATTCTTTTAAAACATAAGGATGAACAAAATCAAAACCGCTTTAAGTCTAGTTTGAACATCATTATGTGTTATTAAAACTGTGTTTAATAATTAATTTAAAGGAAAATTATGAAACTCAATAATACTTGTACCATTATCAATAACATCCATAGAATAAAAGTATTTATCAAGTTCAGTAGCTATAGCGAATTGATCGTTTATGGTTTCCCCATTTTCAATTTGTAGAGCTCGAATTTGAATTTTCACTAATTTCTTCTCATTGATATATTTATAAAGGAATTTCAGGATTTGATTTAAACATGCTAGCTATAGTACTTCCTAATTAATATATATAGATCTTAATATCATTTTTTTATTCTAATTTTCAACTTTTTATACGGAGTTTTTGTTTATTCATCCTTTCAGCCATTCCGTTTATTAGCAAGCCATATATACAAGCCATATTGCTTTTAGTTCTTATTTTTTGTTTCAATTCAGGAGTAATCCATTTGTTTCTCTTTCTTCTATTTTGATAATTAATTTTTAAGATAAACAGATTAGTTGCATAATCGTAATTATACAAAAATAAATCATGCATTTCATTTATAGATTTACTTTTAAATCCATTTTCCCAATCCACATTATTAAAATAACTTTTTGATATAATCTAATGAATTTCGTATGCTCGTTTGAAGACTTAAGATCATTCATTAGATAATAATACTTTAATAAATGATGATCCTGTTTGACATTCCCTAAAGGAGCTGAGTGAATTACAGAAATAATTTTGTTTTTATCGTTTGTAATAATAAGGTGTAAAATATTAGTTGATTTGTAGTTTACTATTTGGATTGTTGGCTCAAAAACAGAAAACAATCTTCAACGCATTTAATAAATATATTAGTTTGAGATTCATTATCAGTTGCTGTAAAAGGAAAATTATTATCAGACTAATCTATTGTATTATAGTTAAAGTTGCCTGTAATAATAAGATCGCTGTATTCTTTCTGATAAATACTCGTTTTAGCAGCAATAATGAATAATAAAACAAAGATATTGTACTAATGAGATACATCTGGTGGACTATAAATGCATCCTGTTCGCATTTTTTTATTTTTAAAACATATACAAGCCCATATTTGTTTAATAAAATTATCGTTGAGCTGTTAACTATTTGTTTCAAACTGATTAAAACATTGTTTTACATAAATCTCCACCATGGATCTTTCTATCGGTTCTGAAATTATTTTAACTAATTATGTTTACATCCGACTCTGCTTTAAACCAAGTTTCTGTAACACAAATAACATCCGGTATATATATTTAACATTGTAATCTTAACTCATCAATTTTACTATTTAGAGACGTTGCATTTGTATATCAAATCATCAGTTCTTTGCATTTTTGAGTATCGCGCTTCTTGTTTATGCTTAAATCACATTTCTTACGCACATGGAATTTGATTAATTTAATATCTAGCTGTCTCTTATCGCTCAGCAACTTATTAAGATAATGAACTTCAACACTAAACTGATTTATTTTATTGTTAGCTTTATAGTTAAAGCATCGTATATGATTTAAGTCTTTTTTGGCAGTTGCCATTTTTTTATTCTTACAATCTTGTTATTTCAAATACCAAAGTAATAGTTTGCCGTGTCAATGTTGTCAGTATTTTGTTTTTTACGCTGTTCTCTTAATAGCTCTGATTTGTACCGTTCAGGTTCAGTCAAATCAGGATTTATAAATACATTTTCATAGGTTTTATCTTTCTTCAGTTCCTAGTGATAAAATACATAGTCTAAAATACAATTTCAATTTCTAGTTTAAAATACATAGTCTTTCTTCATTTCCTAGTCATAAAATACATAGTCATACAAGCCATAGTCATAAAATATTTTATTATAACTGTTATTATGACTATGTTATTAAAACAACAATATTTGGAGCTTTATATCCATTTTTTTTACTTAGATTTTTTGATTTAGAATTTTCTAAATCAAGAAATTTTTTAGTCCGGTTTGCATTATCTGTTCCTAAAGTTTCTAATAACTTTTTTAAATCTACAATTATCGCGTATTGCTCACACTTGTAAGTATTGAAATCGCCATAACATGTTATGTTTAAGGCTTGTATTTTACGGATCCGGAAGGCTAGGATGTATATGGAAAAAGTAAAAAAAAGTTTGGTATGGAATAGACTTACAAAGACCCGTATTTTTACGGGTCCGATCTCAGCTAGTATATTATATTTTGGCGATTATTATATTTATAACATTTATATATTAAATATTTAATATATAAATGTTATAAATATAATAATCGCCAAAATATAATATACTAGCTGAGATCGGACCCGTAAAAGTACGGGTCTTTGTAAGTCTATTCCATACCAAACTTTTTTTTACTTTTTCCATATACATCCTAGCCTTCCGGATCCGTAAAATACGAGCCTTAACCAAGCCTAACATTTCTATCCATATCTATTCTGCACTGATTATTTATATACCTATTCTCTATTTAATTCAATACTTTTTAGTACAACAATTAATTCTGAAAAATACATTCAAGAATAAAAAAACTTAACATGTGCACCTTTTCCGCATATATAGAGCTTATTAAAGACTTATAATTAGATTTATTTTTCTACTAAATGGATTTCATTTGATAGCTCAGTATTCAAATGCTCTGTCATCAGTTTTGTTTTAGGCGGTTTAAGACTTTTCTTTAGCGTAACAAACTTTGACATTTTTTTAATAATGCTTATATACTTATAACAAAAAAATAATAATTTAGCAAAAGAGATTTCTTAAATTTAAAATAAAATCATAAAGTTTTCTCATTTTATAGATATATTAGTTGTCATGACCCGTAAAACACGGGTCTTGATCGATTTCGCATCGTCTTTCTCCAAATTTATTCCACATAAATTATAAATTTATTTCACATTGCCTTTTTCTATACTAATTCCTTAATTCAATTTTTTGTAGTGAGTTGTAGAAAAAAAGCTATATACATGTAGAAAAATCATCATTGTTGTTTCCTTCTTAAATCAATGAAAAATAAAAATTTCTATTAAAATTAACCTTATTAAACTTTAAATATTATGGTAACGTTACGTTGCGTAAAACGCCAATTGGATACCTGTCTAAATACCTGCTTGAAACGTGTAAAAAGTTTCACCTGACCGGACCCGTAAAAACACGGGTCTTAGTTAGTGTATTCCATACTGATCTTTTCTATTTTTTTTCTTTATATGTATATCCTAATTTTACTAACCAGTAAATACGGGTTTTACCAAAGCGACAATTTCTATACTAATTTATTCCACACAAATCATATTTTAACTGTAATATTATTTGGTAAAATAAAATAATCTAAAAATTTCTAAAAAATTTCTTTAAGCCCGGTTTCAGACAGAATTAGCAAAAAAAATTAACATGCGCATCTTTTCCGTACACGAATCTTATAAGATTATCTTATATAAGTGGATCTTATAAGAGATTTATAAAATCGTTTGCTTTTCTCATAAACAGAGAGACTCTATTCCAAATTAACTTTGTCTATATTTCTCCTAATAATCTATTGTTCACTAAATTTTTTAGTGAACAATAGATTATAAGCAAAAATGAAAGTTTACATACGCATCTTTTCCGTATAATTAGAGCTTGTTACCACCCAGACAGCCTCCCGCTAGCGGCCCAATGCTGGCCCAGTTCCGCTTGCGACTACGGCGCGATGACGGCCGTCGATCACGGGCCTGCATCAAAACGGCCATTGGGCCAGCACTGGCCCGCTAGCCATGGGCCAGTATTGGCCCGCAATCGTTCGCCAGCACTGGCCTGCGATTATTTGCCAGCACTGGCCCGCGATCGCTTGCCAGCATCTGTTGACAGTACTGATCCGTGATCATTTTCCAACAATCTATCGTGTTTGCGTGTCAGCTCTAAAGCGTTACTTTTTACTAGATACTTTTACTACATACACTAGCACGTTATTATTAGCCGTTTCCGTGAAAATGTGTTATTCCATAAAATTCAAACAAATAAGTATATTTGAAATTTATTGTAAACCAAAAGTGTTTTAATTAATAATGAAATAATAAAAACAAAAACGTTGAATGAATCAAATATTTATTTTTGCAACGAATTTTTAAGATCTTCCCGAGCTTTACGGCCGCCATTTCGATCACCGGAAAGTTGAAAGTATCTTTTTATCCAACGTTCAACCTCTTCAGACACTGCTCCTGAAGTCGAAGGATTTATTTTAACAGCATCTAAACAGTGTGACTACATTGTATATATGGAATATATTTATGTATACATTAGTAAATAATTAAACATATATATATACATATATATATATATATATATATATATATATATATATATATATATATATATATATATATATATATATATATATATATATATATATATATATATATATATATATATATATATATATATATATATATATATATATATATATATATATATATATATATATATATATATATATATAAAATAGTTGATATATATATATATATATATATATATATAAATGTATATATATATATATATATATATATATATATATATATATATATATATATATATATATATATATATATATATATATATATATATATATATATATATATATATATATATATTACTATACATATAAACATATTTGTGTAAATTATCGTGATTCAAAAACGACTTTTTTTTAAATAGTCCACTGTTCAACCTAATATGTGTTCTCTATAATAAAATTTTATTATAGAGAACACATTTAAGGTTGAACAGTGGACTATTTAAAAAAAAGTCGCTTTTGAATCACGATAATTTATGGCATTAATAACGCTAAATTTGAAGTTTTTTAAACAAAAAATATTTTTAGGGGTTGCAAAAGTACCGAGTTCCTAATATTATTGGGAAAAAAATCAAAATGTCAGCCCAGTACTCAAAAGATGCACAACTAAATGTTAAAAATAATTATAATCAACACAAGATAAAATAAATATATAATAAAACACAAGATTTAAAAATAATTAACATTTACTTTATCTTGTAAGTTAAAAAAAAACATTTTTTTTTTAACTTTATGTGCAGTAAATTTTGAAAAAATAATTTGCATATAGAATGATTAATATTTGTTTTCCAGCACCAAAATTTTAAATCTTGTTTTTTATTATATAAAATACATTTACGTTTGAGGAACGGACTATATAAAAAAAAGTTGTTTTTTGAATCAGCATAATATATATATTTATACAAATGTTATACATAGAATGAAATTTCTTCTTACCCAATAAAACTTTTTTTAAAGGCATTGTTTTCAAAGCAAGCTTATTGTTAGCTCCTGACCAATTTATTTTTTTTTCTATATTGGTGCCAATCACCATTGGAATTAAATTCCAAACAGTCCTCTTAATTGTTGAGCCACCATGGGATGCCAATTTCATGCTCTAAAATTTACATACACATTATACATGATAACCATCTTTGTCTTTCATCAACAATTTTATTTAACTTTGTAAAATACTTATTTAATACTAAACTGTAAATTCAAAATAAAAATACTTTTAAAATGTTTTGTATAAAGAAATAAAAAAACAACGAATAAATGTATGGCTCACACTTACCAGTGCATTCATAACTTTCTTATCTGATTCGATGTTTTCGTTTAATTTGAGTAAGCTTGACTCATCATTTACTGGAATTTCGAAAGGTTCATCAACCAAAATTGCTTCCCTGTTTTGTTTAAGCATTCCAATAAGTTGACTTATTAAGGCATTATTTGTATCTAACTTTTTGTTCAGGTTCTCTACTGAAATAAGAAGCTCTTTTTCAACTGCTGTAAAAATATTTAATATTAGGCTACACCATCTCAACGATTATGAAAAATTTTAAAACTATATAAAATAATAAAATCTTAATCAAACGGAATTAAGCGCTACAGATCAAATCTAAAGGAATTGTTGCCGCAATGCATTTTTCAAGTGAAAGTAAAACTAAAAAACTTGATATATTTTTTAGTTTTACATAATTTGAAGAAAGTTAAATATTTGCGTAAGTTAGATAATAGCATACACTATCGGTGACTTTTCTTATATAAAAAAGTGCTACTACTCTTTCTCGCTATTACCTCGGTTGCAATCGCTGCCAAGAGTATCGTGTCAAACACTCTCCAATGAGCATTGACATCGCTATTATATAATGTGATAAAATATAAATCTTAAAATTTATAAAAAAAAACAAACAAAATGAGCATTATAAAAATAACTCTCAGTATCTCAATTATATGCATACGACTAACCAGTGCAATGAAGTGTTCCTTCGCTCACTTCGGCGAGAATCCGTCTCACAGTTGAACATCCACTTGATGTCAACGAAGATCCTAAAAACTAGAATTAAAAAAAAATAATTAATTGAACAGTTTAATTCAATTTACTAATAGGTTCTTTTCTTTTTTTCTTGTAATTCACCTCCCCAAGGCCGAGAAGGCCACTACAGAGAAGGAGACTATGGTTATAACCCTCTCTTAACTCTATAACTCTGAAACACGAACCTTGACAAACAAGGCCGCTGCGCGGAGAAACAAGTTAAGCGCAGTACTACCAGGACGCGGTGGAAATCGAACTTAAATGCATATATGTAAATATATATATATATATATATATATATATATATATATATATATATATATATATATATATATATATATATATATATATATACATACATAGTCAATATACTAATGAATATAGCAAATTACCACAGAATTGGGTGCAGACAACGGATTGCTTTCGCATAAAGTACTTTTATCAACTACACTTGGTAAATTTGGATGCATGTTTGTGTCCTATTTACAAAAGCCAACTATAAGATTACTTGAGAACATTATGGAATTCAGTTACATTTTAATTGAAAAATATTTAAATAAAAATAGTATTAAAAGTACCTTCTCTTCTAACACTTCCAAAACAGAACCTTGCCTTTTATTTGACTTTAAATGATCTGAAAGAGTTAAATTTTCAGTACTAAATAAAGTTAAAGGATGAATTGGAGGAGCTGGAGCAAGTGTCTTTTTTTTTTTATTCATAACTTTCTTTTGTTTTTTTAATAACTGTTGAGTGTCACTTTGTGAACTTGAATAGTCAAAGTTATGATACGATACATCTCTGTAAAATAATGAAAGAAAATCAACATCATGATATGATGATCATCATCTAAATTACATATAATCACATAATGATCATCATGAGAAAGACCATCACCTGGTAGGGCGAAGACTCTTCTGAATTCTATTTTCTTCTGAATTAATTGAATCTTCACCCTCGTTATTTGAGAAAAAATCTGATGAAACTTCTGCCATAGTTTTTCTCTCGCTTTTTCATATGATACTAAAAAAAATTGGGGTTTAAAAATCAAAATAGTGAAAAATTGTTTCAAAAAGAAAAACAATTTAAAAAAACATAAACTTTTAAAAATTTTTGTGAAATTACTAACCAGAGTTATACATGATACTTATGTCATATTCAGTCCAATCATCTCCAGGAACTTCACATTTTTTAATGGCTCTGTTAAGGCGTTCGGTCTTATATGAGCAGGGCCATAGACAAATACCATTTGTTACCCATTTAGCGGGAACAACAGCCACTGAATCTTTTTCATCAATAAATTTAACAATATGATACAATTTATCCATTGTTCTTTTAGAAGAAAATTATAGACTAAATATGGTAGTATTATTGACATATTATAGTTAGTAATTAAGTGTTGGTTGATAATTAAAAATAACTTAAATTTGAGAAATTTAAAAATAGAGAACAGCAAAAAATACAAAAAGCAATTAAAAAATAAAAAGGAAATAAAATTTGAAAACAAATACAAAATACACATCACGTAACATTTAAATTATTAACTATCAAACGTATCATTATAAACAATATTAATATAATATTGTTATTATTAGAAAATAGACACTTATTAAATAATAAAACAATTTATTTTTTTATCAATAATAAAAATATATAAACAAATTCCAACAAATTTAATTATAACAAGTGAAGCAAGGGTGACACGACAAAACCATTGTCAACTTGTAACAAGACACACTTGAGAAATTTGTCATCTAAAATTGCAATACGATCCACTTTATCTAAATGTGATACTAGAAATATTCCTAACACACTTGAATCACAAGGATAAGTAAAAAAATTTGATTTTGTCAAAAATGACCAGTATACAATATAGGTAATATCATCAAAAACACAAATATTTTTCACTAAACAAATTTCATTTTCTATTTTAACACAGTTATTGCCACATGTTGTTTTAAGACAAAAATTTGGTAAATAAACTTCATTATATTGTAGTGAAAATCTTAAAAAATCAGGGCATGGTCCTTTGTTATGTTGCTTTCTATATTTAATTTTTTGATCAGGTAAAAAGTCATTTATTACAGCATCACGTTCCGACTGTCTACGAATAATTTGAGCTAAAGGATGTTGTGGTTTTCTTATCATTTTTTTTAAATGCTGCAAGTAATTTTCATATGGAAATCCAGATATTTTATCTAAAGTCCCATGCTGTTGAACATCATCAGCCAAATGGATTAAACTATGAACATTGTAAACGATCATTTCCTGGCCATACAATAGTCCAAAATGGTTAACAAAATTAATTAATAAAGTTTTAGAATAACTACATCTAGATACACAATAAGTTGGACTTGCTAAAAGAAATGTGGCTACATATAACAGCATAAAATTATTATACAACTCAATTGGAAGCACATTATGTAAAACAACAGCACCTGTATACAACAAAAATTGGCGAAATTCGGTTGCCTTCCATCGTGAAACTTCTTTGAGTGAACGAGGTTTTCGCGCAAATTCAGTGGGAAGCCATTTGCCTAAAAAAATTAAAGCATTTGATATGCTTTCAACAGAAGATGAGCGTAATCGACAAAACAATGGTCCCGACAACCACAACTTAATCATTTTCTTTTGAACTCCCAAACAAACTAAATGCATATAATCATGCGGAAATTGAGTGACCATTCCAATATCAATATCCAAAAATGGACTTCGAATGAAATTTTCCCCAATTTTCAAATGATGATCATCATTGTGCATTAATCTAAAACTTTCATCAGTTCGCACAGGTGCATCTACCAATGGGTAGGTCATTCGATTAGCTTTATACTTACCAATTTGGTTACATTTATCACAACCATAATATGCATTGTGACCTTTTACAGCTTTAACAAATGCTCTAGCAGGAGCATCACAAATTATACTACAAGTTTTGATAGAAATTTCTTTTTCACGAAATAAAAATCCTTTTCCAAGTTTATTTAACTCTATTACAAGATCGCCAAAATAATCTATCAAATTGTTTGGTTTAGCTACTCCACAAAAAAGACCAACTAAAACAGGTTTTTTAATATTAAAACCTTGCAGAAGACACAAAATAGGCCAAAATGAAATATTGCTGCTTTTAAACAAAGGTAAACCATCGACATTTAGCTGCACATAAAGCGTTGAAAAATTAGCAATTTTATCATAAAAGTGATTTAATATAATCGTTAAACTATTAATCAAGCCAAAATAGAAGTAATCACCACCTGCTCGAAGCTCAATTATAAAATTGCGTTTAGTTTTTAAAATAGTTCTTGCATCTTTTGGCAAACTAGGATGAAACAGACGGAGAATACACAGTAGAGATGATAAAGCAGTCAACGTAATACTAAACTGGACAGCCCAATCAGCTAATAATGTAGTTAAATCAGGGGACAATGTTTCATAATCATCATCGTCATCTTCATCATCATCAATATAAGGATTTCGAATATGATCAAATTCATTTTCAAAATTATCATTGTTATGCGAAAATATATTTCCTACAGTTCCAAAATTTGATTTGTTATCTACTATGTTTTCACTTATAGCAGGAAAAATGTCTTCTGTTGATATATTAGATGTAGAGGGGAAATTATTTAACTCTCCATGCATCTTTGAATTAACAATTTCACAATTGGTATCTTCTTCAAATATCTGTTGCAATCGTTTAGAAACAACCCTAACGGATATTTTGCGCAGTTTAGAACTCATGACTAATTATTTATCTTTATTACTTTGTTTCTTTAAAATATATATCATTATATATATACATATATATATATATATATATATATATATATATATATATATATATATATATACATATACATATATACATATATACATATATATATATATATATATATATATATATATATATATATATATATATATATATATATATATATATATATATATATATATATTATAAATAAAACTACATATTTTTCACTACTATAAGTTTCATGCTAAATGCAATCATCAGGTGCAAATATCTTTCTAAATGCAACCATCAGGTGTAAATATATATATGT
>NC_061162.1:48579617-48695403 GCF_022113875.1 Hydra vulgaris | reverse complement strand
AATATTGTTAATAAAACAGTTTTGTAAAATACGATAACTCATTAATGAGTTTTATTAAACAATATCTTTGTCCATACGTTTGTAACAAAAAAGTATTTTCTTAAAAACTGCTAAACATCATCGTTTATTTTTATTGTAAAATAGATTTGTCTTATTTAAATACTTTTTTGTGGGTATATGTTACTAATTTGTCACACTAAAAGATGAAGTTTCAATTTGCAAAGTTATGTCTTAAATGTTTTGTTTTTTAAACTTATAAAAACGCAACTTTTAAAAATGTAAAAAATTAATGGTAAAAATGCGCTACAAAAAACTTAAACTTATTTATAAAACAACTTTAAAAAATAAAAACAAGTCTTAACGAAAGTATATATATATATATATATATGTATATATATATATATATATATATATATATATATATATATATATATATATATATATATATATATATATATATATATATATATATATATATATGTGTATATATATATATATATATATATATATATATATATATATATATATATATATATATATATATGTATATATATATATGTATATATATATATATATATATATATATATATATATATATACACATTTATATATATACACACATATATATATATATATATATATATATATATATATTTATATATATATATATATATATAAATATATATATATATATATATATATATATATATATATATATATATATATATATATATATGTATATATATATATATATGTATATATATATATATATATTTATATATATATATATATATATATATATATATATATATATATATATATATATATATATATATACACATTTATATATATACACACACACATATATATATATATATATATATGTATATATATATATATATATATATATATATATATATATATATATATATATATATATATATATATATATATATATTTATATATATATATATATATATATATATATATATATATATATACATATGTATATATATATATATATATATATACATATATATATATATATATATATATATATATATATATATATATATATATATATATATATATATATATATATATATATATATATATATATATATATGTGTATATATATATATATATATATATATATATATATATATATATATATATATATATATATATATATACAGATTGGTTTATAATTAAAAACGAAAAAAGAAAAAATTTTTATTATGGAACTTAAAGTTTCATGCCAACGGCAATCATTAGTCATATATTACAAAATTTAAAAAAAGTAACTATTTTTAAGTTTTGTAATATATCGCTGCCCAGCGGGCACGGAAACGTCCATAAAACGTCAAAAGGACGTCTTTTTAGTACGTCCAGAATTCTAATGTTCTAAATGTTCTAAATGTAAGTTCTAAATGGCAACGCCAGATGACGTCTTTTTAAGACGTAATTAGGACGTCTTTTTAGGACGGAATAATGACGTTTTTCGAGACGTTTAAAAGACGTAAATTTAGGACGTTCAGAACTAGTGCTAAATGGAAATGCCGAATGACGTCTTTAAATAACCTAATTAAGACGTTCTTATTTCGACGTCTAAAGTACGTGTTCTAAGATGGCTTTGCTTAAACGTAAGGTTCAAATTTATGCTTTTACAGAACTTCTTGAGAATAAGAAAAAAATAAAAAATCATTTAATTTTTTCAATAATATAATTGTGTTGAGTTTTATAAATTACAACTTTGTAAACTTTTCCTTACACTTGTCAATTTCCAAGAATCGAATTTTCGAACAGTTGACGTCATTCACCTTCTTTTCGATCAGATGCACTCTTTAAAATGTTGCCACTAGCATTTTAAAGTTTTTTATTGCTGTAGGAATTAGGAAAGCAGTCTGAACCTTAAAAAAATATTGTTAAGATAAGTATGTAAAAATAAAGGGGAACAAAACAAATAACACACACACACACACACACACACACACACACACACACATATATAATTATTTTATAAACATAACATCAAACCTTAAAAAATACGAATTTCTCAACACTAAATTTATTTTTTTAAAGAAGTATTTGACTGGATTGTTGTGACCAGCGTATATATTTATGTATATCAAGTATGCAATATAATTGCGGAATTAAAAATGCTCTTTTTATAGTAAAATTATACTTACTTTGAAAGCATGCTCTTCTCAAATGCACTGTATGATGAGCCACCAACATTTAATAACTTCTATTTCTAAATTCAAAAGATAACACTAGTGTAATTGATATGGGATAATTTAGTGTAAGTTATATTGGGCATAGGAGCAATTCATTAGTGTTTTATTCAATTCAAAAATTTTGTGTAAATTATGTTTACTTGTAAAGTGAGCATTATATATATAATTACAGATCAAAATTTTTTATGTAATTTACCCTTATAAAAAAAAACTAAACATTTAACCATAATAAAAAATATACAATGGCAACATTTTTTATATTTCATTATTCTTAAGATAAGTAAGTAAATGAATTAAAGACTATATATTATAATTTATATATATATAAAAAAATTATAATAGAAAAAATATATATTACATCTTCGCTTCCAACAAGACTGTGAACAACCACTATAAGAGTTTGGAAGTTATTGGAAGAGAAAAAATTAAGTTTGTAGAGCAAGATAACGATTGACAGATGACTTAAAAGATTGTAAATTATATGAATCAGGGAAGCAAGATGGAGGAAGCAAAGTCCAAAGAACTGATGTTCGAAGAAAAAAACTAGTTTTAGAGCAGTGCCAATTATAGTATTTGTAGAAAAGAGAAAAAGAAGCAACATCACGACGATGTGACAATGGTTGGAGATTGGCTGCACAAGCAGGTATAAACTATGTTTACAATATATATATTATATATTTACACATATATATATATATATATATATGTATATAATATATATATATATATATATATATATATATATATATATATATATATATATATATATATATATATATTTATATATATATATATATATATATATATATATATATATATATACATATGTATATATATATATATATATATATACATATATATATATATATATATATATATATATATATATATATATATATATATATATATATATATATATATATATATATATATATATATATATATATATGTGTATATATATATATATATATATATATATATATATATATATATATATATATATATACAGATTGGTTTATAATTAAAAACGAAAAAAGAAAAAATTTTTATTATGGAACTTAAAGTTTCATGCCAACGGCAATCATTAGTCATATATTACAAAAATTTAAAAAAAGTAACTATTTTTAAGTTTTGTAATATATCGCTGCCCAGCGGGCACGGAAACGTCCATAAAACGTCAAAAGGACGTCTTTTTAGTACGTCCAGAATTCTAATGTTCTAAATGTTCTAAATGTAAGTTCTAAATGGCAACGCCAGATGACGTCTTTTTAAGACGTAATTAGGACGTCTTTTTAGGACGGAATAATGACGTTTTTCGAGACGTTTAAAAGACGTAAATTTAGGACGTTCAGAACTAGTGCTAAATGGAAATGCCGAATGACGTCTTTAAATAACCTAATTAAGACGTTCTTATTTCGACGTCTAAAGTACGTGTTCTAAGATGGCTTTGCTTAAACGTAAGGTTCAAATTTATGCTTTTACAGAACTTCTTGAGAATAAGAAAAAAATAAAAAATCATTTAATTTTTTCAATAATATAATTGTGTTGAGTTTTATAAATTACAACTTTGTAAACTTTTCCTTACACTTGTCAATTTCCAAGAATCGAATTTTCGAACAGTTGACGTCATTCACCTTCTTTTCGATCAGATGCACTCTTTAAAATGTTGCCACTAGCATTTTAAAGTTTTTTATTGCTGTAGGAATTAGGAAAGCAGTCTGAACCTTAAAAAAATATTGTTAAGATAAGTATGTAAAAATAAAGGGGAACAAAACAAATAACACACACACACACACACACACACACACACACACACACATATATAATTATTTTATAAACATAACATCAAACCTTAAAAAATACGAATTTCTCAACACTAAATTTATTTTTTTAAAGAAGTATTTGACTGGATTGTTGTGACCAGCGTATATATTTATGTATATCAAGTATGCAATATAATTGCGGAATTAAAAATGCTCTTTTTATAGTAAAATTATACTTACTTTGAAAGCATGCTCTTCTCAAATGCACTGTATGATGAGCCACCAACATTTAATAACTTCTATTTCTAAATTCAAAAGATAACACTAGTGTAATTGATATGGGATAATTTAGTGTAAGTTATATTGGGCATAGGAGCAATTCATTAGTGTTTTATTCAATTCAAAAATTTTGTGTAAATTATGTTTACTTGTAAAGTGAGCATTATATATATAATTACAGATCAAAATTTTTTATGTAATTTACCCTTATAAAAAAAAACTAAACATTTAACCATAATAAAAAATATACAATGGCAACATTTTTTATATTTCATTATTCTTAAGATAAGTAAGTAAATGAATTAAAGACTATATATTATAATTTATATATATATAAAAAAATTATAATAGAAAAAATATATATTACATCTTCGCTTCCAACAAGACTGTGAACAACCACTATAAGAGTTTGGAAGTTATTGGAAGAGAAAAAATTAAGTTTGTAGAGCAAGATAACGATTGACAGATGACTTAAAAGATTGTAAATTATATGAATCAGGGAAGCAAGATGGAGGAAGCAAAGTCCAAAGAACTGATGTTCGAAGAAAAAAACTAGTTTTAGAGCAGTGCCAATTATAGTATTTGTAGAAAAGAGAAAAAGAAGCAACATCACGACGATGTGACAATGGTTGGAGATTGGCTGCACAAGCAGGTATAAACTATGTTTACAATGCGTTTTTGCACCTTGTCTAAAAGAGAAAGGGCATCAATAGAAGATCTGCCCCAGATATGGCAACAGTGTTCCATTCAGGGACGGATTTGAGATTTATAGAAAAGAGAATAGAATCTAGAGTAAAGAAGTGTCGAGCTCGATGAAGAGATGCAACTATAGCAGATGCTAATTTTGCAATGGATTTGATATACGGTTTGAAAGAAAGATCAGAAGTAAAAGTTATTCATAGAAGGTGAAGGGTATATGACTCATCTAGTACATTACCATTCATAAATATAGGATATAGGATAATATAGGATAAGATCAAAATTATTGCGATAACGATTGGCCGAAAAAAGTTGAGTTTTATCTGAAATAAAGTTCACCAGCCATTGTGAGCCACATGCTGTAGCAGAGGTGAGATCCTTTTCAAGCTCAGATACCCCTCCAAGCAATCAGAGAGTGTATGCTTCTTATCATGACAAGAATAAATAGTAGTGTCGTCAGCGAACAATGGCACCTTAGATGTGATAATATCTGGAAGATCGTTAATGTAAATTAAAAAGAGTATAGGGCCAAGGATTGAACCTTGAAAAACCCCTGAAGTTACAGGATATGAGGAAGATATATATACATAACCAACTTAAAATTTTACTGACTACATCTTTTGAAAGGAAACTCTTAAATGTTCTTTTTTTCTTGCTGAATTGACTAGGTACCTATTTTGAGTATTAATAAGTATTAAAAAAATTAATTTAATAAGATAAAAGGCCTAGATAGTTAAAATAACTTCCAAGATAGTTATTACAAGAAAAAATATTACTTACATTATTCTTTGTAAAAGTTTAAGATTTATCATTGACTTCATATAATTTCTTTAACTTTGTTTTGGGAAAAGCAAAATTTTGAATCACAGACTTTCAAATTTTGGAGGACCTGAATGAATTAAAGAAGTTATTACTAATAATAATTCATTAGGCATATTACATAAAATAAATTATATTACATTAACCATTACATAAAATGAACTATAGCCAAAACCGTTATTCTATTTTTAAACCGAAGGCAAAAATAAAAATGAACTTTAGAGTTAAATACATTTAATCAAATAAAATTTCTTTAATTTAAATCAAATTTAGATACAAAACTACAAACACATCAATTCTAGATTCCTAAATGCATATTTAAATAAATCCAATATGAGTTTTTTGAAATACAAAACAAAAATGTAACATAATATTTCCAAATACAAACATGTATTTGACCAAAACATATATATCAACTGACACTTGATGTAGTTGACGCTCCTAAAAATAAAATCTTAATTAACAAGTAAATAAATTTTATGGATAAAGTAAAAAATATTTTTACAAGTGTTTTTTTTTTAGCATTAGCATTTTTTATTTATTTATTTTTTAATTTTTCTGTTCAACTTTAAATTGTATCTAATTGATGTTTCACACAATCTATTTCTAAATTTTAACTAATACTACAAATTCTACTAATTTTAACTAATAATAACAAATAGTTGTAAATTTTAACTAATTCTAATAATTTTAAATTTTAGCAAAACTCAGTTTTATTTTATTTAACATATATTTTGTATTTTTACAATTAAAACTGACTCTATAAGTAAGGATTTTAAGGCGATTTATTATTTATTATTTAAGGATTTATATTATTTAAAAAAATTTGGTCACGAAAGTCAATTGTTTGAAAGAAAAAATAGCAGAATTAAGAAGAAAATAACTACATTGAAAACAGAATCTTGTTTTTTTCAATAAAATTTAAATAAAAACAGAAAAATTATTATAAATTACCATATTACTTATATATATAAGTATATATATATATATATATATATATATATATATATATATATATATATATATATATATATATATATATATATATATATATATATATATATATATATATATATATATATATATATATATATATATGTATATATATATATATATATATATATATATATATATATATATATATATACATATATATATATATATATATATATATATATATATATATATATATATATATATATATATATATATATATATATCAAGCTTTCCCAGGAAAGGCGTGCGGTCGCACGCCTTGTATGTCCACGCATAGAATAAATTTTTCAGAAAACGTGACCACGGCATTATTTCGTAAGAAAGCGGAAATTATCCACAGAAAATAAAAAATAATATTAAAAAAATGAAACGAAGTCTAAACAAAGTATAAAATTGAAATTGGATGTAAGAAAAACATTTTGATAATAAAAAAAAATTAAAAAAAAAATTTCTCGTAACAAAAAAAAAAATAAGTCTTGAACATTTTTTCAAAATTTTTATACTGTTTTTGTTTTCTTTTATTAGGGTTGCTATTTTCAGCTACGAAATTTGATACAAGTCAAGGAAAAGACGACGATAAGTCATAAAGTTTTCACGAAAATAAAAAGACTTGATACGTAATTTATTCACGATCTTAATACAATGTATTAAAAAACTGATTCATTATTTACGCTAGACAACTTTGGTTAAACTTTTTCATTTAATTAAGTTTTTACAAAGGTTTATGCAAAGGCGAAGACTTTATTCCCCAGTACTTAGACAAGAAAATAAATTGCTGTTTAATTATTAAATATATTATTTGAGATTTTAAACATAACAAAATTTTAATGTGAAAAATTTTTTTCTCGATTTATTCAAAACTGATTATACTGAGTCAATGCTTGCCTTTTATTACGTTGAAATTATTCAATTGCATGATTTTGTAATTACGAAAGAAGTTAAAAAAAAAATTGCATTGCTTCTGTTGTCATTGTTACGAAAACAGTTTCTTCGGTACATAATTATATATTAACACTCGTTCACAATGTCAATTAATGATTGCAAAATAAGCAACTCAATCGTTTGACAATAAAATTTTCTTTCATTTAAAAAAAAAACAAACATATTTTACTAATAAATAGCAATCGTTTTCGTATTTTCTTGCGTATCAATACATTTAAACGTTAAAATCAATACATTTAAACATTTAAATGTATTTACGAAACATTTAAAAATTGTTTATAGTTCTAGCATGAATTTTAAAGTATTACTGACTGATAAAAGTCATAAACAAATTTTACATTAAAAGGTCCTTTTATTTTCTTTAAACATTAATCTTTTTCTTTTTGATTTGATTTTTCATAGCTTAAATAACTACCACCCTAAAAAAATTAAAATATAAAATATAGCTAAATTTTTTTTAATAATATACATTAGTTTTTTAATTTTAAAGCACAAACAGATTTCTGTTATTTACTTTAAAATTGCTTGCATTTTTGCGGTATTTTTGTTTAGCTTTGTTTTGGCGCGAATTCTTGAAACGCATAATAATAAAACGTGGTCAGTTAGTCAGAAAAACTTATTCTATGCGTGGACAAACAAGGCGTGCGACCGCACGCTATTCCTGGGAAAACCTGATATATATATATATATATATATATATATATATATATATATATATATATATATATATATATATATATATATATATATAATCTTTGGAAGGACTATATAATTTCTTTAATAATAAATATAATCCATTTACTTTAATAAAATTTCCTAGATGATAAAAAAAAGGAGAAATTAAGGAGTGTTTCTCATCGGTTACTTAGTAAATTGCCAATAACATTCCAACACGTGATATAGTGGTTATTCATATGTTAATACAGTTATGTAAGAGACAGGTGGGTAGAAAATTTCCTTTAGAGTAAAGGAAATTTTTTACCCTCCTGTCTCTTATATAACTGTTATGACTGGTTTAATTTTTTCAATTAGACTTACTTTTTAGTCAAAACTTTTGAACTTTACTAATAACTAATTACTAAAGTTAAGTAATTGGTCATTAGCAAAGTTCCAAAACTTGATATTGTAATATTTCAAAAAGTTCATTAACTAATGTACTGGTCCAATTATTTTGAATAGAACAATCTAAAAGTTGTTAATTAAAGATATTGAATTATCAGCATAAACTCTCTGTATTATCAATAGGCTTTTGAAAAATATGACTATGCATGAGATTTTGCGATGTCTAAGTCTTTCAAACAGTGAGAACTTGGTTCTTGATATAGTATATCAATTATTATACATGAAATACTATATCAAGTGTCAAGTATATACTTAATATCTATCTATCTATATATATATATATATATATATATATATATATATATATATATATATATATATATATATATATATATATATATATATATATATATATATATATATATATATATATAAATATATAGTATATCATATACCAAGTTTTTAACTATTTATTTCAATATCTGTATCAATTTCAATATATGCATTAATATTAATACGATTCTCAAGTAATTAAATGTTTAAAAATATATATATAAATTAGCAAGAACCTGTCTATAAGTCGCTTTTCATAAAGCGCTTTTAAAATTCTCCTTGAATCTTTGGGAAGTTCCAAACCTTGATTTGGCAATATTTCAAGAAGATCATTAACTAATGTACTAATTCCATTAAAAAATAGCTCTTTTGTAATTGAAAAAAAACTTTATTAAAAATACGTAACTTAAAAATTTTAAAAAGTTTTAGCGATTTAACTGATTTTTTTTTATTCAATATAGCGTTCTGGATATTTTTGGGACAAAATAATTATTGGACGCGAAAAAAGCGTTCAAAAGACGTTTAGAGATTTAATGGGACGGACCGACGCGATTTGAACGTCCTAAGGACGACTTATTTAGGTCCTGTACCCACTGGGTGATGATTGCCGTCTGGCATGAAACTTAAAGTTCCATAATAAAAGGTTTTTTCTTTTTTCGTTTTTAATTATATATATATATACATATATATATATATATATATATATATATATATATATATATATATATATATATATATTATATATATATATATATATATATATATATATATATATATATATATATATATATATATATATATATATATATATATATATATATAGTATATATATATATATATATATATATATATATATATATATATATATATATATATATATATATATATATATATATATATATATACATACATATATATATATATATATATATATATATATATATATATATATATATACATATATATATATATATATATATATATATATATATATATATATATATATATATATATATATACATATATATATATATATATATATATATATATATATATATATATATATATATATATATATATATATATATATATATATATATATATATATATATATATATATATATATATATATATATATATATATATATAGATACATATATATATATGTATATATATATATATATATATATATATATATATATATATATATTATATATATATATATATATATATATATCGTTTTATGTAGTGTTGTATTAAAATAATACACAACTCTTGTTCGTTGAAAAGTGCTCAATATTTAAGAAATTTATTTTGATTATATACAAATTTCATAACAGAGTGGTTTATAATTAAAAACGAAAAATGAAAAAACTTTTATTATGGAACTTTAAGTTTCATGCCTAACGGCAATCATCAGCCATATATTACAAAACTTAAAAAAAGTAATTTTTTTGAGGGTTTGGTATGGGTCAGCAACATTTTCATTCATTATTCTTCGTTTTCCCTCATCGTTTTCTAAAAACGCTCACTTAAATTAGGCTAGCAAAAAAAAGTGAGCAATTGCGCATATAAGTATGCTACAGTATATATATATATATATATATATATATATATATATATATATATATATATATATATATATATATATATATATATATATATATATATATATATATATATATATATATATATATATATATATATATATATATATATATATATATATATATATATATATATATATATATATATATATATATATATATATATATATATATATATATTGATATATACGGAAAAAACGCTTTGTCAACTCTTGTTTTATTGCGTTAATAAGATAAACTTATTATTATTAAAAAAAAGATAAATCTAAAATGTCAGTTACTCTTGTAGAAGTTAAAAAAATGCTGAAGGAAATGTTTTTGGAATATAGAAAAGAAATGGAAACAATGCTTAAGCAACAACAACAAATATTTATAGAAATCTTAAGCGCAAATACAAAAATAATTAATGAGAGACTTGACAAAGTCGAAGAAAACTCTAAAGAAAGTGCAAACAAAATAAAGATAATAGTAAAAGATATCGAAGACATAAAATTGAGCCTAAGTTTTCATGACGAAGTTTTTGACAAAAAAATTGCAACTATCCACAAACAAAACAATGATCGAGTGGAAAAGGAGAACATTACAACGCAAAATATAAATGAAAAGCTAAGAAAGTTTGAAGATAGATCGAGAAGAAATAATTTAAGAATAGACGGGTTACCAGAAAGTGTGAAAGAAACATAGAATGAAACTGAGGATAAAGTTAAACTATTTTTAGTCAATAAGTTATGACTAAATAAAATAGAAGTCGAACGAGCTCATCGAACCGGAGCCAGAAAAGAGGGAAGCTCCAGAACAGTTATAATGAAGTTGTTAAGATACAATGATAAAACAAAAATTCTAACAGAGTCATATAGACTAAAAGGTACAAACATTTACTTAAACGAAGATTTTTCACATGAGACTGTCAATATTAAGAAAAGAGTCCTGGCTGAAGTAAAACAACGACGCAATAATGGTGAAAATGTTGGTTTAAGGTACGATAAAATTATTAAATTAAATAATATCAAAAAAAAAAAACTCATCTTTGTTATGTTCACATTTTACACGTGTATGAATATATTTATATATCTTATATTTAATTTTTCAAGCAGTTAAATTTTTAATTATGACAATGACGGAAACACAATATTTTGAAATTTTTGACAAGGAAAACACTCTTCTTCTGAACAATAACAACGACCTTGACAAAAAAATTTTTGAAAACGACTCATTTAAGTCTAATTACTATAGTATCGAAGAATTATCTTGTTTTATAAAAGCGTCACAAAATACTTTTTCAGCGCTGACATTAAATATACGCAGCATGAGCAAAAACTTTGAAAACTTTAAAGAAATGATAAAAGACATAAGTCACAAATTTACGGTAATATGCCTTTTAGAAACATGGTGCAAAGACAAAAATACCATAAACTCAAATTTTCAATTAAAAGGCTATAAAGCTCTCCATCAAACTCGTAGTAGAGGTACTGGCGGAGGAATATGTTTCTACATACATAATACAATACAGTTTAAAAAAGTAGAAAGCCTAAGCATACTGAACGCAAACTGTGAACTTTTCACGGTTGAATTAACATACCAAGGTAAAGCAAATGCGTATATTACTGGCTTATATAGACCACCAGATGGCAATATAAAATCCTTTGAAAAACATATAATTCAGTACCTAGAACTGGCTAAAAATAAGCACTTATACATAATGGGATATACTAACTTGGATCTTTTAAAAATAAAAACTAATAACAATGTCAAACGCTTTTTAAATAATCTCTTACAGCACGGCGTAGAACCCTTAATAAATAAGCCAACTCGAGTAACTCTCCGAACAGCTACCCTAATCGATAACATATTTACAAATACTACCATAAAATGTAATATTCAAAGCGGAATAATAAAATCTGACATAAGAGACCATTTTCCGATATTTTTTCTGCTTAACAATTTCAACAATAAAAAAGAAAACAAAACAATAATTACAACAAAAAGGCAAATAAATGAAAAAAGTTCCGAAGCAACTTATCAATGGAAAACTGGGATCAGGTTGTTAATTGCAAAGACACTAACATAGCTTACGATATTTTTAAACACACTTTTACAACTTTGTACGAAAAAGCATTTCCCAAGCTTGAGCAATTAACAAAACTCAGAAACCTTAAAAGTCCTTGGATGACAAAAGGGCTTATTAAATCTTCAAAAAAAAAAAAAACTTTATGAAAAATTTTTGAAAAAAAAGACTTTTAAAAACGAAAAAATATATAAACAATTCAAAAATTTATTTGAAAAATTAAAAAAACATTCAAAAAAAAACTATTACTGCAATTTATTTGAAAATTATTGCGCTAACACTAAAAAAACATGGGGCGTAATAAAAGAGGTAACAGGAAAAAAAAAAGATGCTACCAAAGTGTTCCCGCAATAATTAAAAACAGATGAAAATGATACAGTAGCCAATAAGGCAATAGATATTGCAGAGAAATTTAATAACTATTTTATAAAAATTGGGGAAAGACTAGCTAATAAAATAACTCGTGGAAAAAAATGTTATAAGCTGTATCTAGAAAAAATAGCCTCAGTCATGAACGAGCTTGAAATAACTCCGGATGAGCTTAAAAATGCATTTAATACTTTACAAGAAAACAAAAATCCAGGACTAGATGACATTAGCGTGAACGTTGTAAAAAATTTCTACGATATTATTGAATATCCCCTTCTGCATATCTGTAATCTGTCTTTAAAAAATGGGGTGTTCCCTGACCAGCTAAAGCTAGCAAAAATTGTTCCTATATTTAAAAACGGAGACGATTCGATTGCTTCTAACTACAGACCTATTTCTATTTTGCCATGCATTTTAAAAATATTAGAGCGCATAATGCACAATAGGCTAAACAATTATCTAGTAAACCACCACCTACTAAATAATAACCAATATGGCTTTCAAAAACACCATTCAACAGAACACGCTGTAGCCAAACTTGTCAATAAAATTTTAAATGGGTTTGACAACAATAAATACACTCTTGGGGTATTCCTTGACCTCTCAAAAGCGTTTAACACTGTTGACCACAAAATTCTTCTTTATAAACTATATAATTATGGAATAAGAAATAACAATTTAAAATGGTTTCGCTCTTACCTTATTAATCGGAAACAAGCATTATCATATAACAACACTGTAACACGACTTAAAGACATTACTTGTGGGGTTCCACAAGGATCAATTCTTGGTCCATTATTATTCCTCGTTTATATTAACGACATCTAATTATCTTCTAACATACTTAACTTTGTCCTTTTTGCCGATGATACGCAAGTGTTCTTTAGCCACACAAACATTAGCCTATTATTTAACACTGTTAATCAAGAACTTGAAAACCTGAACGAATGGTTTAAGGCTAACTAACTCTCCTTTAATGTCGAAAAAAGTAAATATATTCTTTTTACAAAATTATCAAAATCTGAAACCCTCCCCTTAAAACTACCTGATTTACTAATTGATAAAACTAAACTTAAACGAGAATACTCAATCAAATTTTTAGGCGCAATTCTTAATTCTTAATGAACATCTTAGCTGGAGTAATCATATCAAAGTAATAGAAAATAAGATATCAAAAATTATTGGTATTATGTATAAAACAAAACATCTCCTAAACACAAATTGTTTAAAAAATGTTTATTTTGCATTTATTCATAGCTACATCAGCTACTGCAACATTATCTGGGCAAGTACTAATCCTTCAAAGTTAAATATGATCTACAAAATACAAAAACGAGCAATTCGCTTGATATTAAATGCAAATATAAATACGCTAGTGCCAGACCACTACTAAGAGAAATAGGAGTGCCTAATGTCTATGAAATAAATATTCTTAATATACTTATTTTCATGTTTAAATTTAAAAATGGTATGCTACCAAGCATTTTCCAAACTTGTTTTTTTTATTTAAACCACAAATACGAAACTAAATACTTAACAAATAATTTTATTATACCAAAAACATTATCAAAACAAGCTGATTTTTTGATATCTTGCCGAGGCCGCGGTTATGGAACTTGTTTTTAACAAGTAATATAAAAACTTTAAATTCAACTCAACATTTTAAACGTGCAACAAAACAACACTTATTTGATTTTGACACAAAGCAATTACTATTGTATTATTAAAAAATTTTGGTAATCTTAGTTATTTAATGTCGTATAAATTGACTCAACATCACAATTATATTGTATAGTACTTAGAACATGTATGATATTATTTTATTTTACAATACGTAATTTGTAAATGCAATATTTATCATATCTTACGCAATTTGTAGATGGAATGTAATACAGATTTATTTGATTTGTATGTATATATGAACGAACATATATTTGTGTGTACGTGTGCGTATGTGTGTGTGCGTGCGTGTATAATAAAAATAAAAGTAGAATAAAATAGAGAATTAAAAAAAAAAATAATAATGAGAAGAAATAATTATTTTTTTTTTTTTTTTTTTTTTCCTTCTGTAAATAATAATTTGATTTTTAAGTTCTTTTCTTCTTAAAATCAGTTCTTGCTTTAGTTTCTTTTTTCCTTTTTCATTTTTATCGGCTGAATTTTTTAGTTATATTAACGGGGCTGGATGATAAGATCATGTCTTCTGCCGGCTCCTGTCGAAACTTTAATGTTATAGTTTTTATGTTGTAAAAAAAACATTGTAAAAGATTATTCATTTAATGACGAAATAAATAAATAAATATATATATATATATATATATATATATATATATATATATATATATATATATATATATATATATATATATATATATATATATATATTTATATATATATATATATATATATATATTGATATTTATATATATATATATATATATATATATATATATATATATATATTGATATATATTGATATATATTGATATATATTAATATATATATATATATATATATATATATATATATATATATATATATATATATATATATATATATATATATATATATATATATATTGATATATATATATATATATATATATATATATATATATATATATATATATATATTGATATATATATATATTAAGTTAAGACTTGTTTTTGTTTTTTAAAGTTGTTTTATAAATAAGTTTAAGTAAGTTTTTTTAGCGCATTTTTACGATTAATTTTTTACATTTTTTAAAAGTTTCGTTTATATAAGTTTAAAAAACAAAACATTTAAGACGTAACTTTGCAAATTGAAACTTCATCTTTTTGTGTGACAAATTAGTAACATATACCCACAAAAAAGTAACTAAATAAGACAAATCTATTTTACAAAAAAATAAACGATGATAATTAGCAGTTTTTAAGAAAATATTTTTTTGTTACAAATGTATAGACAAAGATATTGTTTAATAAAACTTATTAATGAGTTATCGTATTTTACAAAATTGTTTTATTAACAATATTATTTATTAACAATATTGTAAACCAGGGTTGTGGAGTTGGAGTCGGAGTTGCAGAGTTTCAACAATTTTAACTCGAAGTCGGAGTCGGAGTCGCTAAAAAATATCACTATTCCGACTCTGATAGTAAATTTCTTCGTATTGCACGTGGATGTACAAAACATTCAATCAACCTTATGTTCATACTAAATCTCAAAGAACATTTCATAAATTTGTCAAAAAATTTTTTAACGTATTGCGCAATATTTTTTAAAAAATTTAAAAAATTTATCAAAAATTTTGCTTTTAAGTTGGTGTAGGAGTCAGAGTTGGAGTCGGAGTCGGAGTTGTACTCTAAAAATTTCAACAACTGGAATCGGAGTCGGAGTCTTTACTTTTTGTTTACGACTCCACAACCCTGTTGTAAACGTATTAGCACGTTTGTCAAAATTATTGTAACTAGAAAAATTTTCTAAAAATTCTATGACATATAACAAGTCTCTAGTCAAATATAATTTCTCTAATAATATTAAAAACAAAATGTTAATGGAAATTTGCTTTTAAAATTCAGTATTTCAATATATTGTTAGTTTTACTTCTTTTTTTGTATATTAATAATATATTTGAAAAAGTAAAATTATAATGGAAACTAAAAAAGGATTACTGATCCATTTTACAGCCATCTGCATCAAAATAAAGTTAATAAAGATAAATATTTTAAATCTATGACATGTTGAAAGTCTCATAAAGAGTTATTAAAAACTATAGAATATTTAATAGATAACTAAATGTATTCGCTCTTTTCTAAACATTTAAAAACTTTTAAGTTGTTTAAAAGATGTATTTATAATTATTATTGTTATTATTATACAATATAATAGTATTATAACTATATAGAATAATAGGAAGGGTGGGGAGGCAATATGGGGAAAGGAGGCAACAAAACGCCCTCCCATGTATAATTTCGGATTACAAAGCAATTGCTATACTGAACATGCTTTTACTAAAATCGCTGACAATATATAAGACGTTTAATAGTGATGAACCGGTATTAGGAGTTTTTATTAACCTTTCCAAGGCCTTTAATATAATTGATCATAGTACTTTACTTTTCAAGCTAAAATATAACGGTATAATATACTCAACCTTTAAGTGGATTCAAAGCTATTTGTTTGAAAGAAAGTAATTTGTAATTAATAATTAAAAAAAGCCAGGAGCCCTTGACATTAATTGTAAAGATCTTAAGAACTCAATCTTAGATCCATTATTGTTTTTAATATATATTAACAATATGCATAAAACTTCCTAAAACTTCCTAAATTATATCTACATTTATTTATGCTGGCAATACAAATTTATTTTTTAAAATCTCAAAAAGAATTCAAAAATTTTAACCTCGGGTAATAATTTACTTCTAAATTGTGAAAAATATAGTTTTACTCTTTTTCACTAAAAAAAAAATCAGTTAATCTTCCATCAAAGCTGCTTTAACTGCTTATTAATAAAAATAAAATTAAACGTAAAAAATATACAAAATTTTTGGGAGCACATCTTGATAAATGTTTATCATGGAATGATAAACAAAGTTGTTCAAGAAGACCAATATGGTTCTCTACAATGGTGTGTTATATAGGTCAAATCCTTTTCTCGATAGTAAATCACGTAGTACTCTTTTTTATTTCTTTTTTTTTTAAATTTGTTATTTTCGGTGCCCCAAGAAGTTTTTTTCAAGATATTTTGGCCTAATACATTGTTTCATAAACTATGCCAATATCACATGGGATAGTACTTTAGTAGTAAAGTTTTCTTTACAAAAACATGCATGCAGACTTATATATATAAAAAAAATATATAAAAATGCAAAACCATTGATGGAAGACATGAAAATGATGAATATATATGAAATCAACATTTACTAACACCAATTTTTTATGCATAAATGTAACAACAGCTTGAATCCAAAAAACTTCAATGATGTATTTACAAAAAATGTAAGCTAAAAATATTCTCTTAGAACAAACCAATAGAATACTTATAAATTACCAAGAATTATTAGTAAGTATTCTGAATATAGAATATCATTCCGAGGACCAATACTATAGAACACTTTTCAAAAATTAAAAAATTTAAATACTGTAAAATCATTAAATTCCTTTAAGTTTATAATAAAAAATGAAATTTTTAAATTAGATAAATAGTTTTCTTGATTTTTCGAAATGAAAATCGAGTTCTATTATTCTTAGTGTTTTTACTTGTTAATTGGCTCTTATTTTGATATTTAACAGAGCTGCCAATATATTTTAATGAGTATTGATAAAACTATACGATGTTATTTACTTTCTTGATTTAATGGAAATATTTATGCAAGCTTTAACCTTTATATTATATCGGAGATTTTTTTTTAACTTGTAAAACCAACCTAGGGGCCCTATGAAATGATTGTGGTGACTTTAGTCATCCGTATCTTCTTTGAGCCTTTGTTTTTTTAATAAATTAAAAAGGCTCAAAGAAGATACGGATGACTTTGGTCATCCGTATCTTCTTTGAGCCTTTTTAATAATTTTATAATACAATTTTTTAATTTTTTTTTTTTTTTTTTTTATGTTCTTAATTACAATATTTTATACAATATTTACAAATATATAATAAGAAAAATTTACATGCAAAAAAATCGTTTCAAAAAAGCAAAGAATTAAGATAAAGAACGCGGATACTCAAAGAAGATCATACAAGTCTTGTCACCGAGATCCGCTGTTGAAGAACTTTGATCTTAGTTTAGATTTTAGGAAAAACAAAACTAAATAAACACAAGTTTTTAACTTTTTTAAGTTATGGTCTTTATGGCTGGAATTAAAGTACTAATTCTTCTGAACCGGATGATTCTAGCGAAAACAATAATATCATAGTATTCTTAATAAATAAATACGTCTCGCATCTGACTTGATCACTGATTCTTGTTACTCAAATCTATCAGTTACACTGATCTTAATTGTTAATTAATTAATAAATAAACGAAAATAATAAGAATATGATTGTACTAGGTACATCCAAATGCACTTCAAGATTGTCCAAAAGATTGTGTAGAAGAATTTAGATAGCCAAATGATGGTGTCATTGTGTGAGAAGCCATAATTATCAAATGTTGGTGCATTTACGTTAACGCTTTCGCCGACAAAAATGCTAAACCACTGTCAAAGGATGATTAACTTCCAAAAGTATCATACATACAATGTTTGCAGATACATCCAGTCACATACATCAAATTTTTTTTTGTATTTTTTTGTTTTTTGTTTTTTTTTAATAATAATATATATATTTTTTTTTTTTCATTACAAAATTAAATTCAATATTAAAAGTATATACCGTTCGTAACACAAATTATTTACAAAATTACGAAATAAAATAAAAATTAAAGTAAACAAGTAAATAATAAATGCCTACTGTACAAATAATGTCAGTGGAACTTTTAACAAAATTCAAATAATGATGTTTAACTACAGTTTGACATAAACTTTAAATCAATATTGTATAAAAGTAAAATATAAATGAGTGTTGAAAAAACTGGGTAAAATTAAAAGTATATAAATATATTTTCAATTGAGAATATTACTTTTTTTAGTTTTTGTTTGAACATATAATAATTCCATTCATGAGAAAAATCAAAATTTTTAAAAATTATTTGGTTCCATAAAAAAGCTCCACGAAAAGGAATGCAAAATTTACCAAAGTTTGTTTGAAATTTTGGTTGTTTAATAAAATTATCATTTCTTAAAGAATATTTGTTTTTTTCTTTTAAAGAATATAAATCAAAAAAGGAAGCTGGAGAAGAGTTGGTTTTACATTTAAAAATAAACCAAAGAACATTATAAACATTTACTTGATATATATTAAAAACATTCATGTTAAATAAAAGTGACCTTGAGTGAGTAAAACGATTTTTGAAATTTATAATACGTGCAGTATGCTTCTGCTGACAATAAAGTGGCTTTAATTTACTTTTATGGGTACTACCCCATGCAATATTAGCATAATTAATATGACAGTGTATGAAAGAGTAATATAGTTGAGTTAGTGAATGTTTGTTTAAAACGCTTCTTGCTTTATATAAAACTCCAATGCTTTTTGCAATTTTGTTGCATAAATGTCCGATGTGATTCTTCCATGATAGATTTTCATCAACAATGATACCTAGAAAATTTGTGAAAACTACTCTTTTTATTTGAATATTGTCAATATGAAGAAAGGCATATTACTTGGAAGTAATTGTTTTTTAAATCGTGGATGAAAGAAAATCCATTTACTTTTATCAATGTTGAGTGAAAGTTTATTTAACTTAAACCAGTCAGATATTTTTATTAGTTCAATGTTCATATCATAAAAAAGTTTGTCGATGTTATTATTTGATAGGAATAGGTTTGTATCATCAGCAAACATTATAGTTGCTAATTTTGAGACTTCATGGAGATCGTTAACATAAATTAGAAATAATAAGGGCCCTAGTATAGATCCCTGTGGAACTCCACAGGTTATATATTGATAATCTATATTCAAATAATCTTGTGAAGAAGATCCGTCGATATAGACAAATTGTTTGCGATGTTTTAAATAGCTTTTTAGTAGTTTTAAAGCATTACCGATGATACCATAATGTTCAAGTTTTTTAAACAGAATTTCATGGTCAATTGTGTCGAAAGCCTTAGATAAGTCTATAAAGACGCCTAAAGTGAACTCTGACTTATCGAAAGAATTAGTTATACTACGAGTAAGATGAACTATTGCATGTTCAGTAGAGTTATTTCTTTTAAAACCATATTGGTTTATGTAAAGTATATTATTAATAGCAAGATGATTAGATATTTTATTAAACAAAATTCTTTCTAAAATTTTTGAAAAAACAGAGAAGATAGATATTGGTCGATAATTACTGACATTAGACGGTTCACCTCCTTTAAATACAGGCGTTATTTTGGCTATTTTCAATTGATCGGGGAAAATTCCTTGATTAATAGAACATTTAAAAACTTTAAAAAGAATATGTTTTATGGTATCGTATGACTCTATGACTATATTACAATTTATATCATCAGGACCAACTGCTTTATTAGTTTTAAGCATTTTAAAAGCACTTACAAATTCTGAAGAAGATACTTCAAATTTATTTAAACTAGAGATTAATGGAAACACGTAATAATTTATTGGATTAACCTTATTTGGAATATTTTTAGCTAAGTGTAAGCCAACAGACACGAAATATTTATTTAATTCTCTTGCAATTTGTTTGGGTTCATATAAAAATATACCATCAACTTTTATAGGGTTAGGTATAGAGCATAATTTTAATTTACTATTTCCAGTAATTTGACTTATAATTTGCCATGTGCGTTTTGAATTATGTATATATTTTTCTAGTAAATCATAGTAATATCTTTTTTTAATTTTTTTTCTTTTACTTTCAAACATTTTAGCATAATTTTTATAAATAATTTTATTTTCTAGTGTTGGTTCTTTTAAGTACTTTATATACAGTTTTTGCTTTATTTTTAAGGATTTCCTAAGATCTTTATTGACCCATGGTGACTTTAAACTTTTATTTGTTTTAATAAACTCACGTTTTTGAAAATTTACATCATATATTTCATAGAAAGTTTGAAAGAATGTATCGTATACTTGATTAGCTTCAAACGAACTGTTTATATGATTCCAATTTATTAAAGATAATTGATCCTTAAACGACGCAAGATTAGCATCGGTGAAAAAGCGTTTGATAATGACTTTTTTATGTTGTTGTATTAATTTGTTGTCAATATTAATAGAGAAAAAAATAGGGAAGTGGTCGGAAACGTCACTTTTTATTATACCTTTTTTAAGAGTTTCATTGAAGATATCAGTTGTTATAATCTTGTCAATTAAGGTAGCTGAAGTTGAGGTTACTTTAGTAGGTTTGTTAATTAGTGGAATTGATCCATGTTCGAATAAGTCATCGTTAAACTTTTAAATGTTGCTATTAACGTGATATTCAAAACAATTTTTATATATAATATATTATATTATAATATATTAGATTTTTGTAAATGATGTAAACAAACATTTTGACAAGACTTGCCAAAATATTTGTTTACATCATTTAAAAATATATAATAGTATTAGTATTAGTTACATGTATGTGTTATAGATAATTTGCATATAAATTTAACATAAATATTAGTTGTAAATGTATTTTATTTGTGTAAATAAATACTTGCCACAATTATATTCATAAATGAATAAGTAAATATGCAAGAAATGATTCAAACAAAAAAAAGTCTTCCCTAGCCCCACCCCTCCCTTCCTTGATCCGGCAATGTGTTTTAGTAAAACATGACTGAAAAAGCGCCCAGAAGTAAAGCTTGGCTGTAAAAAAACTTTTACATAATACTAGGTGGGGTCCAAAATTCTATATTTCTTGTTTAACCAATTATTCTTAATTAATTTTTTGAGAAAAGTTCAAAAAACAATTAAGTTTTTGCTAATTTTTTATGGTTGACCTTCTACTTCTATTTCAAAAATTTTAATATATAAAAAATAAAAGTCTTTGCAAAAGTTTCTTTGCGTATAAAGTTACGCAACTTTTCTTTCAAATTTATGCTATTCAAATTTTGATTGGATAAATTTGATTTTTAATCGTTGCGTTTTAGAAAAAAAAAGTTATCTGAAGTCTTTTTCTAAAAAAACGGTTTAAGTAAGTAAAACTTCGAAAAAAAAATTTAATCTGAAGTCTTTTTCTAAACGAAACGTATTAAGTAAATCAAAAAGACAGATTGCTTCAAAATATCTTAATTTCTTTTTTTTTTTTTTTTAATCGTTGCTTAAGCTATCAAGAAGGCTATTCAAGATTTCAATTTTTTTTTTCTCGCTTTTCCTTAATGAAGTCAAGAATAAATCTTCTTTTAAAGTGCCAGTCAGTAGAAGTTTACTAAAATTCTAAAGGTTTAACAACTTTAAAGATAAACAGGCTAAAGGAATACCGCTACCTAAAAGGCTTTATAAAAACAAACTGGGTGATCAAATTTTGAAATTTTCTGCTTTACTCTAAAATGCAGTGAATAGCTAGTTAAAAAAAATTTCAGAAGCAGTTAACAAGTATACCTCAAAGTGGTTGAACGATTGTATCATTCTTGCTAGAGTATTTTGACAAAAGTTAGCCTCAGGACTTCAAAAAAGAGAAAAGTATTATGTTTTTGGTTCATGATGGAATATGATTAGTATTAACTTTCTAATTAAGTTGTTGCAGTTGGAAAGCTTTGCAAAAAATCCATTTAATTTCAACAGCAGATGTATACTTAATTATTTAAACCATATCAAAAATGAAGGTTCACGTAGTTTAAATATATTTTGGAAAATTATTGTCCAATTATTTGTCCAAAAAGTTAAAACAATGGAATATAGTTGAAACCAGCTAGAAAAACAAATGGATAACAATGGAAGAGCAGCAAATGTTACATCAGGTGTGCAAAATGAGTTCTATTTTAGTTTGATTAAAGTTACAAGGCAGCCCATTAAGCTGTAAACTAGACATTAGTAGATAAAGATATGTTAAAATGAAAAAAAAGTTCGAAAAATGAGGTTCCTTAATTTAGGGATACAATGTAGGTCTTTGTCGCTGAGATCTATTATGTTTAGTAACATGATTGTTGATATAAAAATACAAACTTCCATCTTATGTCTACCGAAGAACACGCTCGTAACCTAGATGTTCTACATGGAAAGTTCCCGCAGCCATCTCTATCACATATGATGACTTTTATAGTTATTTTCCATTTTCATTAGTATATAACAAACTGTATGAATTATTTTCATATATAATGCCTAATTTTTTTGTAACTTACAAATCGTAAGGTATATTATTGATAAATTAAACAGAAAAAGATTTCTACTTTTCTATTTTTCTTATGTTTAATGATAATAGTAATTTCATCTATTTTTATAAATGCCTTTTTTTGTCAATATATTAACTTTTATTTAAATTGAAGTAGAAGGCTAAATAATTAAAATGAATAAAAATGATTGTGATTTTCAGAATCAGCATGAAAAATTAATTAAGAAAAATTGGTTAAACTATAAAAAATCTAAAAAAAGATGATTATGAACCCTCCCTAATAATATATACAGAATACTATATTTTAAAGTGTTTAATACTAATAAATTAATGTAGACATGTTAGAGTAATGCATTTCCATTAAAAAAAAGTTAAATAACGACAAGCACTCACGAGGAATAATCCAATTTTTCAATACACTTGAAAAATACGATGAGTTAAACATGCTGAAACTTTAGTTTGAGTGTTTGATTGTAATTTTTGCACAAATTACATAATTTTAACAAAAAAACTATAGATTATTGCCTAATATGGTCATATGACTTTATATTATGAAAACATTAAATATTCTTCATGAAAAAAGCTTGCAAACTTTGCGGGAACACAATTATGTCCCCGTAAAACAAAAGTCTTCGTAAAGTTGCGTTTTATCGCATAAAAAGTTTCCGCAAGTCGCTATTAGAAATATAAACCAATTTTCTGTTTTATTAGCATAATAAGCAGTTGCAAGATCTGGCCAAAACACAAAATTATTATCTTTATGATGTTCTCTATTAAATGGTATAAGTCTTTTCTTCATACGTTACTTCACATATATATTGGATGTTATTGAATTCTTTGATGTATATAAGGTTCACAAAATCCATTTGAAGAAATCCAAATCCAAACCAATACCTTTTCTTCGAATTTTTTTTCAACTTACATTTACATTATCAGGGGCTAACAATTTATTATTTGTATAATATATCATTTTTAGGTATATTTGAGTTTGATAGGTTAAAATATTTTTCGTAATCCATGATTATATCTTTTTAATGGAATACTTTATTAACTAATCTTCTCGATGATGTTGCTGCTCTCTGTTGTTGATCTTTTTCATACAAAGGTGCTTTTTGTTTTTTATAGCATTTAATATCTGTTTTGAAATTAATAGTTCTTGAAATTGTGTTTTGGTTCACCTTAAAATATGAAGCTAAATACTTTTGACTAATACCAGTTGAATTATTTAACATTTTAGTCAGTCGTTTGACTTTTTTCTTATCCATTTTTTAGGACAATCTGATCTAACCAAATCATTATACACACCATACTTCTCATACTTTGCAAGAATACAAAATATAGTTGACTTTGGTATTCCTTCATTTTTAAAATGTTTATATGTTAATTTCTTTTTATCACTTGAACGATTTTCATTGAACGTTACAATTCGTTTTGCGAGGGCATCTCAATCAAACCTTGTCATTATTTTATATAGAAGTCTAGATAAAAATTAAAAGTGATTTAAATAAATAAATTTGATCTTCAAAATAAGAAATAAGTTGAAGATTGAAAAATTACTCTCCTTATTTAAGTCAGTTTTAAAAAAAGTTTGAAGACTTATGCATAACCCGCTATATATATATATATATATATATATATATATATATATATATATATATATATATATATATATATATATATATATATATATATATATATATATATATATACATATATATATATATATATATATATATATATATATATATATATATATATATATATATATATATATATATATATATATATATATATATATATATATATATATATATATATATATATATATATATATATATATATATATATATATATATATATATATATATATATATATATATATATATATATATATGTGTGTGTGTAGCAATACTCCCACGCGCAACAAGCCAAAAAAGAAAATTATTAGAGTCCACTTAACTTTACATTTACCCCATAATTAATATTATTATAATTAATATCATAAATCTAATAACCAAACTAATAAAGTTTAGGAAATTTCTGTTTATTTTGAATAGAAGGAAAGTTATGTCAATTAGTCTTTTGATTTACTGATAATAGGTAAAGGCCGTTTTCCACAAAGCGCGAAGCGAATTTTTTGCTACTTAGGGATCGTCCATAAATTACGCAACGCAAAAAATATTTTAAGAACAGGGGTAGGAGATATTAGGCTCTTTAACGCGGCGATTTTCATTTAACTTAATTTCCTATTTTGATTGTTTATTTAAATTAAGACTCTGCGAGGGAAAACTTTTGATCTTTTTTTGTTTTGTTTTTTGTGAAACTTTGCGTTACGTAATTTATGGACAATCCCTTAAGTGCACTAAGGCGGGAAGCCAGTTTTTTGTGAAAAAAAAGCCGATAAATTTATTTAAATCCAATTGGTTGTTGAGGTATAACTTATGCGTACTGAAAATTTGAAAATGTAATATGCAAATTATAATGTCTAGTTAAGGAGTCAGTCGAACTAAAATACTATTGAATATTTTGTGTTGCATTTATAATCAAAATCAAACTGATCAAAGAATTTCTCGGGGGGGATTTCTCGAAATATTGAAGTACTTTTATAACAACAATTTTAAATTAACTTGTGTTTAACAAAAGTTATGCTTTAATTTTATGTTAATAAAATTTCATTTATTTGGAAACAGTTGCTTATTATTATTATTATTGGAAAAACTGGACATTTACTTATGAAGGTACTTTAAATTTATATTATTATAAGCAAAAAGTCTATATATTTTTATAGTTACTTAAACAAAAAAAATTTGCGATATTTAATTTTCTATTCGTTATTTTGTAAAATCTTTTTTTAAAATACTTTTTGAATGGTTAACAGATATCGTTTAGTTGAAATTTTGAATACATTTTTGCTGAATAAAAAGTTATCGCGCTTAAAAAATGTACCGGATAAGTGGATAAAAACTTTTTTGCCACAGTGTATATGTGTATACACACACAAGGTTCTCCTTAGATACTCCTATGTTCAGAGTCTTGATTAAAGGTTCTTCTCCTTTAAACTCTTGAAGAGAATTAGGGTAAATTACAAAGACATTTCCTATACCATCTTCAATTTTGATTTTTTCTGCTAATATTACTTGCTTGTTAATAATGCATTTTTTTCAACATTCTAATAGATTTATTGCTTCTAATTTTATTGAAGATGATCTAAAATACTTTAGTTGAAGTAATGAATCAGTTGGTCTTTAATCATCTTGAAATGTTACTCCTTCATCGGTTTCATACCACCATATATAATGCTCACAAATATAGTCAGATATTCCTTCTAAATAACTTTGCCATGCCCATGGGTGTTTTTTGATTATCTAGAAGGGAATATGTGATTTTATTTTTCAAAATGTAAGGCACCCTTACTTACTTAGTGTTGATCTTCTTGATGATTGGAATATTCTATATTAAATAAATGACAACTTTGTAATCGTAAAAGGCTATTTACAATAACATGATAACTATCGTGGTTTGTTTTAGATCTATTGATAATTCTTAACTCATTAAAGGTGTACTCTTCTTCCTCTGTATTAGATGAGATTCAAGACACTATTCTTATCATTTGAGGACCATGAACAGATAATGTATGTAAATATTTTCCATACAAAACTCGCATGGCAATTGATCTTAGTTTATCATTTACTAGTTCATTCAAATATATCAAATGAAGACAACTTTGGTTATGAAGGAAACAAATGTTTTCTATAGACCTTGTTGATTCATTGGAATATAAAATGTTCTGTATTTTAAACATCGTAACCATCGTAGATAATAATTCAAATGCTAGTTGATCTATCTTACCCTTCAACACCATTACTATTTTTGACAAACTTTTTCTATAGTCGACTCCACGTTTGCACTCTTTGTTATCAAAAGACAAGGAAACCATATCTTTAAAATGTTTTGTTTCATCTTTATGGAGATGATTGCCTATTTTATCATACAAATTTGATATCTGTCCTAATATATCATGTAATGGTTCACATGGTAAAACTTCATATATATCTAGATTTAAATCTTTCATTGAAGTATTATTTTCTTGGTATAAAAGTGCTGGCAATCTTTGAATGCCATGCAATTCTTCATCAAGTTTAATTTGTAAACTACTTTTATTTTCTTTACAATAAAAGTGCTTTCCTCTTTCATGTAATTCGGTAACAATTTCATACTTCTTTAAATTTTTTGTTTCAAAAGTTTGTTTCAATTTTGGCGTATTACAACACTAATGAAAAATTAAAAACTTAAAAACTAAAGGTTTTAGGCAGTGGTTCAACTTCAATTACCCTACCCCCTCCCTCTCGCTTGCAACCATTTCAAAACGAGACTAACATCCCCCATACAACCTAAAATTAGCTTGAAAATAGGCCCCACATCCCCCATATAAACTAAAACTAGCTTTAAAATGGACCTCCTTTTGCCTACCCCTCCCCTTCCCCCTTTATAGTTTTGCTACTGGTTTTAGGGTTTTAAAAATTAATAAAATTGCTATTTTTTGTTAGAATAAATAATAACCTGTCAACTACTGTTTCCTGTAAATGTTTGTCTATACTTGATTTAAATGATGTTTGTCTATACTTGATTTAAATGATGTTTGTCTATACTTGATTTAAATGATTTTGCATAACTATTTTTTTGAGCCATAACCACACTTTTTGAAGGTTTAGCTGCAAGGGAACTTCTTGAAATAGATTGCACTATACACTTAATTCGAGTAAATCGATATTTTATCTTAAATTCATTATCAGCCTTTTTTAAAAGGATTTTGGCATCAGCTACCATTTTTGATTTTTCTTTGCCTGACTGATATAGTGCTAATGATGCTTTTCTTCCATAAGTGATGGATTTAACTGGAAATAATGTTAACAGATGCTTATAAATTTTACTTTTGATACAACTCTTACAATTTGAAAAAGAATGCTGGGATTTTTCAGTTTCTCCTAGTTTATACCAGCTTTTGCTCGAGAACGATTGTAATATTGTATGCTTGTTTGTTTTGCTTGATTTTGCTATAGATTTTTGGGAAGTTGCGACAATGAATATCTGATGATACCATGAAGTCTTCTTTTTGCTTGTTAAATATCAAATTGTAGCAATCTATTTGCTCTTTTAGTGTTACTCTCGATAAAACAAGCTCGTATGCAACCACTTTGGAAAAGCCACATGTTGTTGGATCTATAATAGAAATCTTAAATTACAATTTAAAAGTAAATCTGGCTATGTTGTATACTAAAAATTTATATAAATATAATATCATACATGTTATATATAATATTACATGTAAAATTACATATAAATTATATATATATGATATTATAAATGTAATAATATTTATATGAATAATCCACATAACAAAAATAAAATATAGAATTCAAAAAACTTTTTTGTGAAAACTAAATTTAAAAAAAAAAAAATATTTTGTTTTGAAATTTAAAATATTTCCCGTAATATCTTAACACAAACGACTCAAATAATTAGATAATAAATTTACAGAGAATTATAGCCGAGCATAAAGCGGAAATATAAAACAACCGAGACTACTTTTCTATACATTTGTCATTGGAGCAGCCAAACCATAAATAATTTATAAAATTGTATTACTGTTTAGTGAACACGACTAAAAACTGTGCACAAAAAGTACGTGACAAACGTTATCACTTTTGTTTTTGTACTATAAAAAACAATGTTTCTTTGCTGTAAAACAAAAAAAAGAGGGTTTTTTTTTAATTTTTGAGCTCTGTGCCAATTTAAAAGACTTTGTCACGATATAATTATATGGCTCAAAGCTCAACAGATATTCTGAAGCAAAATTTAGCCAAATACGAGCGCTAGTCTCTGTGCGCTGACACGTTTTGTAGTTAATATTGGCTTCTTTCTTGCGCCTGTTCTATCTCGTAGGTTACTTTTAAAATATTTATTTTAATTGCATCAAATAATTCATCAAAAAATCTTTCCAACGTTACCAAATATGTTGCATGTTGTTTAATTTTAAAACAAAATATCAACTATAGCTTAAGTACAGTTTTTGTTGAAAAAAACCTGGTTTCCCTCCTCAGTTCACTTGAGTATGACGAAACGTTTTGATTTTCACTTACTTTCTTTTGTGCTACTTTTTTTTCGTTGTCAACAATAAAAATGGCAGCAATAAGTTTACAGTGTACTTTTTTAGCATACTTTCTAATTTGAAGCATGTGAAAACTTCTTTCCGTGCATTAATAATAATTTTTTTGTTTTTATATGTAAGATGTGATATCATTTTGTAATATAATCATTTAATACTAGCAAAAGGCAACCCGTAATACGGGTTTTGGTCGGTCTGTTACATAATTAATTTATAGTAGCTGTTTTCCACAATTTAATCTTGCAAAACCTTAACTAATACCCTTTTAGAAAATTGCCTTCAGCTTGAAAAAATTAATCCATCTGTAAAATTAACATAAAAATTATGAGGAGGTAAAATAATTTACCAACTACTACTTAACATTATTTAAGTAATTTACAAATGGCACATGTCATAACAGTGTAAGGCAGAACCATTTTCATCGACCTTCCTAAGTTTAACACAATACGTTTTTAGTTACTGACGCAAAATAATAACACTTGGTTATACTTTAAATTGACGAAAGTGTCAACTAAATCCTTGTAATAATTTTTATAACACGAACCATTAAGATTAAAATGAAGTTAACTTATATTATACAGGAGTTATCAATTTTTTTGTTATCCCCTTGATTAATTGTTCTTTAGAAAAGAAAATTGTTAACTTAAAAATGTTAAATGCACACGTTTAAATAAATTTATAAAAAATAATAAAGTTTATTATAACTACGCAACTGAGTACAAATACCTTTCAAACAAAAAAAAATTTAATTTACGATCAAACATAGGTATAACAAACTTTTTAATACATTAATGCATCATAGAACAAACTAAAATAAAAATTATAAGTAGACATAAAAATTTGTAAACCGAGCTGATACGACCCGGGTCTTGTTAAGTCTGTTCAACACAGACCATTTCTATATTATTTGTTTGTCCTCTTTATTTCATTAATTTTTAGTAAACGGTAATTTGCCACCATTTACTAAAAATTCCTTTTGTAACTCGAAATTTAATTTTCCTAAATATTTTGACTCTAATAAAGAGGTTCCTTCCCTCTTTTTGCTTTAATGGTGGCCAGGTGAATAAAATAAAATAATAAAATGTAAAACAATGATCTACATATATAAGAATGTTTTCTTTCTTTCCTCAAAAGTGTTGCAAATACAGACTAAGCTAACTAATTAGTTAAACACATAAATAAAACTTGAGTAACTCGATATTAATGCACAAAACTACAATATTCTTCATATTTTTAAAGGTTTTTAGTTACGACCCCCCATTCACAAAGATCCCCTTAAAATACGTACAACAAATTATTAGGCAAAAAATAGATAAAATATAAAACTAACTAATAGCTTATATTTACATCTTTTTAACTAACAAAAATTTACAATAAAAAGAAATCAGGTTATTTAATTTTATAAATCTTATAAATGCGTCATAACGTAGTTCTAAAATAAAAAAGTAATGAAATTATGATATCATAATTACCAAAAAAAAAAAAAAAAAAAAAAAAACCACTACACAATTACCAAAAATCGATTTACCTATTTATAGTAACCTATTTTGAAAATGCAGTTAAATATTTATCGAAAATGTAACTATAAAACCTGTTTCGAAGTACCAAACCATTAAGAATACTAAAAAAAAAATCAAACTAAGATATAAATTGTTGTTTTGGCTTTTGTAATTTAATCATATATATAACTATAAACAAATATGACTTTATGTAACACGTATAAACACATTTTACAACTATTGACTGATAGATATGTTTACCAAAAACAAAATATGTTTGAAAAAAAAAAAAATAATGATAAATAAAGTTATACATACAAAATGTGCTCACAACCTTTAACAGTAAATTTTCGAAATGAAAATCTAAAGACTATAAATTAAGAACTTTAAAAAATATAACAATATTTATGATACATTTTTTTACTTACTATACCTTGAATAAGATATGTATCAATTTTGAAAAACAAACTATTAAATGGTATAGTTCTTGAAAATCCAGCATATAGTTGACCATGAGAGAAACACGGTTTTTGAGATATTTCTTTTGTCTATGTTTAATTTCGCGTTACGTAATATATAGACGATCCCTAAGAGAAAATACTTAGAGACGATCCCTAAGAGAAACTAAAAAGATTTTATTTATTACAATATTTAAACAACCAAGGGACAATTTAAAGAATATCTTTAAATAGCAAATTATCAATTGCAGTATTAAAAAATACGCAAGAGCTTAATAATTACAGATTTTAATCAGAGCTCAGTAATTACAGAGTTTAATCAATTCTCTCTCAACAATTCTCATTTCTAATTCTTATTTAAGTTTTATCTAAGAGAGAGAGGAAGTGTTTTAAAAACACCATGTTATAAAAAGTAAAAAAGTCATGCAATAAATAACAGTAACTGGTTTTATTACGCTACCAATAAACAAAATCATTTTTACCTTAACTAAAAGTTAATTTCCAGCATTTCTTAATTAATTTCCAGCTTCTCTTTAACTGTTGACAAATGATTAATATTGTAAATTTCACATCATATTAAATTTACAAAATTAAAACCATGTTTCAACAGTAAGCAAAATAATCAAGTGATGACAAAGACAACTAAAAAAAAAATGAACGCAATTATGTTTAAGATAACAAAACAAAAAAACAAAAAATCATTTAAAATTGAAACTGTTATTATTTGTTACTATAAATAGTAAAATTCATACTTTGCTTTATTTTAAAGTGTCTAATGTTAAGTCAAATAATAGACATCAACACCGATTGACACTGAATTCTGTCAAGTAAGTTTTCGGTTCATCAAGCAAAATTTCTTATATTTCAACGACAATTAATTTTATCACGCCTAGATCTATTTCTTTCATATGACAACAATTTTAAGTCACCTATAACCATTTACACTAATAACTTCTTCGAGCCTAATATTATAAATCTGTTATCATTAAATATATACTACCAGTGGTTATGCTACTGTTACAACTGAATAAATGAACGTTTTATACTTTTACAACTGAAAAATATAAAACAAAATTTATTTACATTATTTTAATTTAGCAAAGAATTTAGAACACAGTGCAAAGTTATTTACATTGTGTTCTAAATTCTTTGCTAAATTAAGAAAGCCTTCAGGCACAATTTTATTGCACAAAAATAATAAATGCAGAATCTTGTATAAAAAATGAAGCAATGTCAGTCTAAAGTAATATATATGTATGTATATATATTCAATTTTTTTCTATTCTTAATTTTTTCTTTGAGATAATATTCATATAGATTCAGAGAAATATAAAATATTCCGATATATAGGCACATTTATGTATATAAACTTACCTGTCAAAAATTACAGTCAGTTTTTCATGTTAAATACATAATATATATATCTAATATAAAATTAAACAAAAAATTAAACTTACTCAAATCAGTAACAGTTCGACTGTCTAAATATTTTTATTATTAACCCTTCTATTTAAAAAAAACAAACAAATGATTTGAAGTAACTAAAAAGCACTTTAGCTCTTTCCAATTGCACTAAAAAATAAAATAAATCTTGCTTGCTAAGTTGCCTAATTCTTAAGAATCTGATAACAAATAAGTAAAAAACCAAGAACAAACAAACATTTATTTACTAAAACTACTCTATTTAAACAAATTAAATTATACAGAGAACAACATTGATACTCCTTGAAAGCTGAAAAACTTTTCATCTCAAATTTGCTTATAGACCTTGCTTATGAAACCACTTGAATAAGAAAAGCATCAAAAAAGCCTAAAAGCTGGTATATGCTACATTGAATTTTAAATGTTGATTGGTGTAGATATTTTTAAAAAATTCAAAATGATTTGTTCTTCTATAGCAAATAAATACACCATAAATCTGAAGTTAAAAATGTAATGAATAAGTAAATACAAAGAAAAACATCATATGTGAATTAAAAATCAATGTACCTGATAGAGATAAGCTGCGGTGATACCTGAGTAGTATCACCACATACACGTATTTATCAAAAAAATTTTAACTTTGATCATAATATAAATGCAAACATATATGCAAACTTTTAACAACTATAAAAGAACATTTATTAGCATCAATTATTTTTAATGTAACAAAGAATGCAGACTACAATGCACGACATTGTTAATAAAAATGAAGTTATGTCAGTCAGTATATATTTATCTAAAGTAGTGAAAAAGAATAAACCATTTAAAAACATTTTATATTTATTGAAGAGCCAGAAACATATTTTTTTTCAAAGAGCAAAAGTATTAACAATATTAAAGACAAATTTTATTTATAACAAAATTTTCAATAAAAATTAAATTAAGATAAATTTATAACAAAATGTTGTCATGGCTTTTATCCCAATAACCAAAACTAAGTGAAAGCATGAAACTACCCATAAATATATTTTAACGCTAGACACAATTTAAGAATTAAAGTAATCTATAACACGAAGCTTTAAATTTAAAATTACAATTTAAAAAAGATTACAATAAATTAATTACTTTTAAATTTAAAAAAAATTTAGATTACCTATAATTTTAAGCTACTAAACATTATCTGCTTAATATCAACTTAGACATTTTGAACTCGTACCATGAAAGGTTGAAGGGAAATCTGTAAGTAAGCACGCGGTAAAGAAAAGTCTAGAAACTACTTAAAAAGTGTATTTTACAGATACAGAACCGTACCGTAACTATAAAACAATACACGTAACTATGCGCACTATTAATAATATTCATAGGCTATTCATTATAGGCGGATAAGGTTTTTTTTACAAGAAAGTATACGAAAATAAATGCTTAACTCTGATAAGATCATTTCTATTGAAAATTGTTACTGCAAGAACGAACAGCAAGTTTAACTCTATGTAGGGTTTTATACAAAAAGGTTTAAATTCGCGAGGCCACTTGAAGATAAACACTCTTATGAAGTGTAACTCTCGTAATTGACAGTGTGAAAATATGTATTTGTAAACTCTCGATTTGTTTTATATATAAGTCTTGTCATTTTTCATACCTTGCTCTTTATTTGATGAATTTACTTATGCTTGCCAATTTTCAGAGTAAGTTTATGTAAATTTAATAATAACGCTAGGTTAAAAAATTTGTTTTTTGTTACTTTAAAAAGTACCAAAAAAAAAAATTCTTGTGGAAAACGGCCTTAAGTTACAGTTTGAATTAACATTTTCTTAGTAAAATATAATTTTGACTTGTCTAAAAAATTTTTTTCAGGTATTAAAAACTAAATGAATATTATAGCAGATATTGTTTATTTTAGTCATTTGAAATACAAAATTGCATGGCTGATGGTTTTCGTTTTTTTAATTGTTGTAAGCTTTATTTCTCCAACGAATAAAAAAAAAAATAAAGAAATTTAGCCTTAAAATAAGAATATAATTAAGTCACTGATAAAAACAAAAACTTTCAGAACAGGCTTTAAAAATTACGACCTAATAAATATCAATTTTATGAAAATGAGGATTTCTCACCAAAGTATAAAACTTATATCAGCATATTAAATTCTATTAAAATTATGATCAGCTGTTATAAAATGCGTATTTTGTAAAAAATATTGATTTGGATTTATAAACTAAATTTTTTTTTTTTAAAAAAAAGTTTTTTTTTTAAACGTCTTTGCTTCCAACAAGGCTGCAAGAAACCACTAAATAGAGTTGAAGGTTACTCGAGGAGAAAAGAGAAGCAACATTACGACAGTGTGATAATGATTGAAGTTTGGCTGCAAGAGCAGGTCCAACTATGAAATTATTATCGTTATTACTCATACATTCTGCCCCCACTTTCTGACCCATGTATACAGCATTATTAAAGTCTAAAATAGTTACCTAATTGGGTTTTTAGTTCTAAGGTTTGCATTTTTTTCATTGAAATTTGGCTGGTAGTGAAAAATATGGTTTGACCCAGTGATGAAATGATCAAGCATCTATTTGATACATACTTGATGTCCAAACAACAAGCAAGTTTTTAAAGACATCTTAATTCTGATAAATAAAATTTTTCTAATTATTTCTAAAAAATAACACAGCAAAACAAGTTCATGCTATGCAACTTTTCAACAAACTTGAAAAAGCGTATCGCAGAAATAGGCCAAAAATAATGGTTCCGTAAAAATCGGATTAGCGCGTATCTAAAAATCTTAAAGTTCGTATGATTCAATAGGTTTTGCAAAACAAATAAAATCTTACAAATCCTATAAGATATCCTATAGGATTGTATAAGAGTATTGCAATCCTATAAGACTATAAGTTGTCTGTAAGATAGTAAACTAGGCTATTACATCAATCTTGTGACAGAATTTTTATGTTAAAAAAAGCAAAACTTCTTGGTATTTTAGAACATGACTATTATATATTAAATTTTAAATATAGTGTAATGAATGAAGTTACCAATAAAAAAGACTATTAAACAAAATATGTGTACAACAAAGGTATGAAAAAGAAAGTTTGAAACCTTAAGCATTAATAAAAGCTATTTAAGATGGTTAACTATCTATGAAAATGGTTGCAAAATGTTTATTCCTCAAATTTAACAAAACAACCAAAACATTAGAAAGATAAAATCCTTATGGTTGACTAAAGAACTAAAATCAGAGTTTAAAGTTAAAAGGAACTTATGGTACAAAATCAAAGCTGGATTTAAAAACATAGATGATGTTAAAAAATACAATAATCTTAATAAGATATTAAAAAAGCAATGATGGAGCATAAACATAAATCAAATACTAAATGTATATACTCTTATACAAACAGTTAAACCAAAATAAATAAAAATATTTGTGCCTTAAGAGATATAAATGGTGACGTTAGAACAGATGATAAAAAATATGCAAAATATTTAAGACATTTTTCAATGAAGTATTCATAACCGAAAATAGCAGTAATATTCCATTAATTGAGAAAAAAGCCTTTTTAAATATTCGGTATCCAAATTTCACGTAAAGTACATCCAAGAGTTTAAAAGGAATGCTTCTAAAGTTTATGTAAACAATTAGAGTTAATATTTATTTAATATTAACTCTAATTATTTACATAAACTTTAGAGGCATTCCTTCTATACTTTTAGATGTACTTTATCGACACCTGTTGAATTATTTGTGTTTAATTTTTTTAGTCTTGTTTCAATTATTAATATCTTGATTGCATTGAGATTATTAACTTTTTGATTGCACTGAAATTAAAATTATTATTGCTAATATATTTCATTATTTTATCTCTAATAATAGTTTCCATGACTTTGTATACAATTGATTTCAAAGAAATTGGTCAGTAGTTAGCTGATTCAAGCATGTCATCTTTCTAATGCAATACTGTTATATCTGCATATTTGCATATTTGTAAGTTTGGCAGAGTTGCACTTTCGTATGATTGATTAAATATTATTTGATAAAAATATGATTAAATAGGAGGGAACGTAGGGAAACGCCCTTTTTCCTTATCAAACAAGTTCTCTCAATATTTATTTTAAATTTTCTAAAATAATTCCAATAACAAAACTATTTCTTGTTTATATTATTTTGTTTCTGTTTGGATACCAGAAATTAACTTAAAAATTTTTTTCTTATATAACCATTTCATTTGAACATTTAACATAAATGGGGGAGCTGCCCCTCCCCTTTTGCTTTTCAAATTGGTTAACCGACACCCCTAAAATTTAGCGCATTGGACCAACGAATGTTCTGCTTAAGATGGAAATAAAATCTCGCAAAAAAATTGTTTAGCTATCAGGAAAGTAAACTTCTTTTTTAATACTTGTTTGAAGTAATCGCTAGAGTGTAAATATTTTTAAATAATCAGATCATTAAAATAATATTGAATGTTTTTATTAAACGATAATTGTTAACCAAAGTAAACTTAGCAAACTAAAAATTTAATTTTTTAGACTTAAATAATAGTTATGTAAAAAGGCATATAAAAGCATCAATAAAATATTTTTATCACATGTGCAAAAAAAAAAATGTTTCCAATGTGTTCCAATCAAAATTTTAATGTGCTTTCCCCAACTTCTGTCGCCTCCATTCCTTTCTCTTACCCCTCCCCCTTCTTCGCAAGGCTAAACCTCAGAAGTAACGCTAAATACAAGTAGTAATAATGGTCTTCACCCGAGTCTTCAAAATACATCTAAAATGTACGTAACAAAAGTGCACTTACAGCACAAAGTTGTAGGACTAATTCGGCACCTGAATGGGGTATTCCGCATCCTTTTGATCACACAACTTGAACGTTTTAACACCATTCCACTTGATTTTCTATTCTACTTTAACCTCTGTTTATACTATAAAATAACAAGAGTACAAAAGGTTTACAAGAAGATCTGAAAAAATGGCCTAATGAACAAAAACTTGGTTAAAAAATAAATAAAGCCAAAAGAAAATTTATGAATATTATAAGAAATAATCCTAAAAAAAAGTACTTGATGCCTAATAATTCCAAAGAAAAAACACATACCACTAAACTAAAAAAAACCATATTTAGAAAAAGATCTTGGTATATATGTATCAATTGACCTTAACTGGATTTAGCACATTAACAATACAGTCAATAAAGCCAACCAAAAAATGAGGCCTGATAAAAGATTCTTTTAAATAATCAGATAAAAGAAATATAAGATTAATATTTATTTTCTTACTTAAACATCATCTTGAACATGAGTCACCATTATGGAATCCATATTTACAAAAAACATTTCAATATGATCAAAAAAATCCATCAAAGAGCAACTTGTATGCAAAGTTTAAAAGGTTTACCATACAAAGATAGATTAAATAAAATTAATCTTTTAATACTGAAATTCAATGAAGTTTGTATAATGACTGGTCTAATACTATCTTGACTTTTCTTTTTTTTTTCTTCTTTTTTTTTCCTTTGACGTTTGATAAAATTTACAATAAGAAAGATTGTACACATATAATATATGGCCGGAGCAAGAAGAAAAGGTATATTGTCTTATCGCCAAGCCCCGTTTACATTGTTGCCTTCGGTTTATGTAACGAGTTAAAAATTACAAAATACAACACAATATATTACAAGTAGTAAATCGTATAATAAGATATATAAATAAACATTTTTTTTTAGTTATATATATATAAATATAAATATATATATATATATATATATATATATATATATATATATATATATATATATATATATATATATATATATATATATATATATATTATTTATAGATAAGAAATAAATCAAGACAAAAATAAGAGAGTCGTGATGACTTTTTCAGTTTAATTATTTTAGGTACTATTTTTAAAAGAAATTTTTAAAATCGAAGTTTTTTCCTAATAGAAAACGTTTAGATTCTTTTTTGAATTGTTCTAGGGAGAAGTTTAGAAGAGTTTTATTTTTAATAATATTTTTCAAAAAACTTTTCCATATAAATGGTCCACGGTATTGAATTTGAAATGAGCTGAGTTTTAAATAAGATCTTGGAATAACAAACATATCAACTGAAAATTTTGTGGGGTATTTATGAGTAATTTCAGTGAAGTAAAAGTGAAATATATTAGGAGACAAACCATGTTTTGATTTAAACATTAGAAGCATAACTTGGTATATATTAATTTTATAAACATTAAGTGCATTAAGTTCGCTTAGAAGAGATTCACCATTCGCAGTTCTGTTAACGCCAAATATAATCCTACATCCATGTTTTTGTTTGCTATAGATTTTTTTAAGTTTCCCATAATTAGTACTTCCCCTTGCAATATTGCAATAAGAAAGATAACAATGAATAAATGAAAAATATATAATTTTTAAAGAGTCAATATTAAGAAATGGTTTAACATTGAAATATTTTTGGAGATTTTGTTTTCAATAGATTTAATATGATATCTCCTTGATAAATTTTCATCTATAATCATTCCTAGAAAGTTAACAGTTGACTCTCTTTTAATAATTGTTTTATTCATAAAGAGATTGGGTAATTTTAGAGAAAGGTTATCTCCCTACGAGGTTTGTGGAACAAGATAAATTTAGTTTTCTCACCATTTAATGAAAGTTTATTATTTGTAATCCAGTCATTTATTTTTACTGATTCTTTGTTAGATATTCTAAACAGTTCTTTTATATTATTGTGTGAGTAAAAAAAATTCGAATTATCAGCAAACAAAATCACATTTAAAACTTTGTATCCTAAGTATAAATCATTAATATAGATTAAGAATAAGAGCGGCCCTAGAATTGATCCCTGGAGAACACCACAAGTTATAATATGATTTTCAGTTTCATTTGCTGTATATAATATGCATTGTTTTCTGTTTGACAGGTAACTTTTAAAACATAGTAAGTTATTATTAAGTATTCCATACAGTTCTAGTTTTTTTAAAAGAATATCGTGGTTTACAGTGTCAAATGCTTTTGACAAATCAATAAAAACTCCTAATGTATAGCAATCATTATTAAACCCATTGGATATATAATTTATTAGATCGACTACCGCATAATCAGGTGAATGATTCTTTTTGAACCCAAATTGTTTGTTACACATTATATTGTTCTCATTTAAATAAGTATTAAGTCTATCATAAATAATTCGTTCAAACAATTTTGAGAAACATGGTAAGACAGAAATAGGTCTATAATTAGACATAATCGTGTCATCGCCAGATTTAAAAATAGGTATGATTTTAGCAATTTTTAATTTCTCCGGTACAATACCGGATTCTAGTGAAAGGTTAAAAATAAAAACAGTGACGGTTCAATAATATCAAACACTGCTTTAACAACATTCACGTTAATATTATCTATGCCAGCGCATTTATTACTTTTTAGACAGCTGAATGCATTTCGCAACTCATTTATGTTTAATTTTACTTCTTTCATAGATGTATTGATTGATTTCATATAAGATTCAAAGTTTGAGGTGTTTTTTGGAATTTTATCCGCTAAAGTTGGGCAAATATCAAGAAAAATTTTATTGAGCTTTTTAACTATGACTTCTTTATTATAAATCATTTTCCCGTTAACTAATAGTTTTTGTGGCAAATTATTTTTTGGATATTTATTTTTACCGATTATCTGCTTAATCACGTTCCGCGTCTTTTGTGTGTTTCCGCGTGTTTTTTCCAACAACCTAGCATAATAATATTTTTTTTGCATGTTTCTTTGTTTTTTCAAACGTGTTTTTATAATTTTTGTATTTTATTTCATTTTTATATGTTTTATGTTTTAAATATTTTTCATAAAGTCTTTGTTTTCTCTTTGATGATTTGTATAAACCTTTGGTCATCCAACGGCTTAGAAGTGAATTAGGATTTTTATTTACAACTTTTTATAATCACCAGGATTTACAACTAAGTTATAATCACCAGTTAAGTACACGTGTTTCTTTGTAATGTTAACTTTGCTTAAGAAATTTTTCAAATAAGATTGAAATCTTTTAAAATTACCAGCTGGTTTTCTTTAAATAGAATTGATAATAATGTTTTTGGTTGCCTTATTATTTATTTCAATGCATAACGACTCGCAATCTATTTCGTTAACAATGAGATCATTGCGTAAAATAAAGTTTATAGATTTGTGAACATAAATACTTAAACCACCACCAACGCACAGTGGTTCAAGATCCTTAAAAAGTGGCAAAAAAGGAAAAAAATTTAAGTCTTTAGTTTGTAAACACAAATAACTTTTAATTATGGTAAGGCCAGATGCATAACAATTTAAAACTTTTTTTGAAGCTATTGCAAGGTTGTGTATTAATTCGAAGCACTTTATTAATGCTTTTTTTATGACGGAAAAAAAACGGAAATGTTCGATAAAATAGTCAGTTTTAGAAATTTATTTTTATGGAGACATAGTAATTAAAGTGTTAGTATTTTTTATTAATTTACTTAAATTGTGTCAATTCACAATGTAAATGAAAGATTTTTTTTAAAGATTATTAGGTTTAAGCCATTACTCAGCATGAAGAAAAATATTTGTAAAAAAATTTTTTTTTATTAGTAACACATTATTTATGGTACAAGAACAAAAATGTTCCACATAACTCCACGCTTATGTTAGTGTTTTTGAGTACTGTCAGCAATATACTATGAAATAAAATTTACCTGCTCCAATTTGCTCCAATCTAAAATAGAGCTTTTATGATTTACTTGCTAAATATTATAATCAGCGAGTATATGATAAAAGATTGGAGCAAATTGAAGAAAGTAAATTTTATTTAATTATTTTAAATATAAGCTCTTTCAAAAAAAGAGTATCAGCGTTACCTAATATTTTTAGTTTGTATATATATATATATATATATATATATATATATATATATATATATATATATATATATATATATATTTGCAAGAACAAACTATGATAAAATCAATTCTTAATCGACAAACACATCTTCCGGGCCTTCTTAGCAGCAAAATTTGAAATAACTTCTTCATAATTAACGTTAATGGCTAAATCTGATTCGATTGAAAGGATCATCAAGTAGCACAATCGCTCCTGGCCCATTGTGGAACGAAGATAATCTTTGATGATAGCTAACTTGCTGAAAGATCTTTCTCCTTCAGATGTTGAAACGGGCAATGTTAGAAAGATTCTAAGAGAAACACACACTTGCGGAAATATTGAATGCAGCCCCTTTGCATAAACTTCATTCAGAAGTTCGACAGGCTTTTCGCTGGCTAGAATATTTCTTCTTACGGAAAAAAAATGCCGAACTTCATCAGAAAATTCGTTTTTACATAAGTCTTTTGGGTAAAGTTTAGCCAGATTCTCAGCTTTTAAACCTAGTTCTTGGTCTGTTTGAGATTTCTGTAAAGACCAAAGGAAGGAAAACTTGCTACATTCCTCTTCTATTACTTTAAATCTTGATCTCATTTGACTAGTCAGATTGTCGAGTGCAACATTGAAGACATTACACTCAAAGTTTTTTGATGCTTCTTCGTGGTTGTAACCAGCAGTTTCATCTGAGATGATCTTTTTTAGCGTTCTCTTCACAGTAAACATTATTTTATCAAATTTCAAGTTCTTTGCAACTTCTGTTGCCTCAAAATCAGGTCCCAAGACAGACGGATTTGATCCAGATTCATCAAAAGGCCATTTAGAATCTTTACTTCATCATCGAGAAGACTCACGTTGTTAACTGCCATCAAACATTTAACCAAAAAGTAGTGAAAACAACAAATTCAAAAGAATTCATCCATTTAATGAGATAATGCACTTCATCACTACTTTCGCCTGGAAGGTCTAACTCTTTTAGACGATGTAATGATTTCAAGATTTCTCTTGGCTTTTTTGCTAGTGGCTTAACTGATTCAATCCTTGAACTCCATCGTGTAACAGAAAGTTTATGTAATGATTGGCCTGTCTCCTCCTGAAGAATTTTCCAACGAACTGGGCTGCTGCTGAACAGATTGTATAGCTTTTGAATATTTCCAAAACAGGATTTTGCATGAGCCGATGATTCAATAGCGTGTACTGCACATAAGTTCAAACTGTGAGCAGAGCAAGGAATGAAAATTGCTTGTGGATTATTCTGTCTTATCAAAGCTTGAACTCCATTGTAAATACCTGCTATATTAGCGCCGTTGTCGTAGAGTTGACCACGACAATTTTTTATGTCGAGCTCATTCTCTTCCAACACATTCAATATCAACTTTGTTATATCAGATCCCTTCTTCTTTTTAAGTTCTTCTAGCTTAAGGAATCTTTCTTTGACCTCCCACAGCTGATTATCATTGAAATGCAAAAAACGAAAGTTTGTCGGAATTTTGATCTGGCAACTCATTAGAGTCATTGATACCGATCTCAATATCATTGAACTATAAAGAAGTATTAAACAGAATTATTCTAATTATTTTTCCATGAACGTCACAAGATTAAAAAATAGTTTAACTACCTGCTTGCATTTATCTTCGATTTTTGTCCAACGAACGCAATCTAAAAGCGTTCGTTTGTTTTTGCTTTCGTTTTTTTTTCCGAATCATTGCTCTTTTTCTCCCAGCAGCTCCAGACAGCTGTTTCAATCGTGGAGGTCTTTGATTATTCATGCTAAAACTTATGACGATATAAAGAATTTTAACTTTTTAAATTTTAAAAATTAAAAACTTTATAATACTTTGGTGTTATTAATTGCAGAGAAAAAGTCAGTACAATTAAAATATCCACTGAAGATAAGTTTCTTGTCAAAATATAGTCGGAACAAAATGCAGGCGAGTCAAAAACATACATATGCACAAAAGTATCCACAGGGACGCAAGGTTTAAGCAAAAATAAGTTAAACTATCAGAAGTCAGGCTTTTACAAACGTTAAATAAGAAAAAAAAAATTTTAACGCTTTTTATTCTATCATGCGAACAAAAGGCCAATGAAAACGCGTGCGTTCAAATGGATAATGAAAACCTTGTAAAGTAATAATTATCCTATTTTAAATGCAAACAGAGTTTAAAAGGAGAAAGAAATTAATACACAAAAATTGCTTAATCTTTAAATACGTTATCAGCTAAATTTTTTATCATTTCAATAATTTTTTTTTAAGGCATGTGATGCCCCATAGACTGTGATGCCCGGGGCAAACTACTTCAATTGCCACCCTTCCTCTTGGCGGCCCTATATATATATATATATATATATATATATATATATATATATATATATATATATATATATATATATATATATATATATATATATATATATGTATGTACAAATATTTTATATTGTATTCTACAAAATAGAGTGCTCAATGTTCTTAAAAAAGCATAACTATAATAAATTAGTAGAAAATCACTTATTACATTTTTTTCATTTTGATAAGTCTTTATTGATGAAACACAGTGTAAAATATAAAAAAATTTGATTAGTAATTTTTTACTAATTTATATATACATATGGATTTTCAAAATACTTGTAGCTATTAAGTTATAATGTAAATGACAATAAGATTGTTAAACTATTGGTAACTTTTCGTGTGTTATGTAATAGATAATATATAAAAGTGAAAAGAATTGATATTCTTCAAAAAATTAAAGGACTAGGTTTCAATAAAGTTAATTTGCTGGAATCTTTGTTTAAAGAAGTTTTAAATGTTTATAATCTTCATGAAGACGGCTTCAATAAATCAGAGCTTACCAACTTAAAGAATAAGTTGTCTGTTTTTAAAGCAAAAGTGGAAATAAGTTAGAAAAGCATAATAGAAACTATGACAGGTTGATTTTAAAAGAGGGTGTTTGGCTACAGGTAAAGAAACAATAATATTTCTTAATAAATTTTTTTTTATGCACTCGTTTTATTTAATTAAGTTTCTATTCACAGGAGGAGTTTTTTCCAGATCTTGTTAAAAGAATTAAATCTAAAGAAGGTCCAGGTAGAAAAAATTAAGTTTGGGAAAATCTTGGTGAAAGAAGCAAATAAGCTAAAATTGCCCATTCGGCTGAAAACAATCACGAAGCATTGGCTTTAGCTTCTTTAAAAAGTGCTGCAACTGAATCCAACATTAATAAAAACAATTTTATCTTTATAGTAAAGAAGGCTTTGGACCCAGATAAAGCAAATGAAATTAGAAAAAACATGTCTATGCATGAACCTGTTAAAATGAAAGTTGAAGACGCTCTCAGCCTAAAAATTCAATGTGATCTGTCCGATGAACAATATCAGATAATCAGAAATAGCTCCCTATTACAAAATGCAAACATCTATCCGTCTCTTCATAAAATTTTAACTGAAAAAAAGAAATGCTATCCTGATAATATGATTTTTTCAGAAACATCTGCAGTTTGCTCCCTTCAATCTCTTTTTAATCACACACTGTGTAGAGTCTTGAGTCTAAATAGTTGCAACAAAATATTTTCTGAATTATCGGTTAAAGATATCAATCAACATGGAATTATCCATTTCAAAGGTGGTTTTGATGGAGCGTCTAGCCAGAGTCTGTATAAACAAAAATATTTAGATACAACTCTAGATGAAGTTATTAAAAATGAAGAGAGTATTTTCCAAACATCTATTGTGCCTCTTAAACTGACTGTTAATGATACAGTAATCTGGTACAACAAAAAACCATTTAGTACACATTTCTGCAGACCAGTATGTTTGCAGTACAAGAAGGAAACAAATGTGCTAATTAAAGAAGAAGAAGAACGATTACGGATTGAAATTCAGAAACTTGAACCATTTGTAGTAAGTTTAGAATCAAAACCGACTGAGTCATCTATGATGACAGCAATTATAAAGTATAATTTGGATTTGACTATGTTTGATGGTAAGGTTATTAATGCACTGACAAGTACTACCTCTTCTCAAAGCTGTAATGTATGTTCAGCAAAGCCAACGGAGATGAATGACATTAAATTGATTAGATCTAAACCTGTCAATAAAGAAGCTTTATTTTTTGGCCTTTCACCTCTTCACTGTTGGATAAGATGCTTTGAGTACATTCTTCACCTTAGATATAAATTGAAAATTCGGTCATTTTATGCTAAAACATCTGAGCAGAAAGAATCAGTTAAAGAAAGAAAAGCATTTATTCAAAAAAAGTTTAGGGAAGAACTAAGTCTTATTGTTGACATGCCAAAACAAGGTTTTGGAAACACTAATGATGGTAATACTGCCAGAAGAGCCTTTGAGAAATCGATTACCTTCTCTGAGATAACTGGTGTAGATGTTGACATCATTTCTAGACTTGAAACAATTTTAAAAGCAGTTTGTTTAGGATATGATTTAGATCCAAGCTCTTTTCAAAGTTATTGCAATGATACAACAGATAAAATTCTTTCTGAATATAATTGGTATGTTATTCCTCCAAGCGTTCACAAACTTTTAGAACATGGTTTACAGATTGCCAATGCATTAGAACTTCCCATTGGAGTTTATTCAGAAGAATCACTAGAGGCTCTTAACAAAGAGATTAGAAATGCAAGATTAAACCATTCATGCAAAATTTCAAGGATAAATGTTATGAAAAACTAATTTAACTATCTTATGATAAAGAGTGATCCAGTTATATCGAGCATTCAATTCACTAACCATAGATGTGAAAATGGGAAATTGCTCCCAATAGAAGTTCTTTCTCTTCTTAAACAGTCGTGATTTTTTTGAGAATTTTATTTTTTATAGATATATTTGCATCAAAAATTAAAATTTAAATTTAGAATAGTTATAATAGTAATTTTCAAAGTATATTCTAATTCTCAGAGTATAACTATTATATGCTCTTTGTTGAGGAATGATTTTTTTTTTTTTTTTTTTGAAAGTTTTTTCAATCATTGTTTTTAACAGAAGGGGAGGGGCCCGGTAATAATTATGACAAATTTGGATGGTAGTGTACCGAGTGATCACGCCTGATTACAAGTCGGAGAGAGTTAAAAAAAGATTTAAAAATAAATTATGTATTTATGCAAACTATTACTTGATTCGAGAAGTTAAATTTAAAAAAAAAAATCTGCTTGCGCGTATCAAATTTCTTACGTACGTATTTTTTAGATACGCGCACGTTTTGCTGGTTGTTGCGCGTAAAAATAATTTAAAATTACATAATTGATCTTTTGACTAAAAAAATAATAACTATTTCTTTAATACATATTAACATGCGATGGTTATATAATTTTTGCCGTTTTTTCTTCAATTTGAGTCACTGTGCAACGTGGGCTTGACGCAGTTGGTGAATTGACACGTAATTACTTAGCTCATAATTAGAATCTATTTCATTACTTTTCAACCACGTTTCCATGTGACTAATTATTTTAAAATCGTGATTTAGATCATGCAATAAGAAATTTAGATTATCAAAATTTTTTTTAATACTTCGAATGTTAAGATTGAAAATTGAAAAACTTTTATTTTTTATTTTACTAAGAAACTGAGTAGATTCAAATATTAAATAATACTCACTTTCAAATTTTTTTTGAATGAAATAGTCTCATCACACTCAGTATTAGAATTAAGTCGAAGATTATCATCCATTTTTAAAAAAGTAAAATATACTAATCATGAAAATAAGATATTAAAATATTAGGATTATATATTTATACTTTTCTTTGCAGCCCAATTGCGTATGATAAGTTAATCGTATGAAATACTTGCAAATTTTCCTGCCGCTCGTTCCATTTTCATTTGTTCTTTCAGCACCTTCCTAATTTGCAATGTCTCAGCGCAGAAATCTTAATTTATATAGATATTTTTTCCTATTAGGTTAGGGGATTTTTTTAAAATATTTACTTTATCTTTTAAGTCTAGAAGCTTAATGATTATAGTTCTTGGTCTAAGTGAATCCTTATGACCAGTTCTATGTGTCCTTTCAATTTTAATATCTTTTAGACCTAAACAATTTTCATAAATGTTTTTACCTTTGTTTCACTGTCATTCCAACTTTCACCTTCGCTTTCTTTAATTCCGTCGATTCTCAGATTATTCCGCCGGGATCGATCCTCTATCTCTCTTAATTTGTTGGTAATTTTAGAAAATGCAGACTTTAATTTTACAAATCCCAATTAGTAATTAGGAATTTTTTTGTCAGTAATTGAATTACTGCAATAGACTTGAAATTTTTTTTTTGCAATGTTTATGCTTTAGGTACTTTAAGTGAATGGACAGAATGGGAAGAATGTTCTTCAACTTGTAATATGCTTTTTTCTGTACCGCAACAAAAAAGAACTCGAAATTGTTTAGGCAGAGGTAGTATTTGTAAAGAAGAATCCTTAGAGCAATTTCAAAATTGTAATGAATTGGTTTTTTGTACAGGTATATAAGTTATTTTTCTATTTAGTTATCATATAAGTTAATTTTTTAAAATTTTGTGAACTTCAAAATGTTGTTACTATATTTGGTTTATTGTTTTGCCATCTCTAATCATTTTCTAATCTCTAATCAAAAAATAATTAAATAATCAATTGAAAAAATGTTAAAATAATTTTGTTTACAGTTAAATATTTGTTGTGTTTATGTTATATTGTTTAAGCACCGGCGTTACCGCAATGCGTGTATGCGGTAAGTTTCGACAGCGATTTTTAGAATCTATTATTTTAATATATTTTATGAAAAGTAAAATTTCCTCTGAAACTAATAAAAATTTAATAATTGCGTATTGATTTCACCAAATTCAATTTAATTACAGCAAATAAGAAAAATTCTCTTTATTAACTATCAATTATCTGTATTAAAGCAGACTAATTGCTATTACGAAAAATATTTTTTGTAAATGCAATGCATTTTAGTGAAACTGCACCGAGCAGTGAACGCTTTAGGGATGAATAATAAGCTAAAAAGAGTTTAGCAGTGTGAAATAAAAGTACAAAAGGACAGACGTCCAGTAGAAAACAAAGAGCCTCAAAGTGGAAAAATATTTAAAACTGATATAAGTAAAATGTAGTAAAAAATAAATAAGAATAATAAAAAAAAGTCAAGGAAAGTCATTGGTTGTTGTGCTACTAAATTGTTGTTAGAGTCCAGCGTAAATGTGATGTATTAATAGAATTGGTAATGGAGTAGAGTTATTCGTTTTATAAGTAGTCACCATGTGGTTTATATTATTAGGATAATAAATATACATTAAAGATATAAGTGTCATAAACGTCTCTAGTACAATATGGAGACGTACCTTATGGTGCAGTTTGAACACATGTAGACCTCCAGCTTTCATCCAAGACTGGTATCCCAAAGGAAGTTCCACTCTGGGTCTTACACCAGGGTATCTTTTTAAATTATCCCATTGTGTTATCCCAAAAGGACTATTTTCAGAGTATCCAGTCAGGACGATTGCCACAGACTCCTGAATTGACACTGGGACCAGAGGACACTTAGCGGGGTTCAGTACAACTTGCAAACAATAGTAAGTAGTTTTTTGAAATGAGTGTTTATTAAGTGCAGTATTTTTTTAAAGTGTAGCATGGGTCAATGAGAGTTGTGAACTGATTCGAGTTCATTTAGGTATGTGTAATGTAAACAGATAATGTGGTTTACGTGTGTAACTATTGTAGTAGCATGCCTCAATAGTAAGAGTTATCTGTATAAAAACTAGTTAAAGGTCCTTTAAGTTGGTGTAACGTTAGCTAGGGGTGATTTATAGTAGTCATATGACGTGTTTCTGGAGAATAAAATACCTATTATAACTAGATGATCTAAAATATTATACTAGAATTGCATTATTATAACAACAAAAACTAATATGTAAATTTTATAAAACTAATAATTTTTATAATAAATTACCACTAATACATAACAATCATATGGAGTTTTGTAGTTTAACCAGTTAATATGAGGTTTTGAAAAAGTGTTTGGTATTTTGTATAAGTCATAAGTCACGTGACTGTGATTTTACGAGAAGTGTTTGAAATGGAGTAGAATTATTCGTTTTATGAAAATCATGGCTTGCTTTTTACTTAATATTCATAGTTACTTGTGTTTTAAATTATCAGATGATACATGTAACAGAGTTTGAGTAGAGTTATTTGTTTTTTAAGTAGACATCTGATGATGTATGTAACCGAACTTGATCAGAACTTTTCTTTTTTTAAGTAGTTGTCAGATGATGTATGTAACAGAGCTGGAGTAGAGTTGTTCGTTTTTTAAGTAGTTGTCAGATGGTGTATGAAAGAGAGCTGAAGTAGAATTAATCGTTTTTTAAGTAGTTGTCAGATGGTCTATGAAAGAGAGCTGAAGTAGAGTTAATCGTTTTTTAAGTAGTTATCAGATGGTGTATGAAAGAAAGCTGGAGTAGAATTATTCGTTTTTTAAGTAGATATCGGATGGTAAAAATATTATTATAATAACCCTGACAGGAGTGTTAGAGTAGATTGTACATGATAGTCAAAATTTTAGAGCATGTATGGTGACAGTAGTAGTTAGTAGTTGTAATGGTTATGGTTAGCTGGAGTTGTATATTAAATATTATGTATGATTCTGGTAGTATCATATTAAAGCATATATACAAATACATATACAAATGCAAATACATTGAAGAAAATACAAATACCTATACAAATACATTGTAGCACATATGTAAATGCATATAAATACACTGATAAACAAGATTATATGTGTCTTAATGCAAACACATATAAGTTTCTATGTACTCACACATGTGTATGCTCACATATATATATACATATATCCCTATGATTATACATACATATATTCTCCAAAGTATCCCTGAACCATTTTTAGGTATAATATACATTACATTAGCTAATTCACACATTTTTTGCGTTGAATAGGTGTTAGAGTAATGTTTTAATGATCCAGTCTTAATAAAGTATAGCCTTATAGACATAATCAAAAAAAATAGCTTTTAGAAATACCAGTATAAATATTAGAAAGATAAGCATAAGTGTATTTAAATGTAAATGATCAAAATATAGGTGTTTTAATATCTAATTACCATGTAGCGCCAAGATAACATTCTCATCAGGACCATTAGTTGTCATCAGGGAGTTTTGAAGGTCTGGCGCCTGACCAATGGTCGACACCCTGTGGACACTGCCTTGTTAAAATAGGAGCACAGTTTTAGGTAGCTTAGTGAAAAAAGTAACATATACATATATAAATATAAATAAATATTTTGATAAATAAACACAGTTTGTAAATAAAATTTTGAATCAGACAAAGCTAAGTAATAAAAATATGTATGCTTATTATTAATACATTGAACATTGTTCAAACAACAATGTAAACAAAAAAAAAATACTGTTACACAGAAATACAGCATAAATTGGTAGTCAAGTCGAAACAAGTTTATAGTTTTTTAATACAATTATGAACATTAAAAGAAGTATATGTCATAAACATAAATAATCATAAAAAAATAAATAAACATGTAACCATATTACCATTAACGTGTAACCAGAGACATAGATTCTATATTACCTTTCATTGTTGTTATAAAGGTTCAGTGTAAAAGAGTAAACAATCAATGGTATGTAGAAAATGTAAAGATTACCATGTCTACTTTCTTATATTATTAATCTTAATTTTAAAGCAGAGTTTGGCCCTTAAAATGATAGTTTTATTTAAACAAATAATTCTTCTTAAAATGATAGATTTGTTTTAGTTATAATCATTACAAATATAATTTAAAGTAACTTTTAATTTTAAATAATATGCAACCTTATCATCTCTAGCTCCATTAACTAAATCGGGACGATTGAATATATGCGAATCTCATAAGTGCGAACTGGCATAAGTGCGAATGGCGTTAAAGCGAACTGGCATAAACGCAAACCACAGTTACAAAAACTGGTACAAGTGCGTACTGGCGTAAGTGCGAATTGGAATAAGTGCGCAAAGCAAATTTGAAAACATTGGCATACGTGCGAAATACTTATTTGCAGTTATGCCAATATTTGAAATTTTATTTGGCGCTATTTCGCAGTTTTGTCAGTTCGCACTTATGCTATTTTTGTTAACTGCTTCGCCCTTATGCCAGTTCGCACTTATGCCAATGTTTGAAAATTTGTTTGGCGCATTTATGCCAATTTGCACTTAAGCCAGTTTTTGTAACTGTTTCGCACTTATGCCAATTCGCACTTATGCCAATGTTTGCAAAATGTTTTGACACACTTATGCCAATTCGCACTTATGCCAGTTTGGGCAACTATTTCGCACTCATGCCAATGTTTGAAAAATGTTTTGGCGCACTTATGCTAATTCGCACATATGCCTGTTTGCACTTATGCCAGTTTTTGCATCGCTTTGCACTTATGCCAGTTCGCACATATGCCAATTCGCGTTTATGCAGCCTCCGACTAAATCTCAACCTCGTTTGACTTGTCATTCAACAAAGTCTCGTTTTTCACTGTATCTGTCCCTGCATGCTTTAAAAACTTTTATTTATCTAGTTTATGTCCTTGGATGCTCTAAAACACTATTCTTTTTTTTAAGTAACTCCTAAGATTCGTCAATTAAAAAAGAAGCAAAATAAGGAAATGAATGAATTAAAAGATTTCTATAATAAAGTCATTACAAATCATAAAAAAAAAATTAAACCTTTGTTAGGTAAGCTTGAAAAAAGTGACAGTAAAGTTGCACTCCTTTATGAGAAAAAAAGAATTACATGCAAAAAATTGTATTATGCAAACAAGAATTTTAGCATGGTAGTAAATAAACATGAAATTTTTTCTTCTAGTAGTTCAAATACTGACTCTCCTAACACTGGAGTATTAAGCAAAGAAAATAAAGATTTTAATTTAAGTTGTCTTCCCCATGATCACAAAATAGTAACATTTCAAAATGGAAGATATTCTAATGATATAATAGAAGTTATTATGGAGTTAGTTTCTTTAAATGTCAGCATGAACAAAGTTGTTCATGCTGATGTTCATTTAAAGAAACTTGACATTTAAATATGTTTTAACAAAACTAGCAAAGGTAGATATAGAGAAGCTTCCCTCAATTATGCTGACATTTAAATTGTTTTAACAAAACTAGCAAAGGTAGATATAGAGAAGCTTCCCTCAATTGATACAAAATCACGATTTATGACTGAGGCATTAGCACTTGCTCAACTTCAAGTTGCAAAAGAAATGATAAAAACTGTAGAAAATAATTCAGGCAACTGTCTTCATAGTGACGGTACACTAAACATCATAGACATTGTCAAAGTTTCCAAGTTACTACAAAAAATGGAAGTACTTTATCTTTTGGATTATGTGAAATGGCTGGCAGTGATGCAGATTGTACTATTAATGCATTAAAAAAAATATCAGATGATGTATATGACATTTTAGAAAGTAGCAGCAAGGAAGACGATTTTTCTAACCTTTTATGTTCTTTTAAAACTACCGTGTCTGATCTTGGACCAGTTAATCCACTGTTTAATTTAAAGCTTAAAGATATGAGGAAAAAGTTACTGCCTAAAGTTATAAAGAACTAGGAAGGTTTAAAAAAAGGAGAGCAAGCAGATTTCATTGAAATGTCTAACTTTTTTTGTTTTGCATTTACTTACTAACTTACATAAACTGCATTTACTAACTAACTTTGCAACAGAAACTGATAAAACAATTAACTCGTTCGAAAAATTAGTTTTAAGTAATAGTTATGAAAGTATTTTTGCATTCAATACTGCTGAATCAGATGCCACTAGATTGATAAGAACTGCATGTAAAGCTTTTCATGTTAGGGGAAGGGATGAAGCTGATGCTGCTGGGTATTTTAATGCATTTCTTGCTGGTAAAGATCAAAGTAAGTGTATGCTTGCACCCTTTGTTGGTAACCGATTTAATATATTATATTATAATGCTGCAGCTTTATATTTTTTTTTAAAAGATAATTTAGAGTTTTTTCAAAATAGGCCAAATCAAAATAATCTTTTACTTGCAGTAAAAGAAGGTATTAGCAACAAATTATATTTAGCAGAAGTGCGGGCTTTTGGAATAGTTGATAAAATAATTACAGGTCCACTTTGGCAGATAAATGAATCGCAAAAGAGTATTCTTGATATGAATCCATTTTTGTTAACCCTAAAAATGAAACTTTTAGACTTGTGTAAAAATGCATCATCAATTATGATTTTGAAAATATCTATATTCAGTCCAAATGATATTAATATTCATAAAGACATTTTGTATGATAAATTATTTAAAGAGACAAATGACACTGATTTAAATATTTAAACACAGCAGACATTAGAAATGATTTGCTATTCTTTGTTAGTTGTTCTGGAAAGATAATCTAGTGATCAACTTCCTGGAGGTAAATATTGGCATCCTTCTGATAATGTAAATAAGTAAGGCTGCAGAGAATGTTCCAACAACAAACAAAGCGTCAGAAAGTGACTTTGCAGTATTGGATCTTTTAATTCGTACAAAGCCTAATGCCAAAATACAAACTATACAAGCTTATACTATGTGGTATAAAAACAAAACACTAGACTGATTGGATAAAAAGACTTTAGATAAACGTGATTCATTGCTAAAAAAACCTTCAACAAACTTTAGCAAAATGAAAGATAAATACAAACAACGCCATTTAGAATTAAAGTTTGAAATGAGTAAAAGATTGTCTGAAAAGCAAAAAGCTAAAAAAGCAGCTGAAGATAAAGCCTTCTTAAAAAACGCTAAATCGGTTATTGAGTTGTTAAATTTGGGGATAAAGGTGTGGTTGACCTCAAAAGAAGCAGATTATGAATATGTTTTGTTAGTTGACACATTTAAAACCAAAAAAATATTAAGAGCACAGTTAGATTTTTATAGGTATGTAATGAAAGTTAAATGGAACCTAAATATTTTTACAAAACTAAAATGCTTGTTAGTAAGTGAATAGACTAAACAAACTGTGAATTGTTCAGTAATTTACAATCAGTTATTAGAACAAAGATTTTTCCAGAGCCCATCGAGAGAAGAGTTATTCTTATTGAAAGAAAAGAACGAGATATTTTGATTGCAAAGCAGAAAAAAGAGTTAAGTGAAAAATTAAAGAATGCAAGACTGTCTCATTTAGCAAATCAACAAAAAATAAACATCTTGCTAATTATTCTAAATGATGTTAATTATCTTGTTGGGAAATTCATTCAACATAAAACAGTGAAAGTCGAGATTAAAATATACTTTTGGTGTAAAGGTCAAGTTCTTCGAGTAAACAAGTTAACTCATAACTTAAAAAAAACTTTGTTTGATGTGGTCTATGAGACTGAAGAAAATCAAGTATGGACTTTTCCATTGCTTGTCGACCTTGAAAAAGGAAAGGTTATAGTTCTGTGAAAAGTCTATTTTACAATTTATTTGAAATAAATACTAGTTATATATAATATTAGTAATATTATATTATAAATATATTAAATATATTATAAATATTATAAGTATATTATAAATATTTTAAATATATTTTAAACTATATAATATTATTATAAATTAGTCGTATATATTAATCTAAAATATTTATTTATATATTTTTTATAGTTATTACAAAATATTGTATATAATTAATATATATATTATTTGTATTATTATAGTAGAAATAAATAAATTATATGATATTATTATAATATACTCGTATATATTGATCCATAATATTTATAATATCTTTATTGTTTATAGTTATTATAACGTATCATATATAGTTATTGTATATATTATTTGTATTATTATAGTAGAAATATATTATAAATTATATAATATTATTATAAATTACTAGTATATACTAATCCATAATATTTATAATATCTAAATTGTTTATAGTTATTATAATGTATCATATATAGTTATTATATATATATATATATATATATATATATATATATATATATATATATATATATATATATATATATATATATATATATATTTATATATATATATATATATATTTATATATATATATATATATATATATATATATACATATATATATATATATATATATATATATATATATATATATATATATATATATATATATATATATATATATATATATATATATATATATATATATATATATATATATATATATATATATATATATATATATATATATATATATATATATATTATTAGTGATATCATATTAGAAGTATATTGTAAATTACATAATATTATTATAAATTATTAGTGTATAATAATCTATAATATTTATATCTATATTGTTTAAAGTTATTGTAACGCATCATATATAGTTATTATATATACATTATTAGTAAAAATATGTTAGAAATATATTAAATATATTGTAATTCAGGCTTGGTCGGGAAGCGGGAGCGATCGCTCTTGAATACTGACCACGGAAATTTTATTTAGTTGCGTAAAACTGGCCAGGTTTTTGAGTCGTTTTGAGAACATTTAAGTTTATGTACGAAACAAAGAATTTTTGTTTTACGGACATACATAGAAACATAAAAAACTTGAATGTTCTCAAAACATTTTTGTGCGAAAGTATAAAAAGGATATTTGCGAACACTAAAAACCCGGCAAATTAACGAACAAACTAATTCTATTGTTTCAATAAATACGCTGAATAAGCGAAATAAAGTTCTAGAGTATTCTGTTAAAATGTTTTAGAAATTGTATTATTCACGATTTGTTACGTTTTGAGATTTCTAGCATTGTTTTAAGAATATATATTATTTGTTTACGAAAATAAATGTTTTAAATATATGTTAATTAAATTGTTAAAATTTTAAAAGTTTATTATAAATCATAGATTTTATTAGTATACTTTTATTTTTTATTTTAAAAGAGATTGTATTCTTTATGTAAATGCATTTTTGTGTATTTGTTTTTATCGTAATGTATCTTTTAAAGCAATTTTTATGATTTAAACAAAGACTAACAAAAATAATTGCGTTTTCAATGAAGTTATAATCGTTAAAGTTAATAAAACTAATTATGTAACAAACATATAAGAAGTTTCTGGTTACTAAACACAAACAACGCATACAAAGTAACTCGTGGATGAACAAGCATCGCGCCTGAGGTCACGACAGAACACAAATATATAATAGCAAATAATTAGATATAAAGAAAAGTTTCTAGATATTGGTTTACTAACTCTAATTATTTTCGCTTTAGTTGCCATTCTCAAAACTCATTATATTTTTTTCTTGAAATCTCTTGATAACCATAGGTGCTACAAAATTGAATAAACTTATTTTGAAACGAGATTAAAATTTTGAATAAAATGAAATTAGAATTAACATTTCAACTTAATTTTATTACAAGATCATAAAATGCACTGAAGTGCCTATATTAAGAGCATTTAATTTACTAAAATTTAAAGTTACTAAAATTTTCTGGGGTTCATGTTCTGATAGCTATAAATATTAGTAATAAATTTTTAATCCACATGATCAACCTAGAATCCACATGATCAACCTAGAATCCACATGATCAACCTAGAAGTAACTTTTGCATTGAATACTTAATATGTGATTTTAACTTTTTTAGTAATGATAAAATTGATTAATATCCCTTTATAACAGATTTTGGTTGTTAGCGTAATACTTATTTCTTTTTCAAAAAAAAGTTTTTAATATTCTCCTTTTATGCATATGTGTCATTCTCCTGAAAAGTAACATTTTCAATAAATATTTTTATAAAATTTAAATATAAAAATTTCCGAACCAAATTTTTTGCTGTTATAGCACACCTCGTTAAAAGTCAGTTCACAAAAAAAAAGTTAAAAACTTTTAGCGTATTCCACAGAAGTGACAAATTTATCACAGACGTGAAATTATGAATAGTATCGCTTTATGCTGTAACAGCTATAAGTGTCTGTCAGGTAATTTACAAAAAAATAACCATCTACATCAACAGTTTTTAATAGTTGACATAAAATAGTACATGGTACAAGTTTTTACAAAATTTTATGTATTACGTTAGTAACTTGTAATACATGTTACTAACTAGTAATACATAAAAATGAATGGTAAAAGCAAATGTTTTTGAATGGTAAGTCTTGTGGAAAACGATATTGCCCCCTGTTATTGAGATTCAGCTGGCACTGATCTCAACACTACATCACTCTTCCCAGCCGGCAAATAACGTTGAAATAACGTTGAAATATCGTTGAAACCTAACGTTGAATTAACGTTGATTTAACATTTAGAATGAAAGTTTTTTTCAACGTTGATTTATCAACGTTAAATCAACGTTAGATTCAAACGTTATATCAACGTTGGTTTGACGCGAAAAAACGTTACAACAACGTTGAATTTACGTTGATACAACGTTTAAAATGATAGTTTTTTTAACGTTGATTTATCAAGGTTAAACGACTGTAAAACACTTTTTCACCATCAAAACGTGCTATGTATGTCAAAATGTATATATGTATGTAAACGTGCTATGTGCGTCAAAATATGATCACCATCAAAACGTACTATGCATGTACATTAGTGCTGCTGAACATTATCATGGTATATAATGGATATTAAATCTATTCATAGTCTATACTTTGACTATTTAGAACTTTTTCAGTTTAGTTTAGTTAAAATAGCTAGGTATGATTAAAGAAAGAGATAAAACTTGTTTTATTCAAAATTACATATTCAAATATTACATATATTTACATGTAATTGAATAAAATCTACACAAATTTCTTCTCTTTTCCACCACCTTTTTGAAATAAAGCGTAATTTAGAAAGTCAAACAATGCTCTATTAACCGAGGGTTCTTTTGGTTTACTAAATACAATAGAAGAAGCTGTAAATAAAAAAAATATATTAAAAAAAATCAAAAAGGGAAGATTTAAAAAATAAATAATGAATGGAAAATTCCTACAACTTATGAAGGTATATCTTTTTTAACGCCGTATAGATTAGTGTTCTTAGAACATATTTTTCCACTTTTGCCCTTTATATTCATGGAGGCCATATAACTTTTCGAAAAAACTCTGAATTTTTAAAAAATAATATAACTGTTAGTCGGTTATTAACAACTTTTTCAAATATTTAATTTAAATAAAACAACCTTTTTAATATATTAAAAATAAATTAATAATCAAAATATAAAACATTTCTAGCATTAAAAAATAATTTTCGGGGTAGCCACATAAAATTTTTATAAGAAATTTTATGTGGCCATTTATTAATGGTTTAACGTCCATGTTTATACACTTATGGGGCTTGGACAGGGATCAAATAATGTCATTTGTTATGTTAAATAGTATGCATTTTTTAAAGCAATTTTTTACAATTCCATGCACTTTAAGGCGTTAACCAGTTTGGCAGACCGAGAATGGGTATTTTGAACATTATACTTCCATCAAAAATTAAAAAAGGAAGAATTAATGAGAAGCTTTAATCAAATTTTTACCTCTTTAAAGGATAATAGAGGATTTTAGAATAGGTTTTTTAAAAAAAAAAAAGGACTTTAGAGGATTTTAGAGAAGCTGGAGAGACTTATAAATGAGGTAATTCCACCAGTTAACTGTAATTGATTTATCTGTAAAAAAACATGAAGTAAATCTAATATTATGCTTGTGATATATTATATTATGGAGAACCATCCAAACCACACAAGTGAAAAATTTACATCCAAGTTTCCACTTGTGTGCAAATCTTGCATCCACTTGTCAACATCCTCATTATCACATTTTTCTTTTGTAGTTGTGAAATTATAATTTTCACAATACTGTTTGCTTTCTTTTAGAATTGAAATAGTTATACAAATAGTTATATATTTTGTATCAACAAAATAAATCTTCTTGCACATTTATTGTGGCAAGAAGATTTATTTATTGCCACAATTATTATTTAAAAAATAATAATTGTTATATATAGATGTAATACCTGAAGAGAATTTAGTTTTTATTTGTACAAACTTAAGCCAATTCTTCTCTGCATTTTAGTGCAGTCAATTCTTTGGTACCTGGAAGCCAACAGTTTTATCACCAATCCAATTAGATGGAATTACTTCTTCTTTTAAATCTTCATACCAAACAGCTCCTTTCCGCATATTCGATTTTGAAAAAATTACATGAACTAATATAAAATGAAGAAACCATAATATAAGTGTACTAACAGGCCGAATTAAACTAGCTAAATTTGAATATTTTATAACCATGATAATTGCTAAACAACAATATTAATAGACATTATTAGCAAAGATAAGATTTTCTTTATTTTATAAATTTATTATATTTTAAACTCATTTTTATTAATTTATTTATTACTCTATTATTCAGAAGAGTTCTGAATATATTATGTTCAAATAACTTAAGGCTCATAACAAAGACAAATAATGAAAGAATACTAGGTTGTTAAAACATAAACATCTACATAAGATAATTATGGAATATTGAAAAAAAATAGAAATACAAAAAAACAAAAATATTTATTATTAATATAAAATATAATAGTATAATATAAGGTATATTATAATATATGACACAATAATATCTACTTTTAATTGAAATATAAAAACAACAAAAATTAAAAAAGAAAATATTTTGATAAATAATAAATTATCATTCAAACAATTTTCAAGACCAAAAAATAACTTGTAACTTATTTTTTTACTTATCTTCATCTAATAAACATTAGTTATTTTTTACTCATCTTCATCTAATAAACATTGTTATTAATACCAATTTTAAACATTATTAGAATTTTTTTTTATCAAAAAATAAAAATATTACATCAGTTACTTTTTGGGCTTTTCTTATTTTACTTAAAACATCAACTCACTTCTAGGCTTTTTTGAGTTTTAATTTGTGATGTTGAATTAATACTGAAAAAAATATATATTAGCAGACAAATAGAAAATATTTCTTTATTGAAATATATGTAAATATTTCAATAAAGAAATTTTAGATTGATTTTTATAAATACAAATTTATATCAATCGATCTAAATTTTTTTCTTTTTCGCCACCTTTTCGAAATGAAGCGCATTTCGAAAAGGTGCACTAATTTATATGGTGTAGTGAAAGGTATATCTTTATAAGATATGTAAAACTTTTTTATTCTCATTTTTTATATATTCTTCTTGTGTTTTTTATAAATTTCTTCTTGTGCTTTTTTTTTTTTTTTTCTAATTCTTTTTTATTAACAGCTTCTTCTATTAAATACGATGGAGTGACTGAAACTTTAAATGATGGCATTTTGTCTAACTTCTTATCTTTTTTTTAGAAGTTAGACAAAATGCCATCAATTAAAGTTTCAGTCACTCCATCGTATTTAATAGAAGAAGCTGTTAATAAAAAAGAATTAGAAAAAAAAAAAAAAAAAGCACAAGAAGAAATTTATAAAAAACACAAGAAGAATATATAAAAAATGAGAATAAAAAAGTTTTACATATCTTATAAAGATATACCTTTCACTACACCATATAAATTAGTGCTCTTAAAGCATATCTCTACCTTTCCCCTTCATATTCATGGAAATCACAAAATTGTTGAAAAATATTCTAAATTTTAATAGATAAGAGAACTGATATTAATTATGCGAGAACTAATATTATTTTTTTTTTTAAATTTAAATTGAACTCATTATCAAACTTTTATTTAACATTATCAAATTGAACTTATTGTCAAACAAAATTTTTTTTGCTAAATAATTTAATCCTTAAAATTCCTGAATAATTAAAAATTATTTTGATTACCTCAGCATTTTAAAGATATTCCATCAATTGCAATTGATTCACCTAAAAAACAACAACAAGTAAAGCTAATATTATTGTTTGAAATTTTAATTACCTTTATACAAATACTCATCATATTTTTAAAGTGACTGATAAAAATTTGATTTAATTAAAATCACTTCATTTGTATTAAAAAATTAATATTAAAGCCTTAATCATACATTATACAAGAGTATTTTGTAATACAACCTAAATAGTTGTTGCGATATGTAATTTTTTTATCCGAAATTTAGCTTCTGTAAGCTTTAGAAAATTTTTAAAGAAATTATTGATGAATCTGGAGCTACGGGTACTAATGTTTTTATATTGTTGTAATGTGTGTACTCATTCCCTTTTAAGTCAAAATTTTAAGGTGTTTCCATAATAAATTCTGTTATATCTGAAATTTAGTGTTAGTCTGAATAATTTCTAAAATCTGTTTTGCATTGCCTGTCTTATAACATCTTTACTATGAACAAAAACCATGTGGTTTAAAAGTGAGCTAGAAGCTTTCAACAATGAAGAAAATATTGCATTCACTAATCCTAAAAATGTATTAAACCTGTCAGCAAAATCAGCTGTCAATAATCCAAGTATTAGCATCACTAAAAATTCAACTTTGCTGCATTACATTTATTTTGGTCCAATTAGTTACGGATTTTTTTAAATTTCAAAAAACAGAAGTAAATGTTTTTTTAATATCACTTTATCTCTTTTGATTAATGGTGATACTGCACTAACTGATGAAACACATTGACAGATGTAAGGCCAGTATAAAAGTCGCAAGATCTATTTTTTTTAAAATAAATGTTTGCATACAAGTAAATTGCAATCACACAATTTGTTTGGATTATGTTTATATACAAATTTGTCTGTTTTCATAGTAATAACTGATGTGGTTGAAGTTAATTTTTCATATAAATCTTTATTTTTTTATTTCGTGCTGAAGTTCTTTTTGAAAGTTATCAATTTCCTTTTTTAATTCTTGATGCTCTAATAAAAAACAACGCTTAGCATTAAATTCAACATAATTTAATGGATCATTTTAGAACAAATTGTCTTATATTTACATTTAATAATATCAGTCTTTGAACATTGTAGCCCAAGTTAAACAAAAAATATTGATTTTTAAATAACTTTAACCGTTGAAATACAACCGTTGTAATGTTTACGTTTTTACTTCCATTTCAGCGCGCGCATAAATTTTACATCGTATTTTTTGTCAACAATGATTTAACGTTGAAATAACGTTAAATAATCAACGTTTAAACTGTAACGTTGATTTAACGTTGAAATAACGTTAAATAGTCAACGTTTAAACGGTAACGTTATTTTAACGTTGTGACATAGTTGAACAACGTTGAAACAACGCTTCATCCGAATTTCAACGTTAAAACAACGTAATAATGCCGGCTGGGTTATCAATGACAGATGTCATCTTTCTTTGGAAACGTAAATAATTCCTGGCCAGATCTTCTCAAAAACTTTATGACAAACTTATCTGCACCTAAGGCTTGAATTAGCCCAACATAGTATTTCATTTTTTTTGATGTTTGAAACTTGACAATTACAAAATCATTGGTGTTAATAGACAAACTGTCCTCCTTATTGCTGTAAACACTGTGGTTACTTAGTCTTGTCAATTTCTTTCATATTTACCCGGCCGTTGGGATTCTTGAGCCAAACAATTATTTTACAAAAAAGATTTCATGCACTCCTTATTTTATTCTTTAATTAAAATACTAGAGTAACTGAAAAACTATATATTAATCAAACATTTTTACTGACTAAATAACTAGAGAACATTTAAGAAATGCAAAAGTTTGCAGTATTTAATATAAAAAAATATAATATTCAATTTTATGTTCAATATAACACAAAATTCAATAAAGCAAACTCAAGTTTCTAAAAGCTATATATTAAAAGGATACAAGGATAAAGATCTGTCAAAAAATCCCTAGAGACTAGTACTTCTCCAATATTATAGTGTTTGCATTTTGTATTGTAAGTTGTTAGGTTTTCCGGTACACATTTCTCATAGAGATTGAAATCTGTGTTATTAATAGTATAGATGGCTATACTTGGACACTTTTCTTTTATTTTTTCAAACAAATCAATCAATCAATCAATATATTTTTCACAAAAATAGATACCGTTTACAATATAATATAAATATTACAACTATATTATTGTGAAGGGACAGTGCAAATAGTACACGACTAATTCAAAGCAGAGATCTTATAAAACAAAACAAAAAAAAACAAAAAAAAAAAAAAAATAATGAACATGTCCCTGATCCTAAGTTATTTTTTATTGCTGATGTAGCTTTGTACTGGTGTTTTATATTGCATACATGCTTCATAAACGTTTCCAGTAATTTGTTAATAAAATTCAAAAACAGCTCTTTTTTAGTTAATGTTAACTCTTCTTTTACAGTTTTAAAACATGTCTTTATTTTATCTTCTATCATAAGTTCAACACTTTTTTTTGACCATTGTGGAAATGTTACTTTTTCATTCATATCATTCTCAAATTCTTTACAAATTATTTTTTTTTTAAAAATGCATACTTCACATTTCCTTTCCAGGCATGATTCTTTCAGCTCGCCGTCACATGTTATACTTTTTAGCAAGTCAGTAGGATATTTATATGCCAACATCTTAAGAATATACAACTTAAAAAGCAAGCTTTTCTTTACAGTTTTTACACAAAAATTCTACAGACTTGCAGTCTGTAGAATTTTTGTTTGTATTTATCACCACTTTGCTTTAACAAATTGTTTTTTTCTTCTAACTTTTGGATTTTTTTCTTCAGCTTATCTCTATATTTTCTACGAACTTTTAGCCCGCTTCCTTTTCTGGAACTAGATTTCTGACTGGGATTAGAAAGTACATTTATGTCTATTTCATTTTTGATAGGAATTAAAAAAAACTAAAAAATTTTTCAGTTCTCTAGTTTTTTTTTATCTTTCCTATTTTTGTTAACTGTAAGTAAAGAAAAAATTATAACTATCTGGAAAGAAACATTTATCTTTTCAATAATAATTAATTAGCTATATGAGAAAAGTTTTTTAATGTTAAAAATGCTAAAAATAGGCATTAAAAAATTCAGGTACATGTAAAATTGTCATTTGTTGTCACATCCGTTTCATGTGCGTCATGTCTGTTGCTTTCTGTACTCCACAGACGTGACATTCACAGACGTGACAAATTGAAGGAAAAGTCCTAAAAGGAGTGCTACGTTTTGAGGCTAGGATTCTGTTCCCCTTGAAGTAAATATACCTAGGTTATTTCTATTAAACAAAAGTATTGCTTAAAAAATAGTAAAACTATTTACCCTGAGTATGTTTGCTACAGATGTGACACACTAAGACTAACAAATTTAACTTTTAAAACTTTAACACTTATCAGCACAACAACTACACCAAAAGTTCTCCCACTATAACTCATTAATAAAAATGTCTGATAGTTTAGCTAGAGCAGCAACATAGAGAACTACTCCTAAAGCTTTTTTTTGGAATTAGTAACTCTATCCACAGAATTGACATTTAAGGTGGTGACAAGACCTTCAATTACATAAAAGTTACTTTAAAAACATGTTTTGAGGAAAATATTATGTCAACTCTAATTTTAATGTATTCTTAATTATTTATTATATATTAAAATAAAAGTAAAGTTTTAACAACAAGGTTTAAACTTCTTGGGATTAGCTAAAAGTCTGGGTGGTGACATTCCACGAACGTGACTTGTCACAAACTGTGGAACATTATTTATTCACTGAAAATGCTATTTTAGATTCGTTTTTATCAGTTTAGTATTATATTAGCTGTATATTTGTTATTTGCACTGCTTTAAAGTATAAATAGTATTAACTACTTTTTTGGAGAATGATCCATATGTTATCTTGCTGGGTGATACTGGTGTCTCTGAAACTGAGATTAAATTATGTGTCTCTAAATTTGAGATTAAATTATTATTAAATCTTTATATTTTTTCTTTATTTTTTAAATATAATAGTTTAGAACAGTTTTACTTTTTTTACTTATAAAACATTTATTAAAGGGTTTTGTATTATCTGTTGAAACTTGTTTTTTAAACCCATTTTGTTTAAAATAATATTTTAGAGTACACCCAAGTATTATCTTTGAAAAACTTTGAAGTAAAAAAAGGTGCAAAAATTGCTACATTGTTGTTTTTATCTAAAAATTTTAAAATTGATTTCGAATTTTGCTTTACAACTGTTGGTGAGTGCAACAATCTTGATGAGCGCAGCGCTAGCTTGTTTCGCTTTGGACCATTAAGCCATGATATTTGTGATTTTGAATGTGAAATTAAAAAAGATGACTGTGAATCACGATATTTGGAGGCTTATTTTGGACCTGCGACAACAAATGGAATAAACATAATATTTGCAAATTGTCTGGCTGGGCATTACAGAAAAACTAAATTATCTATTAAACCAGGATGTGTACCGTTTCAAATAATACAGCTTCTTGAAGATGGGTCGTATTGGATTCTTATTAAAATTGATAATATAGAGGTGTCTAAATTTCAAAACGAGAACCCAAAAAATTATAAATCTGTTGATATTTTTTTTTCTGACATTGGAATGCCTTCGCAACATGGAGTAGTCAAATATCTTAGTGTGGCTAATGCAGACTGTTGTAAGATATACATTTTTCTTTAGTTTTTTGACAATTAAATTTATTAATTAATGCTTTTTTTATACTGTATTTTGAAAATTCTTTTTATACAAAAATGTAGTGCATAATAATCTCCTATAAAATCAGTAAATGTTTGTAAGCAAAATGATGTACATAAGAATTTTTAGAATTAATTTTTAAATAAAGCGTTTTTAAAAAATATTTTTTCTCAAAAATTGAGAGTTGTTAATGCAATAAAAAATAATTTTTTAAAACAAATCTACAAAGTACCTTATTTAAGTAACATCAACACAGGTTATTTTAATAACTACCTTATTAAAATAACTTGTATTATTTTAATAAGGTACTTTTTACTGTGCTATTTTAATAAGGTACAACTGGTTTTACTGTAATACTTGATAACTTCAAACTATACAATTCTCTTATAAAATCATTTTTTTCTCTTGTGTATAGTGGCAAAAAAAAAAATTAACCAAAAAAAAAATTTCAAAAAAAAAATTCAAATGGTTTTTAAGATGATTTTTTTGCATTCAATTTTTTTCATTTAAATTGTTTTGTAATAAAAAGTAAAACAAAAACTTGGTTTAATAAACCAAATTATATTTTTATAAGTATATGCTTAAATTATTTTTTTGGAAAAAAATTTCTATCATTTAAATAAAACTTTCTTTTTCACATGCACAATGTTCTTTTTTTGATGTTTATTATGAAGTGGTATAATTACATTTTTATGTTTGTATAATGACCAGTCTAATACTATTTTGATTAAAGATTTTTAAGTCACAATTACTGCAATGGACTATAATTTTTTACAATGTTCATGATTTAGGTACTTTAAGTGAATGGACAGCATGGGGAGAATGTTCCTCAACTTGTAATACGGTTTTCTCTGTACCACAACAAAAAAGGATTCGCAAATGTTTAGGCAGTGGTAGTAATTGCAAAGGAGAATTGATAGAACAAGTTCGAAATTGTAATGAATTAGTTTTTTGTACAGGTATAGTTATTTTAAGTTATTTTTCTATTTAGTAATCATATAAATTATAGTTTTTAAAATTGTTTGAATTTTAAAATGCTTTAGTTTTTTTTTCTTTATTTTTTGTCCATCTTTAACCATCTTCTAATCTTTAACTAAAAAAGAAAAAAAAACTTGATTAAAAAAATTTAAATAATGTTGTGGTAAGCATGATAAAAGAAAATTACTTGTTGCAAAGAAAGATTCAAAATTATTACTTTACCAGCACTTTTTATTGTGACAAACAAAGAATTAAGTTTCCATGTATCATTTGTTAAAAATATATACTGTTTTGCTTTCACTTACCTTAAGGCAAAAAAGTTAAATGTATGCTTTACATTTAACTTTTTTAGTGCAGTGATTTTCAAGCTCAAATGCCCCCTCTACTCAATCAAAGTGGATTGGCTTTTTATCAAGACAATTAGTTTTTCAAGCTCAAATGCTCCTCTACACAATCAAAGTGGGTTGGCTTTTTATCAAGGCAATTAGAAATGGTAATATCAACAGCTAACAATTCCACTTTGTGTAAAAATTTTCAAGTGATCGTTTAAATTTAAAAAAAGCATAAGGCAAAGGAGGGATCCTTGAGGAATCTATAAAGTTACAAGAATAAAAGGAGGGTACTGTCCATCAAGGGCAACTTTTATACTATGTTTAGTAAGTAATCGTAACCAAACTCAAGTCAAAACCAATAATCTTAAAGGATTTATATGCATACACCGTAAAAAAAGAATAGCCTTAACCTCTTCACTCCTATATATTGCATGATAATCCAATTGGTTATTATTGTTAACAAATCATCAGTAGAACAAGAAAGTTAAAATCTATATTGATAATTAGGAATAAAGTTTTTAGATTGAAGATTTAATATTATATGTTTGTTAATTAAAGATTGCTCATGACATGAAAGCTAAGGAGACAGTATGTCTTATTAGCTTTCATTTCTAATAATTAGTTTAATTATAAGATCTAATTATAATTATAAATATAATTAAAATTCTTATAATTATAATTTAATTATAAAATCTAATTATAATTATAAGATCTAATTATAATTAGGAAATCACTTTAGAATTAAGCTGGAGTGATACAAATGTTAAGTAATGCATCGATCAGTTAGTCAGCTCCATCAGGTTGGGTGTGGTTAGAGGAATCAAGAGATGAGATTGATGAAAATTTCTTAGTTAATATTTCAGTTTTGTTTTTAGGGAAGGTAAAAAAATCCGAACCATGCAGTACGAGAATAACGGGCTGTGGCATGAGACAAAATCTTTTTACAATGGTTTCTAGCAATAGTAAACAGTAATATGATTAATGGAGAATTGTTTTGGTTATAGATATAGAAATGGTTATGATAAAATAATAGTTTGAGAGTTATCAAACCGTGATCAAAAGCACCTAAAGGTGAATGCAGAGAAATTAAACATTGACTAGGATCAGAAAAAGTATACCAAAGTAATATATCAATAAATCATACAAAAATATAGTATTATAAATGTTATATGAAAAATGTCAACTTTTATTTATTAACTTTAACATAAATTCTAAATTAAACAAATTTTTTAGTAGTACTGCAAAGTTGTTATATTTTAACACCAATTTGAACTTAGTGCCCAGTAAGAAAATAAATATCTGTAAAATAAAAAAAAAATTACTGTCAAAAAATATGTAAATACAAAACAAAACCTTAAATGATCTTTATCCTAACAACATTAGATTACATTTTCATACCTTATCTGACTGCATGCTTAGATAATATCCAATTTACTTTAAAAGTAAATTAGATAGTAACAAAATATAAAAAAAGTAAATTAAAAGTGATTAAAAAGAATATTAATAATAAAAGAGCTTGTGTCTATTTTTCTTTAAATTGCTTCTTATTTCATCAAAATTTACAAAAGTAGATTAGAAATGTAGAAAAGTTTTCTACATTTACTAATCTACTTTTGTTATTGTTTTTTTTTAATGCATTATTTTTAAACAAAAATACTAGATTTAATATTATCTGGTAAGGATATAAAGTATAAATTGATGATGGCTTAACATATTAGATAACATATTAGAAGATGTATCATCCTATGACTCTCAGTAGAATGAGCAGATTTTAGTGAAAACAAATTATGTAATATGATACGTACTGCAGTGCATAAATTTAGTGAATAAAATTAGATTTTACTAATATTTTATTAATATTTCAGCATTTTACTAATAAAAAAAAACTAAAACAAATTTTACAAATATTTCAATATTAAATTTTACTAATATTTCAGCACTTCACTACATCCAACATATTATTCACCAAATAAAAGATTTTCATTTTTACTGTTATGTTTTAAAAGTGTATTGATTATTTAATTAACGGAGTATAATTGATTTTAAAATTAATGATTTACATGAAAAAAAAATTAATGCAAACATCAATAAGAATAATTGAGTGCATTATTTCTTTGAGCATGATTTGTAAGCTTAAATTAGCATGATTTGTAAGCTTGATACCTAATATTTAGCGATCAACATGTTGTGATAAATAATCAACAACATCTTATTTCAACTAAGTTAGTCAATTAGGGTATCAATTTCAAAAAGTAAATTTTAAAAACTCTTTTTGAAAAATTCTTAAACTGATTTGCCAGTGTGTTTAGGATCGTTTTTCTGATGTTTAATACTTTCACGAGACATTGTATCCTTTGCTTGTGGTAACACAATGTTCTTACATATGTCTTTGTATATTTTTTGATCAATAATTCCAGATTATCAATGGAGCAGATCAACTCCATCCTGATTAAAACATCCCAAAACCATTAAATTACATCCTTCATGTTTCACAGTAGACAGTTGGGACAATATTTTGTATCTACTGGATGTCAAAAACTTTATTCTATCTTATTAAAAATTAAATTTCATAAAAATCCTTCATTGTTCAAGTAAATTTGAACAATAAAAGATTTTTATGAAATGAATTTTTTTTTTATTAAAAATATTCATTTATTTCATAATTAAAAAAAAAAAAAATTATTTCATAAAAAAAAATCAATAAATTTCTAATGGGTTTTTTGTTGCTTTTATAACGAGCGTTTTATCCTGAAGACACATTATTTTGTGTGTATTAACAAAATTCATAATTTTTTTTGTAAAATTTATATTTTTTAACCCTTACCCAAATTTTAGGAAGCGACTGTTTTAATAAAAAAATTGAAATTGATATATATAATAATAAAAACATAATAAAAAATCAGCAAGTATTATTGGCAAATATAAGACCACCTATTGAACAACTATTTATTTATCATGAAATATGTTTCCATCAGAAGACGGTTTAATTGTTAGGCATAAAGCAAAGTTTTCATTGTATACTCAGTATACTCAACTTAATGAACTTAATTTTAGTTAACTAATTGTTAAGATTTTTTTTATCCATTATATCCATTTAACTAGCAAATGTACACATAAAAAATGATCCATTTAAAATGATTCAAAGTAATAAAAAATTAAATCATAACCAAACATTTATAACTAATCAAATCAAAAAAATTTGTGAAGCATTAATAAAATTAAATAGGATGAAAAATATGTGTTAATAAATAAAAAGTTTTTTTTAATTTAAAATTTTTGATTTTAGTTTTAGATTTTGATTTTTACTTAGTTTTAGTTAACCATAGAAGAAATGAGACATTATCTTCTGCAATGCAAACCTATACATAAATAATGACCAATTTTATTAGTTTGGAAAACTATAAAAAATGCATTAATGGATTACATATCAGGTGGACAAAAAAAATCCGGTCAACTTTAAATTGAGATTTCTTTTAAACCATAAATTTCAATTTTTTTATTATTAAAGGGATCCCAAACTCCCAACCCATGTTGTGTTCATACTAAAGATAATGTTAAAAAAAAAGGTTTGAACCAAATTTTTTTGATTAAAAATAAATAATGAATGCATACCGTGAAAAACAAATGTTGTTGTTTTTGCCGAAGATCGTCTTCTCCATTTTTTTCAACTACTCGGAGTCTTCAAATTATGCGTCGCAATCTACAGAGTTTGGCAATTCCTTTGAAGCGCATTTAATTCATCAAAGTTTTAGTATTTGACGTCACGGTAGACTTAACAAAAGAAACTCTGGAAATATTTTTATTTATTTTTAGTCGAAGTTTTTTTGGTTATTTGTTTAGTTTTTTTTTTTTTCTACTTTTAATATTTAAAAAGATATTAAAAACCTTAAATATTTTATGCTGGTTCGTTGCTATAAATTGTTATTGCGCTATATATATTTAATGTTTATAAATTATGAATATTTATCTCAAAATTTTTATCTCAAAAATTGTTTTACATTAATTACCCGTATAAAATTAAAAATATTTATCTAAGTAAAAAATATTTATCTCAAAAATTGTTTTACATTAATTACCTGTATAAAATTAGTCACAGCTTTTTTATTTGGTTAGACGATATTTCGTTTCAATTTGCTTTGCATGAAGTTGGGAAAGTCAAACGAAAAAAATAAGTTTGAATAATCACGTCGAAATATATTTAAAACAAATTATTTTAATGACAGGGGTTCTAAAGTTTTTTATAAAAAATGTAGGTAAAAAAATAAATAAATAAACAAAAAGTTCAGTATTAAACACCATTTCTTTATTATATTGCAACTGTAAATATTGAATTATTAACTTGAACTAAATTTACTTATTATTTAGAACGACTAATAAAATAAAGCAACAAAAGTAAAATGCCACTAAAATTATGCGAGATTGTGTTGTTAATTTGATAACTCGCGAGGTTAGAATTATTATGTTCTATCTCCTCATTTTTTTGTTTCGAGATAAAACGATTTAAAAAATAAAAACTTTAGGAGACGGCATATAAAAAAATTTTTATTACTTATGTTTTCTCCGAAACTTTTTTGATTTTAACTTAGGTTTTAATATAGTAGAAAAAAGTTATTTTGAGGTACATTACACAATTAATAACTCATTTTTTTCAAAAAGTGGAGATGGAACAAAATAATTCTAACCTCGCGAACTGTTGTTGGTAAAGTTGTTTATGTTGATTATTTTCATAAATATCAAAATAGCTCCAAATTAATCTGTTCGTTGCTTTGCTCATTGCTGATTTATTTCTAATTTAATTTTATCTCAAACTAAAATTATATGTTAAAAAAGAAAAGTTTTTATTTCATCGGGCGCTCTTTTTATAAAAGAGTAGAACAAAAGAGAAAGAAAAGTTTCGCGTAGTTAAACTTTGAATGAATAAGAGTTGTATAGAATATATATTTTTTCGTTCTTTTTTTAGATGAGAGAAATAAGTTTAATAATAAATTTTCTTTGAATAAATGAGAATTGGAAAAGAAAATTGCTTGAAAATTTGTATTTGTTAATTGTGTTTTTACAATTTTTTAATTTTTCATGTTAAGAGACAAATGCTAATTACGACACAAATTTGGAAATACCAAATATAATATGTTTTTTAATGCGCGTTATGACATTTTAACAATTTAAAATACCATCTATCTTGAATTATTGCCTTCAATTAATGTGTTAATTATTGCGTTTTTTAATAATAATTTGTCCGTATTTTTGTTAAATATTAGTTGTATAAAACGGGCGAAAATATACAAACTTCATGTTTTTTATTTGATGGTTATAAAATATTGAACAGTAAACTTATAATAAAAATTTATAATGCCGACTTGTGTTGCAATTAATTGTACTTTTAATGCAAAGTCAGGATCTCACATATCTTTTCACAAATTTTCATATCTGATACTACTGTCAACTGTATTGTTTAGTGTATTCTTGTACTTTTTTTTCATAATCTTAACAGGTTCTAATTGGTATGGAGTTGCTGACATTTTAAAAATTTCATTATCAAAAATCAAATGTAAAATAAAATGGTATTTCCTTTTTATCCGTATCCAATTCAGCAAATTTAACAATTTAAATTAAATCAGCGTGATCAAAAAAATTTTATAATAAAAAAAGTTAACAATTCATTAAATATCTCTAATTAATACTGTCAGTTTATGAAAGTAATTGTTAATAAATACTTTTTTTCAACGGGAAAACAAAAAGTTGTCATAGCGTAAAAATAACCAAAGAAGTTAGAAAATAGTTCCCATTGTTTAAATAAAAATAATTAAGAATCAGAATATATAATACTGCGCTCTCTTGCGCAAAAACAAGAGACCGTATATAAAACGTTCTATATAATGTATGAAAATCATGAGATTGGTAAGTAAAGCTTTAATATTTGTTTTAATTTAAATAGTAATAGTAATAGTAATAGTAATATATTTAAATAAGTCTTTATAGATTACATGACAAATAAATTAAAAAACAATCTAATAAACAGATTAAAAAACAATTTTTTTTTTTTTTTTTTTTATTATTATTATTATTTTTTTATTTTTTTTTATTTTTTTTATTTTTTTTTTATTATTTTTTTTTTTTTTTTTTTACTTTTTTTTTTTTTGCTTTTGTTTAATTACAGTTTACGTTTATGACAACTGTACCTAAAAAGTCAATATTTGTAGCTGCTAAAGCAAGAATTAATTAAATTAAACGTGCAGCTCATCTTCAGTAAAAGATGCACTGTTTGCAGCAGTAAGAAAAAAATACTTATCAATTCTACTTTTGAATGCGTTAATTGACGGAGCCTTTTTGCATGACAACGGTAAATAATTCCAATCATTCACAATACGATTTGTGAAGAAATTATGTCGAGCATTATTGTAAGTGAAATCACGCGTTAGTACACTGTAAAAAATGTCACGCCAAATTGTCTAATAAAATTGCCATGTCACGAAGCCAGATTTAACCCGCGACATTTAGAGTTAAAACTGTCACGCGACTTTTAGATATTAAGTTTGGCGCGACACTTATAATTAAATCAGTCACGCGACTTTTAGCAATTAAATATGGCGTGACATTTATAACTAAATTTGTCACGCGACTTTTTAAAAATAAGTATGGCGTGACAATTTAATTTCTTATTTGTCACGGGACATCTAAAACACTATCGTTTCGCATGTCACCAAGCCCGCCACATTTAAAAAATTTAAATGTGGCGCGTTAAATCGGGCTCGGTGACATGCGACACGATAGTGTTTTAGATGTCCCGTGACAAATAAAAAATATAAATGTCACGCCATACGAAATCTCTAAAAATCGCGTGACTAATTTAATAAATGGCACACTTTACTTAAATTAAATAAATAAAAAAACCAAAGAAATAATGAAAATTATATTTTATTTGTATAAAAAGTAACCATCATCAAACATAAATATAAATATTTAATTTTAAATTGTCTTAATGTTTTTATTCGAAGAGTTGAACAGTTGCAAAATACAACAAAACCTTTTACAAGACTTGGCATTTTTTTAAACAAAGCTTATTTGTACAAGCAAATGGTATTTGGAAGACGTAATGCTGCAACAGCCCCAAAACTCCCCCAAACGATCTTGGGTACGACAAGTCCATAATATAATAATAAGCAATGTTGCGGCCCAGGAGAAGAGACGTTATCTTCACACTAAAAATTTGTTAAAAAATAAAAATTTAAATCTATTTTAATAACATAACATTACAAAAATAAATAACAATTTAAAAAATCCAAAAAGAAACAACTATATGTTAAACTTACACTAGCAATAACAATTGGACACAACACTCCTTTTCTGGTAGTGTTCTTATGAAATTGTATTAGGGCAGACGGAATATTTGAACCTGGATACAACTTTTCAACAACTTGCAATAGCCTCTCTAATGCAGCTTCTTTGGAAACAATCAAATTCGTCCATGATCTATAAATTTTTAACCCATTTGGAATAACTTTTTGTTAAAAATGCGCAAAATAAAAATTTATTAAATAAATAACTAAAAACTTATTACTTATAAAAGTTAAATGTGATCGCTTCCCTCCCAATAAGGGAGGGAAGGGATCACATATAAAGGACCGCACACATATATATATATATATATATATATATATATATATATATATATATATATATATATATATATATATATATATATATATATATATATATATATATATATATATATATATATATATATATATATATATATATATATATATATATATATATATATATATATATATATATATATATATATATTAAATAAATAACAATTTTTTTTTAAATTGTTATTTATTTAAAAATTATTACTAAATTAGTGCTACTTAGACCATTTGGAAATATATATATATATATATATAATATATATATATATATATATATATATATATATATATATATATATATATATATATATATTACAAACATTAAAGTTCAAACTTACTGCACCCTCTTCTCCAAAAGTACAGGTTGGGTATGACTGTTTCAAAAGGACAGTTACACAATTATAGAACCTTTTTCTTGTTGAAGGGTTTCCTTCTGGAAGACACTCTTCAAGGTGATGCGCCAATTCACTACAAACATCTTTTAAAGTATGCTTACGGCAAGGCACCAAACCATTTAAATATTTGCTGCACTCCATTGAAAAGATATGTAGCTAGTATTAAATAATTATATATAATAGTATGTATATATATAGACATTTTATTGCTTAGATAACACGCAAGTATATATTCTGTATGCATTAATACGCTTATATATAAATGAATGAAACACAAACTTCTCTATAAAAACAGCAAAAAATTAAAAACAATATATATTCATATTCAAAATATTTATTTAGAAACTATGAGACAATGTTTTGACCTAGGCGCAACTAATATTGTGCCATCTACAGTAAATTTTGTCAATGGCCACGGAATTTGGAGATTTTCTAAAACAATTGATTTAAAAGTATTAGTACTTCTAACATGAAAAGCCAGTTTGTGAGGAATATAGCTGTCAATTGTCATGATACAAACTTTTACGCAATTAGGTTGAAGGTCAGTGATCTTATAAAGTTGATAAGAATCATCAATTGTTGAAATAATATCACCAACTTGGTATACAATTGAACCAATTACAATTTTTTTTTTTAAATGTTGAGTCTTTGCCGTAAAAGGATAAGGTATCAGTTGACCATTATCATCAAGGAAGTTTGAAATTGTGTTCCATCGAAGATATTGACAAACTGATTTGGCAATGTTTTTAAAGTTATGCCATTGTACACTTTTTATTTTTTTGTGCTTTGCTTCAAAAGTCATACAAAATTGATTTTTTAGTGGACCAAATCGATGCTTTTTCCAACAAAATGAAGTAAAAAATGATGTTTTGGTATCAGATTATTTGGCCACAATAAAGTAAATGATTTGTTATGCTTTTCAATAAGAGTTTCTAAATCCAAAATAGTTCTATACGTAGTTATTGGTGACAAAGTAAGTTGAAGACTTTGTAAAAGATCAAGAAAATTAATATAATAAGGATCATTGGAATTGCTGTATTGTCCAATAAAAAGTGGAATGATACGAGCAAGAATCAAAATTTGAGCAGATGTTTGAGACCCTGAAATATCAAAGGTAGTTGGACAAATATTGGGCTTATCTCTGGCTTCAGAGTATGAATAAGGAAACTGGATAATAAAACTATTAAGTGCAGCTAATGAGTATATACGTTTTTCACAAATATGCAATCGCATCAGAAGACATAGTTCATGGGGCACTAGTCCTTCAAGCAAAATCTGCATGGGATCGTGTGGTGCGTTTTCAATAATATCAAAAGCGGTGATTAGTAAAAGTGCACTCTCATAACTTATGCCATAAAATCTTGACCAATAGAATTTAGATTTTTTACTTTTCACACTCTTGAGATCTAAGATATGTTGCTGGTGGTTTACTTGAGTACGTAACATACACATATCTTCTCTGTAAATTGATGACATTTGTATATATGTGGTGAGACATGTACGACAGCATCTAAATACATTTGGTGCAAAGCTGGTTTTAAATCCACAAATGTGATTTGAAGCTAATTTATCTCCCAAATATATTACAAATTTTAAAAATAGTTTTACACAACCAATAGTTGAATTAAAAGTAACACCATTATCCAAAAGATTACAGGAAGTAATAAAATCTTCTAAGTACTGAAAATAAGCCCCTTTTTTATTAAACTTAAATAACTTTACAGGCACAACAGCAAGTGGAAAAACTGATATTAAAGTAGAACGCATAAATGATGGCAAGGAATGAAATTGAAAATAGTTAGTTTATGAAGTTTTCTGTGTTTGTCAATAGGGTTAGCTAATTCTATATCGTCACAATATAAGCTAAGATAAAATTCTAATGGCTTGTGGGTAGAGAAATCTGTACAATAATTTGCTTTAGCATCTTTCCTACTTAAAAGTTGTACAAACTTATCAATTTGCAAAAGGAAATTAATAATGTCAAATAGTAAAAAATTATAACCTTTGCCACCAGCAAACAAAACTTCATTTATTTTCAAAATGTCAAACAAATCATTTAACAATTTTTCTCTTTGATATTTATTACTAAGGATATCCACTTGTGAAAAATACTTGTCAAAAGTATGAAAATGCTCTTCTTTTATTAACTTTCCAATATTAAGTAACATATTGGCGGAAATACTAAATATTGTATTGACAGTTGTTGAAGGCACTCTCAACTGACCACAGAGTTTAATTGCAAATGTTGTTTGTGAGTCTATTTTTATCTTTGGAAAGGGTAAAACTACTATTTCATTTTTTTTGCAAATGTGCCATGATACTCCTCTTGTTGATTTAAATGAGGCATTACAAATTTTACAAACAATTTTACATATTGAACTTATACCTAAATGTCTGTCCATACGTGCATTATTTTCAGACATAAATCCACAGCAACATACCTTAACTCCAATATCTAGAGAAAGTGGAGACTGGACAGTAGCTGGGACATTCATAATTTGTGGCTGCAAAATGAACGATGATTGTGTCGAGCTTTTACTTGTACCAGGAGAATTCCCTGAACTTTCTCGGCTATAAATTGGAACAGAGTTCAACATTTCGAAGAAATGTCGGTTCATATGTTACTCTTTGAAATGATGCGTCTGATTCTGAAATATAATTATCATATATTAAAACACAAAATATAATTATCATATATTAAACATAAGATAAGCATAAAGAAAAATATTATTAGTTTAGAACAAACTTTTAAAATAATAAGAAAAAACCAGACATAATGATTTTAAACTAATTTATAGTAAATTTTTACCAATAATCTTGACAACGATTTCACATGGATTAGGAAGAGCAACTATCATCTCTTCTTCTAAGACCATGTCAGAAAACATCAAATCAAAGTCATCTGGCAATACATTGATCTTTGAGGACACTACAACTAAACATTATTTTCATATATTTTATGCATAAATTGGGTAAAACTATGACAATTTTATTACAAACTATGTTTAACTAAACAACATTAGATAGCAATATCTTTAGACATAGAATACAATAATAGTATAAAAATAGAAATTAGATTATCTAATAGATATTATTTTATAAATTGTATTTTAAGCTTATTTTATAATTTTACTTTAAATAAGTAAAATTAATAAATAACTTTGATAATACTATTGTCACAAATTTTGAAAATTTATACTGAAAGTAAAATTGTTATCTTAAAATTGTAAAAACATTTTAGTAACTGTAACTATGTATACCTAAAGATATTAGCATACGTGAACAAATTATCATCTACAGCCAAAACCACTGGCATAAACTTTAATAAATAGGAAATTTTAATTATTTTAGACATTTTAGTCACAGAATGAACCACGAAAAATTAATTAATGTGATATTTCTTTTTTTCGCTGCGGACACTCATATGTTTTATTAGTCACGCGACATTTAGCGCGTGGCGCGAAATTTATTATTAAGGCGTGACATTTAAACAATTATACTCTCCGTGACATTTATAATTGCGTGTAAACTTTAATGTCGCGCGACTTAGATCATTTCTGTGTAAAGATTTAAAAGTGGCGTGAAATTTAAACATTTTGCTGGGACATTTAAGAATTTGGCGTGACATTTTTTACAGTGTATGTTGGATGGTGATCTGCGAAGAGGTGGATTATGGCAATTAATAATTTCAAAACCGTTTTCAAGTTTAAACTGTTGGATTAAGTCGCCGCGTCGCCTGCGAGTTTTCAAAGAAGTAAAATTGAGACGCCGACACCTTTCAGCATAAGGTAAACTTGTTATATCATGAGGAGTTTTTGTTGCTTTGTGCTGAATTTTTTCAATTTCTTTGATGTCGCCCTTTAAGTAAGGACACCATACCGGAACAGGAAATTCCAGGTTCGGCCTAACATATGTAGTATATAGTTTACTCTAAAGCTTAATATCTCTTGATCTAAATGTTTTTTTTTTGTGGGCCAAGTATCATATTTGCTCTACGTGTTGCAACCTGTATGTGTTGATTCCATTTTAGATCGTTAGATAAAAAGATACCCAGGTCTCTTTCAATATCCGTTGCCGCTATAATAAGAGATGTATTACCATCATTTATTACATATTCATGATTTATATTTCCATGACCAAAGTGCATAACTTTACACTTTGCAACATTTAATTCCATAAGCCATTCTTTTGACCACTCTGAGATAATGTTTAAATCATTTTAAAGAATCAGACAATCAGCATCGTGAAACTCAGGTCTTATTTCTTGCAACAGTTTAGTGTCATCAGCATAAATTTTATGAACTGATTTTAAATTATCCGTTAAGTCATTTATGTAGATGATGAATAATGTTGGACCAAGTACAGACCCTTGTGGAACTCCGCTTAAAACATCGGTCCAGTCTCTAGAGTGATTACCTAAAACTGTTCGTTGTTTTCTGCTAGTCAAAAATGACTCAATCCATTTGCTAACATTACCATTGATCCCATATGCTTTCAATTTATGTATTAGTCTACGATGAAAAACTTTATCAAACGCTTTTGCAAAGTCCAAAAATGCAATATCGACAAAATTTCTTTTGCTTAAGGCTTTTGTAATGTAGTCGATACTTTCCAATAAGTTAGACGTGCATCCCTTTTTGGACATAAATCGATGTTGATTACTTGAGATGCAGCTCGTTTTTTCAAGATGTTTATTTATCTGTTCCTTGATAATCTTTTCCATTACTTTAAATGGAAATGAAGTAATAGACACTGGTCTGTAATTAGCGGCATCAAGACGACTCCCTTTTTTAAACAAAGGTGTAACATGTGACTGCTTCAAGGCTAAAGGTGTTGCGCCTTCAGACAGTGCTTTATTGTAAATTAATGTTAGAGGGTAAGTCATTTGAGCTGCACATTCTTTAAGTACCTTTGGACTAATGTTATCAACACCAATAGATTTGTTCGGGTTCAAACCATTCAAATAGGCTAGCGTTGCTTCAAAACTTATTATTACATCGCCTAAGTCTTCTTGATTACGTCTTCTCTCAAAAACCGTTAACTGATCATTTATGCTATCATAAACAGAAACTTATTAAAAGTGTTCGCTAAGTCTGTTTGCGATATGTATTGCCTCTGTTAACGTTTCACCTTTTGCATCTGATATAGCGCCAATAGATACATGTACGTTCTGTTGCACTTTAGCATAAGCATACATTCTTTTTGGTTTATTTTTATCTGATGCCAGTTGGGCTTCAAATACTCGAACACGATGTGTACATGCTTTCTGAACTTGGCTTCTTAGTTTCTTATATTCATAAATGAGGGTCGATGATCCCCAGGATGTCATAGATAAGTAATTGCCCAGTTGTTGTTTTTTCTTTATCATAGCTAATACTTCTTTATTCATCCACGGTGCATTACGAGTAGAATGGACTTTTTTTTAACGGGATGAATTGCTTGCTGAGTTTATCATATTTATTGCAGAAAAGTTCATAGCATTCGTTAGTGTTTTTATTTTCAAATAATTGCTGCCAGTTAGTTTCCATAATCTTTTTACCGAAGTTTTTATAGTCACCCTTATTAAAATCATATTTTTTGTTTGAGAAAGTTGTCCTATTTTTAGAGAGGACGACATAATCCCAACTCAATATGCGATGACCTTGTAACGAATCACCTAACGGCATAGAGCTAGATAAATTGATTACTCTAGTTGAAGAGTCTGTAATAATTAAATCTAAAACATTTTTTGCATTTACATTAGATGCTTCGAAGATTGAGAAATCAACTAATTGTTCTAGATTATGATTAGCCAAAGTTACAAGAAAAACACTTGCAGCACTATTTTGACCGCTCAGTAATTCAATTATTTCGTCATTATGCCATTTAATATCCGGAAAGTTGAAATCATCTGCTAATAACATACAACTATACGCTTTTCTAACAACAGCTTGCTTAGCTGAAATAATTGTTTTATTTATATCATCTATATGTGATAAAGGTGGTCTATAGACACAGCCAATAAGAATCATTTCGTTAACGATTTTAATTTCGCACCATATTTGCTCGGAGTTGCTGTTGTTTAAAGCCTCTCTTAGATGACAATCAGATACCTCATGCACAACTAGATCATGCTTAATGTAGATAGCAACCCCTCCACCGTGACCTTTTCTATTTTTTTTCACTAGTGAATAGTTATTTAATTGAGTGGCAGATGTTTCAGTAAACCATCTCTCAGAAATAAAGATTAAATCAGGCATGTTTATATCACAGAGTGCAGATAACTCGTTCATTTTAGTCGGATTAAGAGAAGTTGCGTTAGTAAAAAATACATTTTAAAAGTTTATTTTTAGGGTTAGATTTAGCAGATTTTATTTTTGTATTTAATGCATTTTAATTAGTATTCGCAGTTAAACGATTTGATTCATTGTGTTTTAGCAATTCTGGCTGCTTGTGCATCTTTCCATTTGATGAAAGGATGCTTTTTACGTCCATTGATTTCAACTTCCTGCGAGACATCAATGCATTGCAGTTTATCGCTGCGAATGACAAATCTAAAGGGTTTGTCAAGTTTTCCAAGCTTGTCAAGGTCAGAATTAGCTGCTTTTCTTTCTAAGTTTAATTTGATAAATTCGCTTTGCTCTGCTGCTGTGCGGTCGGGGCGTATAAATATATCTTTAAAAGTACCCGATGCCAGTTGTTTAGCCGACGCTAGAACGTCATTTCTGATAAATACTGAATCAACTTCAATTATAAGAGGAGCGGGTTTACTAGAATTAAAAATCTTTTTTTTTTTGAAACGTTCAATTCTAACTACATTGACTGATTTACTTAAAGATGCCATAACCTTCTTGAATTCCGCGGTATCATCTTTGGTTATCTCGCTTGGTTGAGTTTTAACAGATTCTGGTAGACCAAAAACTACAATTCTCCTTTCTCTGTTAGTCACGTCCTTGTTATGCTTATTGAGGGCGCTCACTACAGCTTCGTTTGCTAATGTACCGGGTTTGCCGACTTGTTCAACTTTAAATAATTAAAGAAATATAAGTAAGATATATAAATCTAAAAATTATTAAGATATCTGTAAAAAACAAGTTGCTCCTATAAAATAAAAATAATTTATTGTTTTTACTTTTTACAAAACTTTTTTGGCGATGTTTGGAAAAATAATACAAATAAATTTGTTTTGCTGTACGTTAAAAAAATATTACAGTAGAAAAGCGCAGCTTAGTTTAATTACACTTTTCTTTTGTTAAAAGTCTACCATGACGTCAAATACTAAAACTTTTATGAATTAAACGCGCTTCAAAGGAATTGCCAAAGTCTGAACATTGCGACGCATAATTTGAAGACTCCGAGTAGTTGAAAAAAATGGACGATGTTGAAAAAAAATAGACGTAAAAAACAAATGTTGTTTTTTACGGTATGCATTCATTATTTATTTTTAATCAAAAAAATTTGGTTCAAACTTTTTTTTTTAACATTATCTTTAATATGAATAATAATGTGTCGGGAGTTTGGGATCCCTTTAAATGTATTTACATCAATCAGATTTTCATCTTAATTTGAAGGGCCATGATGGGCTGTTTGGCAAGAGAGTAAATATTGCAGGTTGATGCCATCACGTCGCAGATTTTTTCTTTTTTGATCTTATTGGTGGCATTAATCCAATTTTTTTTGGAAGTCCTTTTTATTTTTTGCTACTCCACCTGCCTGACATAGAACTTTTTTAACTATTGCCCAAAAATCTTTAATCTTGCGCTCTTCACGACGAATTAGAGGGTTTACATTTGTAGAAACAATTTTCACATTATTATCTTTGCACCACTTTTTTAACTTTTTTAGAATAGTGAGAAGCAGCAGGATCTGGCTGAAATAAACATTAGTATTTGTGGTTTTCCATAAAAGGTAAAAATCTTTTTTGGAGGCAGTCTTTGATGTAGAGATCGGCATTCAAGATCTTCTTAGTGACAAAACAAGAGGACTGCATACTACAGATACAAATTTCTTGCCACACAAGGAACTTGGAAACAAATTTTTATCATCAAATATATTTAAATTGATCATCAACAGGTTTATTTTTGTTCTCATAGTAAAATTGTTGACCAGGAAGTTGTAAAAAATCCGCCCCTTGCAATATGTTTTATCGTCAATTACACACATACTTTTATCCAACTTCTTTGCGTATTGAATCCCTCTAATTTCACCATTTAAGCTTCTCTTAGATGTATTTTTCTTATGAATTGCTTTAGTTCCAGTGTTTTTAAGTACTTTTTTGATATAAGAATGCAAAATCTTGAATTTTTTTCCTAGATCTCGCTGTGACTGGTTTAGATTTCTTGTTATTTAACGTAAAATCGACTTTACCTTTTTGGATTTTAGAAAGTTTTCTTTCTTCCACTTCCGAGTTTTCTTTCGAAGCTTTAAGAAGTCTTGAACTTGTTTATAATATTTATGTTAGTAGATTTCAGAACATTTGTACCTTTAGCAATATAAAGCGATATAAATTGGATATAAAGTTGATGGGTTTTCTCAAGAAATTCACAACTTATTAACGCACATTAATTTGTTTCCGAAATATTTTGCAAATCATTGATTTGTAAATAAAAGTTTATCAACAAAATTAAGTAGAAAGAATTAACATTTAATTAAAAAAATAAAAGAAATAAAAAGCATTTGTGGTTTTAGAGAAATCACAATCTATAAGTGAATGTTTTACAATTAACATGTTCGCCTTGGGAAAGTTTAAAGTAAAATAACAGAAAGAATAAAATGATCAATAATATAAGAATTATCTTTTCAAAAATTACATTGTTCTGTTTAAGAGTATTTTGTTTATCATATTCAATAAAATAAAATTAAAATGCAATTCAATTACTTATTAATCTCATTATTACAAGAATATTTGTAATAAATAAAACAAGATACTAGAATAAATAATGGAAAAAAAAAAAACGAAGAAGATTTTGTAATTTAATAGTCAGAAGAATTGGAACCTAATAGAAAAAGAAAGTTTTATAATGTAATCAAAAGCTTAAGGTGATTAGTTTATTCCTGATGCACATATTCAGTAAATAATCCTTTTGTTCGTACATCAGATTTTTCTTTAAACTATAAAAATTATATTATTTTGCAAACAAAAATTACTTTATTTGTGCAGTAAATATGTATTTTTGTTTTTGTTACAATTTTTAAACCTTAAACTTTTTTGGAAGGTAATAATGCTTATTTTAATTAACTATCTGGTGTTAATGATAAATTTTTTGATTTTTCCTTATTTCTATCACTTTTTATTTTTTTCTTCATAATGTTTTAAAATTTTATTATTTTAGGACAATTTTAAATTTTTTGAACTTATCACAGAGTTTTTTGAATGATTTATATTCGATTTCATAATTAAATTAGAGTTTTCTTTTTGAAAAAAAGTTTGCGTTTTTATTCAAGCGGAGACTTGACTAAATAAAAATTGTTATTAAATGAAGAATATCGCTTTTCTATTTTGATTTAATTTTATTTCCATTAAAGTACTTTGTTTTCATTTACCGTGAAATCAAATTTATTTAAACTTTTTTCTTAATAAATCCAAATAAAAATTAAAAATTGTTATTTTGGTTTTAGAATTTTATCAGCAAAACTTGTATCATAACTTTTAAATTTACATATTATATGTTTATAGCACTAATATTAATTTTATTTTTAAAATTAATCAAAGGTAAGTTAACTTTTAAAACATTAACTTATTAAGATTGTTTTTAAATGGTTATTATACATTTTATAATTGGTTATATATAAAAGAATTGATATACATAAAAATTAGTGGCGAAAAAGGAAAACCCCAACATAATGTTTGTAACACGAGTTAAAGTTATTGTAAGGAAATTTTGTGTTTGGCGTCATTTACTAACAGCTAAAGCGTTGATGAGATTATCTAAAAGTATGCAATGTTAAATTTCACTTTTAAACAAAACAAAAATGATCAAAAATTTTCCCTCTCAGAATGTTAGGTTCAATAAAAATTCAAAATAGCTAATTAGGTTTAACAAAAATCACTGCATTAAAGTGCTGAAGATCTCCTACATTTGTTTTTAAATAATTTTAGCGCTTTGGAAATTTATGAACATTCCCTATCACACCAGTATTTATTAAAAAAAAAAATCTAAGAGCTGGAACTTACGTTTTTTGTTAATGTTTTGATATATACTTTGTTTGGAATGTTTAAATAATATGAAACTTATTTTTAAGGTATTATTTAAGATATGTAAACACTCAGCACTTAGAGATCACTTTAATTTTTTCGACGATTTGACCTAAAAATATAGTTTTATTTAATTTATAAATTATAAGTAAGTAAGTTAAGTATTATTTTTTTATAAAAAAAAATGCCTGCCAAAAAATTCTTTATAAACACATGAGGTATTCGTGAGTACAAAAAAAGCATTTTTATTCTTAAAAATTTTTTCTGATTTTTTAAGAATAATATTAGAAAAAAATATTCTAAATTTTTTAAATATGACCTGGATAATCTCTGGGATTTATAGTCTTGATAGCCTTAATAGTTGTTTTTATTGTAAAAAATTTACAAAACTTTGAAAATAAAAATTCTATTTTGCTAAAAGTTTTTTATTTTATTTACTAGAATAAAAATAGACTAGGTTAAAGTTAAGGCTTTTTTTTTTTTTTGAAAAATCAAAATCTTTTTTTGTAACTGCATTTTTAGAAGTATGAACAATAAAGCTACAGTGGTCAGCAATCACATTAGGACCAGCTGTAACTTTTTTTAAATAATGTGTACAAATGAGTTTTCAGGCAAAAAGAAATATAATGGTGCAATTTAATGTTTATTCTTTTATTTATAAATTAAAAAAAAATAAACAAATAAAACTAAACATTTTGAATATTTATTGGTTAATACGATAAGCTATATAAAATCTATTAAAAGCATTATTATTTTGAAAAACCACCTTTATTTGCAATAACTGCTTCAATACGTTGTGGCATGCTTATAATTAATTTTTTATAGTTTCTGTCAACTCTGGTTTATTTGTGCTGATTCTGATAATCTCTTCTATAAGATCTTGTTTGTTAGTAAGAATTTTTTTTTCAATCTCTTGCTTTACTAGTTCCCAAATATTTTCTATGGGGTTAAGATCAAGTAAGTTGCCTGCAATACATCAACTTTTTTCTGTTTTAAATGAGCCATAACAGTTTTTACCGTGTAGCAAGTCGCAACATCTTGCATAAATGTAATATTTTTGACATTTTTTGACTTTTTTTGACATTTTTAGACCAATCTACCGTTTGGGGAAGTTATTAACTCTCCATAACTTCTTTATACTGGTCCTGCCTCATTTTTCCAACCCCTGCTCTTTGCCCACAAATGACAAACCAGATCATTACTGAAGCTGGATGCTTGACTGTTTCTAGAATGCAGTTAGGATGAAGTTTGTCTGTGACGAACAAAAGCTGTTTTGTCTATCATTACTTGAAAGGTTGACTCATCTGAAAAGCAAATCTAAAATAATGCTTATTTTAAGTTATAATATATATAAATTATTTTAAAATAATTTGTGATTGTTATTTCATGTCCATGTTGTTATTTCCTTATACAGTCATGGTGTTGTTTTGCGTTTAGAAGGTGGTTCCCCTTGGACCAAACTCTTACCCTGTATCAATTTTTTTTTCTCACTTGCATGAGATGAGAAACCTTTACAATATGTGCAATTTTTCAGTTAAAATATTTTGTATTTTTTAAAAGACATCTAATTTGACTAACTTTTGTTGTTTTTGTATTACATTGTTTTTCCATTGCTAAAAAATTAAATAAAGAAAAAATGACTGGACTTTGGTGTCTTTACATAAGCAGAAAAAATCCTTTATTTAAGGACAATGACTTAATAATTATCATTAAGTTACAAAAAAGAATTATTAAATAAAGCACAGATGCTTTAAATCAAAATAAATCACATTAAAACATCAATCAAAAATAACTTTAATCAAAATAACTTTAAATTGTCCAATACATACCTATTTGATTATGACAGGTGATTGCTAACAGCCAGAATTGCTAATTGATAAAATTTTTATTTAATATTACTAAGAGTAGAAATAATTAGGCATGTAACAAAAATCAATTTTGTTGTTAATTTATCATATATGGGTTTGAGCCATCTATTTGAAATAAATTGTAAAAAAACGTGTGGTACTAATGTGATGGCTGACCTCTGTACTTTTAAACTCTGCAGGAATATTGTTTAGTAAAATACAATTTGCTTTGTAACAATTTTTTTTATTATCTTTCCATTTGACGCTAATTACAATTGATCAGCAAAAATACTGACCAATATATAATAAAATAAAAACAAATATATATTTTTTCAAAAAGTTAAAAACGCATTTTTAATATTAAATTATATATATATATATATATATATATATATATATATATATATATATATATATATATATATATATATATATATATATATATATATATATATATATATAAATATATATATATATGTATATATATATATATATATATATATATATATATATATATATATATATATATATATATATATATATATATATATATATATATATATATATATATATATATATATATTATATATATATATATATATATATATGTATATATATATATATATATATACATGTTCTGCATTTATTTGCTTTATCTAAATGTCACTTGTTTTTCTACCAATCGAGGGGTCCAAGTCTCTATGCCTTTTCAAGCACTACAAAAATGGTGCTCCAGTTATTGAAACATAAAGTAAATCACATACAGAATTCTAGCCTGTTTTCAGTAGAAAGTGGTAATTTTGTTCCTCCACTTTCTCTATATTTTTCTTTAGGTTGATGAGTATTTTGTATATATTTTATTATCTGTGTAACATGCTTGCTCACATTTATAATCTTAAATTTGCAAAATGTTCTCTTGTAATTAACTTCAGTTACAGAAAAAGTTAAAAAGTATTCATATGCTGTGCATAAATTACTATATAAAGAAACATGCATGTTTAGAAAATATAGTATTTTATATACACAAATTAAACAGCTCTGCTTACTGTCAAGTTTATTGCTCTGGATCAACCATTAATGTTCTCAGATGTTGAAGTGCCCCGTATATCCACACATATTTGTGTCAATGTGTATTGGGTTGGGTTGGGGCTGATACAATAACAATATCATAATAAGTTGATATCAAGAGTTATTAATAGCCTAATGTACTCATTGACAACAATGTATACACACTAAGCTGATAAATGAATAATATAACACAATATAAAGAATCATATTAATTTTATAATACGGTTATTGATTAGTGCGGATATGAAACAAAAAAATAGACTCAACTGAATGATAGACAGCCAATATACCACGATATTAAAAATTTATAATTTAAGTTCAGAGCCCCAATAATAACTGGCCCAGGTGGACTTCTTTGGTGGACTTCTTTTCCGTCCTGGCCAGACTGCCCTTGATTTTAATTAATATTAAAAAAAAAACATTAATTCTAAATTATCTAAATATAAAAAGTTTAAATTATAACTTGTCAAAGCAATGCATCAAAATAAGAATTGCTTAATGAATTAATTCATATTGTAAACAAAAACATGCCAGATTTTTAGTAAGTGCATTTAGTTTTAATATAACACTTATTTAGGTGAATAAAAACAACTAATTAGAGGGACTTAAAGTTTCATACCCGAAGACAATCATCAGAAATTAATACCAAATTATTTTTATTAACAATATTAACGGCTGATGATTGCCTACGAGCATGAAATTTTAAGTCCAGCTAATCAGTTATTTTTATTCATCTTAATAAAACATAATTATTTATAGCTCTATTATTCTGTAATATTAAGTACTGTAACACGTACAAGAGACTTGGTATTTTTATATAAATACTTAAACTTAAATATATTCTATATATCCATATCTATACAAATTTTTTTTTTAACATTATATTTTGCCGTTCAATAAGTATTACAGTTTACAAAAATTTACAATTAAGTTAATGGCTGGAACAAGAAGAAGACATTAATTTGCCTTATCGCCGAGCACCGTGTTACAAGTTATAATTTTTTACAAAGTTATTGAAGAATATATATTACATAAGAAAAATTGAATAAATGTTTACAAGAATTCAAAAAATAAAATAAGATATCGTTTAATACATAATATCATAAATAGATAAAATAAAAGTAAAAATAAACATATATAAATTTATATCTGCATTCGCACACTTACACATATAAGCGAGCATATACCCCTATAAATGAGCATACACAAACACACATATATAAATACATATATATACATACATACACACACACACATACATATACAGATACACACATACACACACATATATATATATACATATACATGCACATATATATATATATATATACATATACATGCACATATATATATATATATATATATATATATATATATATATGTATATATATATTTATATATATATATATATATATATATATATATATATATATATATATATATATATATATATATATATATATATATATATATATATATATATATATATATATATATATATATATATATTTATATATATATATATATATATATATATATATATATATATATATATATATATATATATATATATATATATATTTATATACATATATATATATATATATATATATATATATATATATATATATATATATATATATATATATATATATATATATATATATATATATATATATATATATATATATATATATATATATATATATATATATGTATGTTACATATATATATATATATATCAATTTTAAAATTGATAAAATTATTAAAAAGTATTGTTAAAAAGTAATAATCAAATTTATAATCATAACCGATAAATTAAAAAATAGTTTTTGCATAAAAGATCCACTTCCTAAGATGCTTAAATCTAACGTTGTCTACAAGTTTTCTTGTGCTGGCTGTAACGCCAGTTATATTGGAGAAACCTCCAGACATTTAACAACATGGACAAATGAGCATCCTACGAGTGACAAGCAATCGCATATTTTTAAACATTTAAATTCATCCATTAATTGTAAAACACTAACTAATTATGATTGCTTTCAGATTTTGGATACTGCCTCTACCATTAACAAATTAAAGATAAAAGAAGCACTTCATATTAAATGGGAAAATCCTTCTTTAAATAAACAAACATCTCATTATATTAAAAATTTATCTATCTAACTTACTATACTATTACTATTATTATTATTATTATTATTATTATTACTATTATTATTGTTATTATTGTTATTATTATTATTATTATTATTATTATTATTATCATTATTTTAATATTAGGAAGTTCATTTTGTCATAATTTGTAATATAATTTTTAATTGGTTTGTAACAAGTTTATTTGTCCGTTAATTTTTTCTCTGTATTGTCTTCAGTTTTTAAATTTATTTACCAGAGTTTTAATTGTAAATTAAATTTTTTGAAAATGTAGTAAAACTACGAAACACGTCAAGAATAAAAAATATTGAGATTTTTATTAAAATTTCTACAAATTTATTGCTAATGCGATGTTCGAAATATATATATATATATATATATATATATATATATATATATATATATATATATATATATATATATATATATATATATATATATATATATATATAAATATATATATATATATATATATATATATATATATATATATATATATATATATATATATATATATATATATATATATATATAATATACATATACACACATACACACATAAATAAGTACAAATATACACATACATGAGTATAAATATATACACACAAAAAATAAAAAAGCGAGAAAATGTGGTTTGTGATAATAGTTATTATCAATAAATTTTTAACTTTTTTTTTTAATGATTTCAAGGAACAGTTACCTTGTTTTTATTTATAATTAATATATCTGATCTATTTTAAAAGAAAGACTTATAATAAAATAAATCAAAATCTGGGTTTAATAAAAACTGTTTTGAGTCAGTTTCGAACAGATGCAGAAATTTTTTTTTTTCGGAAACAATGTTTGGGAATATTTTCCACAAAAGTAGTTAGCAATTCTGAACTGAATAAGAATTCTGTTTAGATTAAGATTTTTGAATTGCAAAGTGGTTAGGGTTAGGGTTAGGGTTTATGGTGTATTTCTTTATTTATGGTGTATTTCTTTAGAGTAAGTTTCAAAGATTTTTGGGGACAGTCCATATTTTGTTTTATACATGAACTGTAGAACAAGATGGATATTTAGTTTGAAAATATTCATGGCACTAATTATACGTAAAGGAGGTTCACAAGGAATCGCTCTATCAACTCCAAAATTTGATTATAGCAGCATGTTTTTGTTTGCTATAAAGTTTTTTTAGCTTAATGTGGTTAGTACTTGCCCAAATGATGTTGCCATAAGGTAACTATGTATAAAAGAAAAATATAAATTTTTCAAGGACTTAAAATTATATATATATATATATATATATATATATATATATACATATATATATATATATATATATATATATATATATATATATATATATATATATATATATATATATATATATATATATATATATATATATATATATATATATATATATATATATATATCTATATATATATATATATATATATATATATATATATATATATATATATATATATATATATATATATATATATATATATATATATATATATATATATATATATATATATATATATATATATAGCCAACTAGAGGGCGATTTTCAGGACATGTTATTTTTGTTACCGTTCTGTTGTTTTTTTATACTATTTTTATCATATTCATATATATTTTTTCATTTTTATTTTGTTTCTGTTTTTATTTATGCATATTTAAGTTTATTATTTTATTATAAAAATATGTTTTTTATACAAATTTTTGTTATTTTTATTTATTTATTTTATATTTCATTTTTAACTTCATCTTGTTACAAAAACAATTATTTACAATAATATAACCAAATTTAAACTTTGCTGTAACCCTAACCCTAAGCTTGACCTTGATGTAACCCTAACCCTAAGCTAAAGCAAACCCTCAGTCGTTGTAGCAGCACTCCCTTGCGAGTTAGGCTATTTGTCAGTCGATGTATGTAATTTTCGTTCTCTATAAAAGTTTCCTATAGGTAAATTTTTTTACAAGAAAAAAAACTCTCTTATGGGGACAAAAAATTAACGGGTACACTAAAATGTCCCCAATAACGCTAATGTCCCTGTATGTTTTTTTCTAAAATTTGTCGCCGTAAGTGCTAAACTTGGTGATAGATTAGTAAATGATAATAAATCATTTATCACCGTAGTAAATGATAATAAATCATTTAGTACCTAACTTTCCGCTCTCATGAATCTTTTTACCTAGAAAATTGTGTACTAACATTCTTTTTTTGTGTTTTTATCAGTTTTTTAGATACCAAAATATAAATAAAAATCTAAAATAAAGTAAAATCAAGTGATACATAGTTGCCTGTTTCACTCTAAATTATTAAAGTACTTAAATATAATGCATAATTTTTTTTTGGCTACTGACAGGGATAGTGCTTGTAGGTGTCATGTGTGTGTAAAGTTAAGAGATCAACTAGTTTAGACTATTACAGACTGCCAACTATGAAAAAAAGAAATTCTTTTGAAGACCTCTAATTTCCCAACGTGTCAACTTGAGAAAAATATTTGAACTCTTATTTTGATTTAATTAAATATATTTGGAGAACTATTTTGAATTAAAAAAAAGGTTCCGATTTGCCAATTGATGGTACATAAAAGGTTAAAGTTTGCCAAATAATATTATCAAAGTTCATTGAATGGGGGTATTACATCCCACTTCAAGCCGGTTTTAGCTACTGACCTAGCATGTCTGCTATATGTGTACTGTTCTTAGCTCCTTAGTGTGATAATCTTGTGCAATATTTTTTTGTTACATTTTATTTTTTTAACAACACTAGATGGTTTTCCATTTTTATTAAAGATATCCTTTGAAGACTGCAACAGTGCACTACCCAATATTCAATGACATAATTATATTATACATATGTTTTTACATTTTGTAGTAGAGTAATGTGAATAAATGGTAAATAATTCATTAACTAAAGGCCTAAAAGTGTACATACATGTGTGAGCATTATTGTGTTAAATTTTTAAAACAAAAGTTTTGAACTTTGTCTTGTGAAAACATTTCAAGTCTTATTCTTGGGTTGTTCATTATGTAACAAACTACAGAATATTGACAAATTTAAAAGTAGTCAATGGTTAGCTAGTAGTGTTGTAACAACATAATTGTAGCTACATATTGTAACCTTATCATTAGCAACACCACAATTTGAAAGCCAATAAATTGTTATAATCACCTATTACTATAGTGATATAACTTTATATCATATCTTTGTTTCATGCCTAAGTAACTACAATATTTACGCTTTGGCATGTAGTCTATCAGTAATCAATATCAGTAGCTAGTAAATGATTAGAGTTAAAATTTGAAATGGGTCTGGACCGGATTTGATAAAATAAAGTCGGATTCGGGTTTGTAACTGTTTTTTGTTATATTTGCCATGTTATATTTTGTATATACATGCAAGAAGCTAATATAAATAGGTCCTGTCTGATGAAAACTCTGATTTTCTCAGTTTACTAAATCTTGTATATTGTTTCAGATTTTAGTTTCTCGAGTCTTTAAGAAAGTCTTCAACAGTGTCATTAACTAAAGAAAGTCCTAAATTTAACCTCTAGTTCATGGATCTGATCTTTTTACTCCTCCCTAGAGTAGGACAGGATTCTTAGGAAATATCCTTTCCTCTGATTCTACTCTTGAATCTAATGGCCATATTCTTCCTATCATATCATTTAAACAGATTAACCCATTGTTAAACATCTAAATCAAACCCTGGCTTCCAATGCTAACGTTAATTCTCAATTAATTACTACAGTTTGTGTTCCAGACAAGATATCCATCATATTCTTTAAAAAGTGTTCTTCAGAACTCTCTTCAATTTTTGCTAAACTAAAATTTTCTAAATTAAAAAGTGCTAAATAAGTTGTACTAATTTATAAAAACTCTAGAAAACACTTTGACCTCTCTAAATATCCTATGACTAGTCTTCGCTTTATTATTAATTTCTTTATGTAAAGTTTTTTAGGTTAATGTTTTTATTTTTTCCTAACAGCAGTATTAAAGTTAATCTTGAAGGCCTAAGCTCTTTATCATTTTGAGTAACTTTAAGAGTATCACAATGTTCTATTTTTGTGCATGTATTGTTTTAGAAATCCTTAAACACCATACTCAATAATTGTATTTAACTAAGTTTTTTATCAATGATGATAACAAATACAAGTTCACTCATAACTCTTTCTTTACTGGTTCCATCTGGCTCTCATTTTTATTTTACAAAAAATTATTAAACTGGAAAGAAAAAAATTATTAGGAAATAAAATGAAAAAGATGCCAGTTCATCCACAAAAATCAGAACTGTAAAGATATAAATCTTTAACAAAACTTATAATTACAATTTTTAAAGTTATGTTTGTTTAGTTATATATTTTATTTATGTTTGTTAAGAGCATTTAATAAGTTATAAGAATTTCATAGAGTACATGTTCTAATAAATATAAATATAAGTAATAGTTTTGTTACTCCTTATCATCAACCTAAAAGTATGTTTTTCATTTAATATCTAATAAGGAGTTTTAACTTTTTTAGTAATTAAAAAGTTGATTAACAACCTTGTATAACAAATTTTGGTTGTTAAGATAACACTTCTTTCTTTTAAAAAAACAATTTTTAATATTTGCTCTTGTTTTATTTATGCCTTGTGTTGCTGCATATTACTGGTATGATTAAAATTGAGATTAAATGTCTCTGAGTTTGATCTAAATTTGATCTAAATTAATTGTCTCTGAATTTGAAATTAAATTATTATTAAGTCTTTGTAATTTTTTCATTATTTATTTTGATAAAACTTTCTAATAACTAGAATAATTTTACTTAATTCTTTTTTTTTTCTTTTACTTATAAAAGATTTTGTATTGTTGAAACTTGTTTTTTAATAAAAATTATTTTTTTAAATAATGTTTTAGACTATAGCGAAATGATTATGGAGAATTTTGTAAAGGAGAATAAAAAACTTTCAATATTATTTTTATCTAAAAGTTTTAAAATTGATTTTGAATTTTGTTTTACTGTTGGTGAGAACAACAATCGTAATAAGCACATTTCTCACTTGTTTCGTTTGGGACAAGAACTTCCTAATATTTGTGATTTTGATTGTGAAATTAAATGGAAAAGATGTGAATCAAGATATTTAAATGCATTTCTTGAACCTGCAACAACAAATGAAATTAATATGAAGTTCGGTAATTGCCTGAATGGGACATATAGCGAAAATGACATTTCTGTTAATCAAGGATGTATAAGATTTCAAATAGCACAGGGGTTTGATAATGGATTTTATTGGTCTATAATTAAAGTTAATAATGTAGAGTTGTTCAAATTTCAAAACGCGAACCCAAAAGATTTACTGAAGGTTTATTTATTCTTCAATGACGATGAATATGCTTCACAACCTGGAATAGTCACATATCTTAGTATTGCTAATGCAGACTGTTGTAGGATATATATATATTTTTTTTTTTTTTTTTTTCAATTTTAATTTATTATTGAATGTTTTTTTTTTTTTTTTAAGTTATTAAAATTTTTGACATATTAAAATGCTGAATAGTCACATGAAACCAATCAATGTCTGAAAGCAAAATAAAAAACATTAGGAATTATTAAAAGTATTTTTTCAACAAAACAATTTTAAAAAACTTCTTAAACAAATGAGAGAGTTGTAAATGTATTGCAATTGTAATTTATTTCTCTAAAGTCATAATAACAAAGTAATTTATTATTAAGTTGGTTTATGACAACTATTAGGAAATTATTATTTAATATTAGTAAAAGAAATAAATAATAACAATATTTTGGTACACAAAACACTAAAAATAAACCACATAAGTAGATACATAAGCACTATTAAATCTTAAAAATTTGATGAAATGTTAAAGATCAGTCAATAAAATCAAATTATTTACACAGTTTTAATATTTTTTAATGAATTGTTTTTTGTTTTAACATATATATTTTTTATTTTAATTATATTGTAAATCTTATTCATTTATTTTGTATAATCTTTTTTGAATACAAAATTGCAGAACAATCTTACACAACCTGTAAGTGCTAGCAGGAAAGCAACAAAATACTTAAGAATTATTTTTTGAACTTAACAAATTTGGAAATGTGTTTTGGCAATATTATATTAAAACAGTATTAACTGTTTTATTTGAAGACATTTAAAAACATAAAATGCATAGAAACAACATATAAAGTAATACACATAAATACTAATAAAAAGTAGTAAAAAAGTAGGTTATAAAATGCACTTTATAATATGTATTTGTTTTTTAGAAAATCAATAAAAAATAACCAACCCAGCAGCAACTTTTCTGAAAGATGCTTTTTAATACATCTTTGACTTAAATTGACTACAAATTTGACAACAAATTTGACTTAAATGGCGTCTTAAAGATGTACTGAATTTGTTTAAAATGAAAAACTATAAAACCTATTATTGGAAATGTTTGAAAGTTGTTTTAAAAAAAACATCTCAAGACATCTAAAAGTTCTCTAATTTATGACGTTTTAAAAACAACCTATACTGGTCTCAAATAAAACACTTTGAGATGTCTTGAAGTCATTTTAATTAAAAAGTCCTTAAGTTGGCGTTGCAAAAAACCTTAACTTTATTTAACAGGAAGTTGTGCGATCTCCTGTCAATATATGACCATGCAAATCACAAGCTTTCCCAGGCAAGGCGTGTGGTTTTTCGTTTCGTACGACCACGAAAACGTTTTTCAAGTTAGAGAACGTGATCATGGCCGTTTGCGCAAGTTATATTTAATGAGTTACTAAAAAATTGTTTTAAATTTAACAACTACATAAGAAATTAAAGTAAACTTAAATAGAAAACAACAGTGATAGTTTAAATAATTTGTTTGTTATTTTTATTTTTGTTTTTTCTTAGTGGTTATTATTATCGGCAACAAAATTCATTAAGTCAAAGCAAAAAAAAAAAAAAACGGTTTAAGGCGTTAAAAAGGATGACTTTCCCATATTTTATGTGTTTTTTCTTTTAAAGAGGAAAGAGAAAATATGTATCGTCATCTGTTTGTAAAATGTATTTGTATATTTATAACGTAACATGTTTATATCAAGAGTTATATTATACTATTGTGATTTGCAAACTCTGGTAAAATATTAGGTCTTTGAAATTTTAGTTCATGCAAAGCTGTGTTTTTTGTTTATAAGGAGCAGATTATTAAAAGTTTGCTAGCAAGAAAGTTACAAAAAAAACAAAAAAACAATAAACTTACGACTACAAAAGTAATAACACTTTATTCACTAACTGCATTATAAAAGTAATAAAACTATAATAGTATTATTACCGTAAAATTGGGTGGTTTTGGCATATTTTTCATCTTAATGACTATTGCATGAAAGCCAAAAAAGTTATTTCCTCAAACACTAAGTTCTTTTAGAAGTGCATAGAAAGGACAGTTAGAACTATCTGTTTCCAATTTGAAAATTATTTACCTGAAGTATCTTTTGGGTGGTTTAAATGGTGGGCTGATGTCGCCCTATGTGTTAAAGTGACTTTGGTCAAACCCTGCAAAAAGGAACTAAAGGAAGCAAAACAGCAATAAAAACAACAATATTTAGGCAAAGAAAAGAAATTTACAAAAATAAAGCGACAAAAAAAGATTTAGTAACAAAGTTCTTGTATACAGTAAATAAAATATAGGTACAAACTAAACAAAACAGTTTAGATATAAAGTAAACAAAAATGACAATGTTAATGATTTAAAAATTTAGTGAAAAAGTTCTGGAACTAATTTTTTTTTTTTATTCATATATTTGCCGTACATATAACATTCACAAGTTTCGTAAATTAATATTTACAAGTCTCGTGAGTCAAAATATATATAGTGAAATTTATAATTAAATAGTACAGGCCGGACTTCAAGAAGATCGTAATGATCTTATCACGAAGCCCTTACAATGTGTTTGATATATTATTATGATTATGTTAAATATAATTATATATTAAGTACAACTATGTTTATATATTCTTTAAATTTAGCTCATAATAAAAAATAAACTCAAAATAAGCTCAGTATAAAATATTAGACATAACTAGCAGCATAATAACTAAACTTGATAAGAAAAAATCAAGTGTTTTTTTTGTGTGTAATAAACACATTTTGATATATTGTTTGAGAAATTTGAGAAAAAAAAAAGATTCATTTAGATAATACACATAAACGAGTCAGTTCACTTTGTAGTTGATATATATGTATTTTAATTTATAGTCTTAGAAGAATTCTGAGTATCTGTTTAGATTCAGTATCAGAATTTTTAACTTTTTTTTCAAGAAATTTTGATTGCAAATTGAATCTAGATTGCAGGTTGATTATTTTTAGTTACTAGTTTGTTGTATAAATAAGGACCCCGATATGAAATTGAGAACTGGGAAAGTTTTGTTTTTTTGAAAGGTGTAATAAAGTTTCCTTTTTCTCTTGTGTTATATTTATTAACGTTATTTATAAAAAAGTTATTTAAAAAATGGTTTGGTACTTGACCTAATTTAAATTTTAGCATAAACAATATATTTTGGTAAATATTAATTTGATAAATATTAAGCACATTCATTTCTTTAAATAAGGGTTCAGTGTGTGTAAATTTGTCTTTATGGTAGATAAGTCTAACAGCATGTTTCTGACGTCGATATAAAATTTTCAATTTGGTTATATGCGTACTCGCCCAAGCTATATTCGCATATATGAGGTAGCTGTGTATAAAAGAGAAATATATAAGTTTTAAATTACTTTGCGACAGCATAGGTTTTGCTTTATAAAGTAGACCTATGTTTTTTGATATTTTAGTGTTTAAAACATTTATGTGACTTTTCCAAGATAAAGTTTCCAAGATAAATACATACCTCTTTTCGAAATTTTCTTTGGTTCCTCAATGAAATCGACTATTTCAGACTAAGGAAAAAAAAGTTGCCCTGTTGGTAGTGACCATTTCCAGTTAAGTCCATTTTTTTCATAATAGTAATTTCTGCTCCATTTTTTCTTAATTTTTTCAACTGCAGAAAAAAAAATTTCAAAAGTTTCTTTAAAATTTTTCAGTAGTTTCATTAAATAATATTAGTTATTAAGTTAATTAGTTATAAAGTTTACTAATTGGTTAGCTAAATATAATTAACTCAAAATAAACAAACCTGTCCAGGATTTAACTCTCCATTGCATTTACAATTACATAACAATTCTTACAAGATTTAATAATTTCTCCTTTTTACAAAAATTTTTTGTTTTATCAATATTTTGAAAGTTCTTTTTGCCTAATGCTGAATGATCTAAAGATTCTACAACTAAACTTACATCTGCAAAAATTAGATTAGAAATCTCAGTAGTTCCAGTATTTGTACTTGGGCTAGCAAAGTCAATGTTGGTGGTCTCAATTGTATTTATAATACTGATAGGTGTATCTACATTATTTGAATTTAATCTATTATTTTCATTTATAACACAAGATGATTTATCTGCTGAACATAAGCTTTTACCTGGGACAACACATACTTTACGTCGCTTTGGTTTTTTAGAACCATCTGAGGGATCATCCAGTGACTTACATAAATGATCTAAAAACAATTGGTTTACTAAATCCGTAGTTGAATCTAAACCTACATTACAACATGGTAGTTGTGAAAGCACTTGAGACTTGGCTAATGGAAAAATTCCAGTTTTGCGAAAACTAGCTCTAAGGTTGTTATTCCCATGTTCATTTAAGTTGGTAATTAAACGGTCTAAAAGTCTAGGAAATTATTTTTTAGGAAGAGAAGCAACTCTCCTTCCTTTTCCTTTCTCCTTCCATTCACATAATATTTTGCGCCAGTTAATCTTCATAGGTCTAAAGTAGGCAACATCTAATGGCTGCGTGAGATGCGAAGAGTTTGCTGGTAATGCCACAAGTCCTATTTATTGCTTTGACATGCATCCAGTACTGCATTGCTCAAATGTAAAGATACGTTATCACCTATAATGACACTTCTTCCTTGAGCCTTGGTCTTGGAAGAAGTAAGTCTTGGAGTAAGAAGAAAGTCTTGGAGTAAGAAGAAAGTCTTGGAAGAAGTAAAAAGAAAAACCACTCCTCAAAATATGTTGAGTCAAACCAACCACTTTTTGATCTGTTATAACGTGCTTTTGGTGGTCCATGTTCCATCCATGTATTCCATAACCACTCAACTTTGTAAACAACATAAGGTGGTAGCAATTCACCATTAGCATTGCATCAAAACATTTCAGAAAATGAGGTCTTTGTAGAATTAATGATGCGTTCTGAATACTTACATCCACGCTTAATTAATATTTTTTTTTTACCTGGATCATCACTGAGACTGGTTTCATCATAATTCCATATATTATCAGGTGATATATTACTTATTTCATTTGATAGATTTTTAAAGTAGTTATCAATCACAGTCGTTCCTATTTCTGCTCCCTTTTGCTTTATGTTGCTTGCAAATCTTACTGTGAGTTCTGAATTTCTTTTTAAAAAAGATCGAATTCAATCGCCACCTGGAAAAGTATTTTTGAACTGAGGTATAATGACGCCTTTTTTCTCTAAATACTCTTTTACTATGCATCTTAAATCATATTTATCAAGAGGAAAACCAAACTCAGATGATTTTAATGCATATGCCTTAAACATGTCTTCTTCTTTTATTGTAAATATTTGCTGACCACCATACTTTTTAGGATATGTCTATTATATTTTATTTTTTAATGTTGATCTTGGTATATCATATTACAAAGCTGCTTGTCTTTGAGTAATTAAACCATTCTTTAAATCTTTTAATGCATTGTCTAACTGTTCTAAAGTATAAGTAACATATTTTCTTCTTCCACGATTTGGCTTGTAATTTTGTGGCATATTTAAACTAAGAACTAAACCCATTTCACTATAATTTTATACTGATTTACTAATACAAACTGTTAAACTGATTTTCTATTGCATTACTACTACAAAATTTTTCATTTAAACATAGTAACTGCCATAATATCTATAAATGATCACTAAAAAAGATTTACTCTAATACATGGGGTGACTTTAGCCCGGGTTAATGTCACCCTATGTAGTGGGCCAAATACAACCTATTTTTTTTTTAACCTCAATTACAAAAAGTAATAAACTGTTAAGGATTCAAAACAAGTTAGAATTAAACACTAATGGTTTAAAATCAATTTAGTGTATACTCCAATAAAAAACCTTCTACAGCTCCTGCTATCGATGCAAAAGTTTACACACCTAAAAAAATTTCGAGTTTAGGTGCTTCTTCTAAAGTGCAATTTAAAATAATATCACAAATACTCGAGTTAAGTAATTTAAGTTAGACTAAATAAATAATAAATTTCCCATAATTTGCTACTAAACATCAACCGGCATACCTTGAGGTATCGATTTTAAACCATTTTTAAACAAAAATTTCGCTTGGGCTAAAGTCGAGCAAAAGCCACCTAATCTTATGGTACATTTATAAAGCGCTTAATACTTCTAAATTTCATTCTTTTTTCAAACAACATTATTAATTTCAAACATTTATTAAAGTGGAAAAGCATCAAGAAAAAATAAGGCGGATATTCAAATATTATTAAAAATTATTAAAAATTTCAAGAACTTCCACAGATCACTTATCCAACTTTATTAAAAAGTGCTTCATGAAAAGTACAGCATTATGAAAAAAACGTTACGTATAAACGTGCGTTAATTTTAAAATCAACAATAAAAATTTTTATTGGTTAATTTAAAAATTAACGCGCGTTTTTATGATCCATTAGTTACGTTTTTCATAATGCTATTAATACGATACATTTTCATAAAGTTGTTTGTCACGTTTTTAAAAGTTACTTTAGTTTTAATATTATTTGAACATCCACTTTATTCTTCTAGATATTTTTCTACATCAACTCAAATTTAGGAATACTAATGTAGCTTGAACAAAGAATGAATTTTAAAAGTTAAAAGTGCGTTATAAAAGTACTAACGCTATTATAGTGTTATTACTTTTATAATGTAGTAAGTAACTAGAGTGTTATTAAATTTGTAATCGTAAGTTTATTGTTTTATTTTTTATTTTTTTGATAACGAATTTAAGTTGATTCTCCCTGTAAAAACAAGAAACACGGTTTTGTATAAACTAACATTTTGAATACTAAATGTTTTTCCAGATTTTGCGTTTTGCATTCGCTTAATTCAACCCTTGTTGTTACATTAAAATTATACAAATAAATTTTATAAAAACATTGCAATATGTATTTTTGCTATCCTCTTACAAAAAATTAAGAAAAGAAAAATCATTCATTTTATTTAAGACTTCAACTGTTTTTTTTTTTTTTTTGCTTCGTCTAATCTAATTTTGTTGCTGAATGTAACTCTAAAGAATCAAAAGTAAAAACAGTACACAAATTATTTAAATTAATAATGTTTTTATTTTTTTCTATTTTAATCTCTTTTTATTTTGTTAGTATTGTTTTTTTTGTTTTTAAAACTTTTTCAGCATTATTATAAAACTTGCAAACGGCCTTCTCAATTTTTTTAAGAGTATTATTGACAGTTGTATATAATTTTTTAAATTTATATTTTATAAATTATTTAAGTATGCATTTTTTTTGATAAATTTTATTAAAAAATAAAAAATAATTTTATTTTTATAAACTATGACTTTCTAAGACAAGGTTATTCCATATAAAATCATCCAGACCATGACACCCTTACGTCTCAGAATTTGTTCATTTTTACACCACTTGCAGTCCATGATAAAAAAATTATAACTGCGAAAATTTTAGTCAAAAATATAGATGGGTTCCAGAGATATCATCAGTTAAAATAATGCTGACTTTTTGAAGCGACTATAAAGCAACTTTGACATAAAGTATCTTCATAATGGCTTGGGGAAATTTCCAAAAATTTGGTACCACAATAGGTTTTTATTTGAGGAATCCAAAAATAGCAAGACTCAAGACTCGATTGTCTCAGGAAATGCCGCGTTTATCCAATTTTGTTCAAAATTATTGAATTATAAATTAATGATTTTTGGAGGTAAAATAAAGACTGTGTCCCAAAATTCCCAGTAAAAAGTTTAATTGTATATCATTATTTCATCTTACGTCTACTGAAAAAAAGTAGATTCATCAATTGTCTCTCTAATACTTGATCAAAGTTTGCATTTAAAAATGGTGTCTATTTAGAAAAATTTAAATTTTGTAACAAAAGCAATCAAAATATTTTTTAAAACATTTGTTTGAGGACATTTATAGTCATGGTTTAAGGGAGGTCCAGGGGGCCTAGATTGACCTACGCCCCCTCCCCTTCCCCATATACCGAGTTTTTTTTATTTTTTATTTTTACATAAAATTAATAAATAATAAAAAATTATCAAATTACAATTAAAAAACAATTTTTTTTTTTTATTAATTTAAGTTTGAGAAAGAATTTATTTTAGTTATTTCAAATCGATAAATACCTCTTATTTTCAAGATCTATTTACGATTTAAAACTTTATTAATTTTAAAACAAAAAATATTGAAATGTTTTTCAAACATTTTAACAATTAATATCTCTATGGTATTATTTAGTAGTTCAAGACTAATATAGTCATTGACATAATAGGTGGAGATTGGGATTTATTAAAGCCCCACCCCCACCTTCTCAGCCTACAATCCAAGGATTTGAAAAAAAGAAAAATGACAAATTTTAAATGCAAAATAGATAAATAAAATAAAAACTTTTGTTTTCTAATTGTAATCGTGTTTGGATCGACCAAACACGATTACAATTAGAAAACAAAATTTGTTTTAAATTATTTTCTTCTTTTGAAAATAATTTAAAACAAATTTCATTTTTTTTGGCTTTACAAAAGGAGTACATTAAATTAACATCTAAAATCTGCCCAGTAGTTATTTATTTCAGACTTTCTTGACACACTACTCTTTTAACAGTACCACCAATACCATCACAAGGGGATTTACCATGACTTTTAGCAAAAAATACCCATTCAGCATTTAAATCAAAGTCTTCACTGTGACGATAAATATTGATAAAATTTTTAAATTGTGCTGCACAACCATCGGAAAATTATTTCACACTTGATACATCAGGTAAATTTTCTTTGATATATCTATTTATTTCTTCCTGAGTCTTGTAAATAAATCCTGTATCATGGTCAACATCTTCTGAAACGTAACAAAAAGATTTATGTTTGAGAAGTTTATTCTCTATAAAATAAAGTACAATTGTATAAATTGAACATTGACTTATGCTTCAGAGATAACTTTGAACCTCATCTTGTACAACATATTGATAATTTTCAGCAAAATCTCTTAAAATTAAGCATTCATATTGCTTGACATTTTCTTTACAGTTTTTTAAGTATCTGCTTTGCGTTTTTGCAATATATGAATTAGTGGTAAGGTTGTCAATGCTGTCAATAAATCAATAAATTCATCTAGTGGCAATGATTGTAATAGTAATATTGTAAGATCGATACTCTGCCATTGCTTGAATGCTACATCTTCTTCAAGCTTATGGTCTATAAAATCCTGCAATAAATTTTTTTAATGCTTCAATACCAGGGCATTGGTTACATTGATGCAACATACATTCTGCATTTTCAAGAGAGCAAACAATCAATGCCATAAAATTTTTATAACTTTTGTTCCACCTAATTGCATTATTTGGTCATGTATGCATACACATACATTGTGGTATTAGTTGTAATACACCATTTAGGTTTAATTGTACAAAACTTTGACAAATTGACTTTGACGTTAGGGTAGTCTTTTTTAATTGCAACATGTAATTCATTAAGATTGAGTAGCAATAATCTTTTTTGAACATGTTGGTTTTTCTTAATACTTACATAATCTTTTTTTCCTGGCATCATTCTTGAAAATTCGTCACTTTGATAAAAGTTAATCACTAATTTAACTGTTTCTGATGAAAGTGGGTTTCCAGTTTTTTTTTCAGGCAATCATAGAATTCCATGCTAATTTTTAACTTTTCTTGCAGTTCGAGCAAGATACTCAGACACTTCAAAGTAGCTTGATATCTTTGTACGTGTCGATGATTTTGGTGCGAGCGTTAACATTTGCACCTTATGGCAATAAGAGATTTTACCTCCAAAAATCATTAATTTTTAGTTCAATAATTGAACAAAATTAGATAAGCAAGGCATTTTTTTAGACAATCGAGTCTTGAGGGTGCTATCTTTGGATTCCTCAAGTAAAAACCTATTGGGGTACCAAGTTTTAGGGAAATTTCCCCTAGCCATTATAAAGATACTTTATGTCAAAGTTGCTTTATAGTCGCTACAGAAGTTCACTAAAATGCAGAGTGAGCATTATTTTAACTGATGACATCTCTGGAACCCATGTATATTTTTGACTAAAATTTTAACAGTTATAATTTTTTTATTATGGACTGCAAGTGGTGTAAAAATGCACAAATTCTGATTCATAAGGGTGTCGAAAACTATTATTTTTGGATGATTTAATATGGAATTACCCAACAATGAAAGTCTCTTTAACGAATTATAAAAATCATTGAAATTAACATATTTAAAAAGATTTTGTTGAAAATAAAAGAGAAATGTTTTTGCAATTCGTTACAATATAGTCATAAAATACGTAGTCTGGCCTGTAAAATGGTGCTATTGTTTATCTTGTTGTTAGCGTTTTTTTAGAAACCAGTTTATTAATGAGTGCCCACTTTTTGTAATTTTTTTAACCATTTTATTTGCAAATGCCTGGTGCTAATTGTTCCATTTTTGACTGTGGTACTTCTTGAAGAAATAAAGGTGTTTTACTTTGTATATATACCATCCTCTAATGATGTATTCAACAAAAAATCGAGAATAAAAGTTTTGAATATTATATCTTAAGTAGAGTAAATGGTGAAAGCCCTAGGTCCTAAATAAAAAAAATTATTGTTTTTTTGTGAAAAGCATTACAAGGCTAATATGTTAATTGTTAATCCAACTAAAACTACTTTAAAACCAGGTGCAGCGAACCTGGTTTTAAAGTACATTAAATTTTCAAGTCAATACAATTCCTTATTCTTCTTCATATATATTTATTCCTAAAGCACGAGCATCAGCCTACATCATATCCCTGAAGAAGTCAATTTTTCATTCTGTTTCAGATGAAGCACTGCATATTAAATCATATAAATCTTTTAAGGAGTTAGTTAAATGTATTATTCTACAAAAACATTGTTCGTAAATTGCATTGTTCGTAAGTATGAGAATTATATTGATGATAGTCTCTCATTTAACATTTGTGTATTTTTATGGGCTCTACCAGGTAATCATGAAATAAACTTACATCTAAAAGTATCAATATTTAATACATTTGTTTGCAACCTTATTTCAGTTTTGCTGTCATATAGTATGTCTAGGTATTCCAAATAAATAAATTAGCTCTCATGGCTTCATGTTATAGCTAAAAATTTTGATTTATTTTATAGTTATTATTTACCTTTAAACCAAACAGAACATACCCAAGCTCTTTTATGTGAAGTTATTTAAAAATTGATATTTGCAAAAGATGCCAATGTCTTCAGTCTAAAAATAAAATATATGTAATAATAATAGTGATAAATTGTTTATTCCAGCTAAATTAGAGCTCCAATTTCTAAAGTTGCAATAGAATGTGTAAAATTAACCCAACGAATTTACCATTTAGAAAATAAATTGCTTGAAAACAACATCAAAGAAATGCAAGAAAAGTTAAATAAATCATCACATCTTTTCATTAATGACCTACACAAAGACTTGGTTTTAATCATCAATCAAAATCAATCAAAAAATGATAGTACAGTCACTCCATTTTTGAAGTTATTTATATAATATATATAATATTGTTATTTATATAATATATAATATATTTATATTATATATACTTATATATAAGATATATATATATATATATATATATATATATATATATTTATACATATACGTATATATATATATATATATATATATATATATATATATATATATATATATATATATATATATATATATATATATATATATATATATATTTGTATGTATTTATGTGCTCCCAGAAATTATATAAAAATTTCAAAAATTATATTTATTTTGAAAAAGTTCTAACTTATCAAAATTATCATAAAAAAAATTAAAAATGCATTTTTTTTCATTTTTTGTTCAAAAACAAAAATTTTTTAAGTAATAAAACCAAACCTAACAATTTTTTCAAAAATGATTATTATTTTTAAAGTTTTTATATAATTTTGCTTCATTTGAGTACCAGGTTGACATATTTTTGAAAAACTTTTTCTAAAAAATGTTAGGGATCCATTAATATTCAAGGGTCTTGAGGGACCCCTAAAACATTTTTTGTTCAAAATAATTTTAAACCTAGTGTTTTTGTATTAGATAAAACACATTTAGTGAGTTGGAGCAGGTTTTTATCGAAAAAGTTGTTTTAAGGGCCACCTTTTTTTTTTTTTTTTACCTTATTTATTAAGCCGTACAAATATTTACAAGTACCGCGTTTTATAATATATATAAAAATGGCAATGACGAGAAGAAGACAGGTTCGCCTTATCACTAAGTCCCTTGTTTTTTTAAGATATTTATATAAATACGTTGTAACTAATATTAAAAATCAAAAACGAGAGAAAAAAGCAAAATGTTTTAAAGAAGTTTATACAAAATGCAAAACAGTTTAATTGAATCTTTCAAAGTTATTTTTAATGTTTAAAAAATATTTGTAATTAATTAATCAATAACATGAAGGTTAACTACAGTAATGCAATGGTATTTATATTCAAATTTCAAAGTTATTCATTAAAAGAAAATTCAATAATTTATTCAAGAAAACAAAAATCAATAGCAAAAACAAAACAAAAACAAAACAAAAAAACAAAAACATGAAAAAATAAAAATATAATGTTAATTTACAATCGAAAGATACACATACACATACACATGTATGTATATATGTATACAAATACACACTTGCGCACGCATACATATACACATACACACACATTCTTACATAAATGCTGTAAATCCATAATTACTTTTTCGTAATATAATTGACAGTAATGTATATATAATTAAAGACTTTATTCCTTTTCAGACAAATAAAGTATGCAATAATAGATAATTTTCAAATATAATATTATTAAAAATAGATTTAAAAATAATTCTCTGTTTGATTGTTATTTAAAAGCAATAGTTTTAGCTTTTGTTTAAACTGTTCAAGAGTTGTAAGTGTTTTAATATCATTACTAATTCACTTATTCCATACATTAGGTCTTCTTATAGTTATTGAGAACTTGGTGGACTCATATATAGTTTTGGGCTGAACAAAGTTGTTATTTGAATATTTAGTCATGCTTTTGTGTTGAATTTTATTAAATAATGGTTTAAAGATATTTGGTATTTTATTGTTTTAATTTTATACATAAAAATTAGCAGATGATATATATTTAATTGGTACAAATTTAATACTCTAGATTGTTGAACAACGGTTTAGAATATGAGAGGCAGTGTGGATTTGATAATAATCTGATTGCATGTTTTTGTTTGCTAAATAGCTTTTTTGTCTTTGTTTTATTGGTGCTGCACCAAGCAATTTTTGCATAATTAAAATAGGAATTAATAAATGAGTAATATATGTATTTCAAACATGATTGATCTAAGTATGGTTTTGCTTTATAGAGCAATCCGATATTTTTTGAAACTTTATTTTCAATCATGTTTATGTGTTCTTTCCGATTTATGTTTTCATCTAGTATTACACCGAGAAATTTCATTGAACATTCTCTTTTTACGTAGTATTCTCCAATAATAAGTTTTGGAAGTGCAATAGGGATTTTATCTTTTTTGTGGAGGCGATGAAAGATAGTATATTTGGTTTTAGTTAAATTAATTCAAAGTTTTTTCATATTTAACCATTCAGTTAGATTTAGAAGTTCAATGTTGACCGTTTTAAACAACGTTGTTAAACTATGAGAATAAAATAAATTTGTGTCATCAGCAAATAATATCGAATCTAGAATATTAAAAACTTTGCTTTAATCATTAATATAGATTAAAAATAAAAGTGGTCCTAATATAGATCCTTGAGAAACGCCGCAATTAATTGTTATATTGTTAGTTTTTTCATTGCTAAATGAAATATATTGTTTTCTATTAGATAAATAGCTTTTTAACCAACCTATGTTTATATTTTTTAATTCAATAGTTTTCTAATTTTTTAATTAAAATACTATGATCAACAGTGCCGAAAGCTTTACTAAGATCTGAAAATACCTAAAGTGAACTTGTTTTTGTCAAAACCTTGAAAAATAATCTGAATGAAATAAAGAATGGCATGATCGGTAGAGTGCCCTGTTTTAAAGCCAAACTGTTTGTTGTAAAGAATATTATTTTTTTCTAAAAATGAGTATAATTTGTTATACATAATGCGTTTTAGTATTTTCGAGAAGGAAGGCACGGTCGTTTACAAGCGCTATGTTTAAGTACGCATGCGTTAGAAAATAATTACAAATTTTGAACTTTTAAAATGGTTGCGGTTCTTAACTATAGAGAACATTTTATATAACAACCGTACTTTTGTTCTTTATTTTTTATAAATTGATGTTGTAGGTTTATTTTTTATATAGATCAGTATATAAATACTTAAATTTCATAAGAGAATCGATAAATAGAGATTAAAATAATCTTAGCGTGATGAAACTTAAATTTTATAGTATCATTATTTATTGATATCCAAGATTTGTTTATTTATTTGAAATCAATTTTCTAGAAGTCTAACCGTAGGAATTCATAAAAAATTCGTTTAAACATTAAATACATATGTGCAATCTTGAAAGTATTTTTATGGTAAATGCTTCAACTTATTTTGATGCAAAATTATACTTTGACTCAAAGTAAATTTTTTATATATATATATAAAATTGTGAGTTATAACTATACACTAATTTTATATGTTTCAATATAATAAAGTGTATGTGATTGTTATTATTTCATGTATATAATGTTAAATATAATATGTTATCATAATTGCATACACTTTATTATGTTAGGAAATATAAAGTTACCAGGCAGTTATAACTCAATTTTATATATGTAAAATTGAGTTATAACTGCCTGCTAACTTTATATAGTGTATGTAATTATAAAGTGCATGTAATTATAATAATAATATGTTATATTTAATATTATACACATGTAATAAATTATTACTATCATGTAATGAATTATTACTATCTCGTAATAAATTATTACTATCATGTAATAAATTATTACTATCATGTAATAAATTATTACTAATATTATATACATCCATAAATTACGTCACGCAATTTTTGACCGTTTTCGAACCCCCTTCCTCGTCACAAAATCGTAACACTTAATAAGCTAGTTTTGAATGAGTCGTCACAAAACCATTAACCCCCTCCCTTTTATAGCGCGACGTAATTTATGGATGACCCCTATTAACAATCACATACACTTTATTGTATTAGAACATAAAATTTGTGTATAGTTATAACTCACATATTTTTATATATATAAAAAATTTACTTTATTATATATATATATATATGTATTTTTTTGAATTAATTTTTACTTTCAAGTGTTTGCAAGTTCTTTAGATATGAAACATGAAGATGCTATTGAAGAGTTGTTATTTGTCTTTCATTAAGTGACCAGGTAAGATTACCTTAAATTGCTAATTTGTTATGATACTAAAAACTCCAACTTGCAGGACCAGAATTTTTGTTTACAATTTTTATTTCAAAAAATAATTGACTTTTATTGTTGATTGATTTTTGATTCCTTGACACATAAATTTGAAAACTTGGTACAAAGATTCTGAAAAATAGAGAAATCAATTAAGTATATGATTTGATCAACAATTTTTGACTACAAAGCTCAATAGGCTACAAAGAAAAATAGCTTTTGGTAAGTAAATTTTTAAAATTATCTTTTTTAATTATATTTTTTGGAATGTTGAAATTAACAAAAAAACAATTGTCCAATGATTGGACAATTGTTTTTTTGTTTACAATTACAATATTCTGTCCGTTTTTTTTTATTTAGGATTTCTCTTATGTTTACAAAGCATTATTTTGACCTTTTATAATTCTTTCCATATTTTTTGTGCAACTGTAGCTAAATTTAATTGCATTTTGAGTTAAAATTTTATGTAATTTTTTAGAGGGTGGGAAATTCTTGTCAAAGAATTTGAATTTGAAACATATTTGCTATATAAGTGGGAGGGGGGGGGGGGGGGGAAACCAAATTCAAGGATAGTTCAAAATTTTGGAAAACCACTTTTTTTATAAGAATTTTTAAAAATTTGTTTAGAGGAATTGAGTATGTTTTCATTAGAAGAGTTTTGGTTTAGCCAGTTATTAATTGAAATTCAGATTTGTCTCAGAATTAAGGGTATATGGTTTTAAATAATATTAATATACAGTATACTGCAAATATTTTAGATAAAACAATTGAAGTTGTTAAAAGCCGCTAAAAGTTATTCCGGAAGGGACAATCTGTATGATAAAACATTGCAAAAAAACCTTACTTCATTTTAATAATGAAACTTAAAAAATAAGAAAAAAGAAAAAAATGCATGACTACTTTGATGTAACAACTCAGCAAAAATTTGGTCTAAAAAAGACGTTTTTAATACGCCTAAAAGAGGTATTTTTTAGACCGAATGTTAGCTGGGAATGGGTAGCTATGATGGAGCAAATATTTATAAATTTGTTAAATACTATATTTTAGATTTATTAAGTAAAATAATCCGTATTAATAATTTAGACCTTTATCGAGATGATGGCTTAATAGTAATGCTAGGGTTTAATAGTAATGCCAGGGTAAACATTTTTAGCGGGATCAGAACCAATAAACAACAATGCGACTCCGAGTCCAATAGTAAAACCTCTCTGTATTGCGTGTGCTTGTACAAAATATTTAACCTTCATATAGTTTTTCAAAAAATATTTTTTAAAATATCTCGTAATAGCTTTAGAAAAAATTCAACAAATTTTTCAAAAATTTTGCTTTGAAGTCGGAATCGTACTCTAAAAATTTCAACGACTCTTTTTTTTTTACGACTCCACAACTCTGTTGCAATGCGTAAAAAATCTGGTCCACAGCTTGATAAAATTAGAAAAGATACTATAAAATTCTAATGTCACATCTAACCTCTCTGAAAATTCATATAAGCCTATTAAAAAACCAAATGATGAATTATTGTATATTAATAATAACTCAAACAATGAACTATTGTATGTTAATATTAGCTAATATTACCCAAAATTTGACCCTGAAAAAAAAATATCAAAAAGGGAAAGAGGACTAGAAATGTAATTTGTTTTAACCCCATATAGCAAAAGTGTTTCCACTAACATAGGCAAAATGTTTTTGTATTTTGTTGATAAGCATTTCCTTCCCTCTAATAAATTACATAAAAATTGTTAATCAAAAAACAATTAAAGTTAGATAAAAAAAAAAAAACGTTTTTAAAGAATTATAAAAGGCCTCACAAATGCTTTGTTAATCATAAAAGAAATCCTAAATGGAAAAAAGACAGAAAACTCCAACTTAAAACAAAAAAACAACTGTCCAATGAATGGAAATTGTTTATCAAGAATGTACCTGATAAGCAATGTATTAGCTTAACAGAGAGTGAATGGAAAAAAATGTTTTGACAATGCTAACCATCCCATTAAAAATAAAAAGTATTCAAAAGACACCATGCTGTCAAAATACGTATGGAAATTAAACGATAAAAATATTGATGATTTTATGCTAAATTAGTTCATCCTTAAACCAGCACCTGCATATATAAATATTCCCAAAATTAAGGTAATTTTAAAAATTTACTTACCAAAAACCTAAAGCTATTTTTTTTTGTAACTTCCCGGTGGGAAATCGGCTAGCGAATAGCTAGCTATAATCGTAACGATAAAGACAACGATTTGGCCACGAGGATTGCTAGCTTTTTTAGGTTAGCGAAAAGCTATTGATATTTGTAAAGATAAAGACAGACATTCGGTTAAAAGGACAGCCAGCTTAATAAGCTAAAGACCCACTAGCCATTGTAGCTAGCATCATATTGTAATAAAGTCTTTGTCTGAAAAAATTGGATATAAAGCTATCAACTGGCTATAGATTTGTAGATATTTTGTAGCTAGCTACAAAGCTACGATATCTAGCTAACGACACATTGCTACAAAATCGCAATGTTAATAGTTCGAATAACCTCATAATTATAATAGACTCAACACTAAAAATCGAATTTTTAAAGATGTTAAAGACATAAAGAAATAATAAAATAGTAAAAAAAAAATCGCTAGAAAATCGCTATAAAGCTAGCTAGTCGCTAGCTCATTTCCCACCGGGCTATTGAGGTTTGTAGTCAAAAGTAGTTAATCGAATCGTATACATAATTGATTTCTCTTTTTTTCAGAATCTTTGTACCAAGTTTTCAAATTTAAGTTTCAATGAATCAAAAATCAATCAACAATATAAGTCAATTATTTTTTAAATCTAACACTTAAATTCTATTAGTTAATTCACTTGGTTACATACACTTAAGCACAGCTATATACAATTAAAATCGTAATAGAGCTATCTAAATAAAATAATTTATTATAAGTAAATAAGCATTTATACGTGGAAGTTGTTTATCAAAAGGCGTGTTATAAATTAAACTATGTAACTCTATCCAAAAGCATACAACCTTAATATTAAAACTGTGTTTGGCAACAGTACATACTTACACATATGTGTACACATATGTGTAAGTATATACTGTTAAAAAGTACTTATACACATATATATAAGTACCTTTTTATACAGTAAGTAATACATTATATCAATATGTTAAGTATGGACATATCTTATATATATATAATACTTTATCTTTTTATTTATATTCTCTATTTAATATTTAATATTTTCTCTATTTATTATAAATAGAGAAAATATTAAATATTAAATAGAGAATGTAAATAAAAAAATACAGTATTAAATATATAAAATATGTCCATACTTAATATAATGATATAATATTTTAATAAGAGCAGAAATATATTTTTATCAAAAAAATTAAACCAACGACCAAAATTACCATAAATTTTATGGTGATTTTGGTTGTTGCTTCAATTTTTTTTCGATAAAAAATATATTTCTGCTCTTACAACTATGCCCTAAATATTAATTTTAATTTTTCTTTTTAATTATATATTACGATTATAAAAATAAAAATAAAACACACTCTATTATATCAGGGTATTGTGAAATATGACCT
>NC_061162.1:48575588-48578619 GCF_022113875.1 Hydra vulgaris | reverse complement strand
CATTTGGCATTGTGCCAGTTTTTGTAACTGCTTCGCACATGTGCTAGTTTGCGCGTATGAAATTCACGGTTATTCAGTCATCCCATTATGGTAAAACGGCTTACGTAGAGCCATGCATGGGATTTGTATAATGGATTGTAAGATGGGAGTAATATCACTATTTAATTAAACAGGGTATTTATAGGAATGCACTTTTAATTTACTAACCTCTTCATCATAGCTATCACAAGTTTTTGACAGTTCTGACCACCAATATTTTGAACTCTTTGCTTCTAATAGAAAGAAATAATTGAAATCTGACAATTCCTAATTAAGTAGTAAAAGTTATATATTGTAAAGAAAATTAAAAAAAAAAAAGAAAAATCTGTCAAATTAGTATTTAGCAATTTACAACTGCAGAGATACTACTGAGTTACTAGATGAAACATTGTCAAGTGCTGAGTCAAACTTATCAAATTCTATTATGCTGTTCATTTCAGTTACTACTTCTTCTTCACACTATTTTATATTAAGTTTTTTGTATCCTGGGGTTTCTATCTCATTTAAGAGAAGCAATACATAATATTGAAAGTCTAAACAAATTTACAATAATTAAATTTTTTATTGTCTTAACTAAACTACGTAAATAAATTTAAAATACAAAAATTTAACAATTTAACAACTTTACTGGTCTAAGCCTAAATCAGAGAAAAACTAATAGACAGTAAAATACCTAATAGTGGCAATGCTATATTATATATATTAGCATTTTTCTCAGATTTCGGATTAGACAAGAAAGATTGTTCCATAGATTTATAGTTTTAATAATATTGAAATAATGGATTTCATGAAGGTGATTATTTAAAGTTAAAATTGGAACCTCATCATTTTAATGATATTTTTTAATATTGACAGTCATGTTAGCATTTTACAACAAACATTACATTATTATTTTTAACTAAAGACTTGCTTGCTTGAGATAATGGAAATCCATAATGTTTATCCTTTTTATTTAAAGATGATGAAGATTGATGTGTTTTAAAATAAATCTCTTAGTCATCACAATCAATATCATCATTGTTTACTATTTTTTGACCTACACAACACAAACATAGAGAATATTTGAATTTCATCTAACAACTTGTCTTCTCATGTAGCAATTTTACAATTAAAAATTTTAACAAAATACTTTACAGATTATTAACTTTATAAGTAAAATAGGCTATATAGTATGGTATATAATATTATAGGTTTTATACTGCTAAACATTTGGTAATAACACCAGAATATCATTAAAAAATAAAAATTTTAAAATGACATTTTGAAGTAAGTCACTTCCTTTCTTGAAACAAATCATCATATTTTTTCCTTTCAGCCTTTTTTAACTATAGTAATTCCTTTATAAAAACCACTGATATTATTTTTAACTTTTAGAGTTAAAGATGAAAATACAGAAATTCAAACACAACCTAGTTTCAACAAAGGCATACAACTTTAAACTAAAAATATTCCAATATATTTTCAAATTTAATTCTATAAAAAAACAATACAAACACTTGGTTGATTTAAATATATACTAATTTATATAATTTTTACTTAAATAAATCAATTCGCCTAATCGAAGGTCACGCCATTATTTGAGTAAACATACTCTTTTAAATATTGCCGTGCTGTACGTTTAAAAAAAGTTTTTTTATCACGTTAAAAAAACGTTTTAAAAACGTTCATTAGCTAACTGAGAAATTTTGTAAGTTAATAAAAATAAATAAAACGTTTAAAAAACGCTAAAAAAACGTTTAAATTAACATTAAAAAAAACGTTTGCCAAAAAACGTTTTAAAAACGATTGTATTGATTCTTTTAACGTCCGACCGTAAATTGAACGGAATTAAAACGTTTTAAAAACGTCCTGTGCTTACTGGGTAAGTTATAAACCTACTAATTTATTTTAATAATAAAATAAAAATAGAAAGTTTTCATTAACAAACCAACAACAAAAAGATTGTCATATAAAATGTTCGATCTAGTCAAGGGCCGCAGCCATTTTAAAAGTTCTTTTTAAAATTGGTTGACGCATGCGTACCTAAACATAGCGCGTTTTCCTTATATCGAAACGACCGTGAAAAAAGTATGGAAATAAGTCTATAGTTTGAGATATTTGCATCATCTCCAGATTTAAAAACTGGTATTACCTTTGCAATTTTAAGTTTTTTTGGATAGATTCCTTGTTTAAACGAAAGATTAAATATATGCAGAAGAACTTTTTTAATATGGTAAATACATTTAGTTACAACGTTACTACTAACATTATCAACTCCTACCCAGTAAGCACATGAACGTTTTTAAAACATTTTTTTAACTTAGAAAAAAAACGTTTTTTAAACGTTCTGAATGGCAATACCTAAAAAACGTTTTTAAAAAAGCGTTTAAAAAACGTTCTAAAAAAAATGTTTAAAAAACGTTCTTATATAACCTAAATTAAACCATAAAAAAACGTCTTTTAAACCTTTAAAAGACGTTATTTCTTAGAAAATATTCTCAAATCCATAGGTACTATTATTAAATTGTTTTAAAAAGAGCCTGTTGGTTCAAAAAACAAGAAAAATAAAAAATTTATTTAAAAGTTATTTTTAAATTTATTTTTTAAAACAATTTACAAACAAAGTAATATTATAACGATGATATCTGTTAGATTTAAGGCACTTTAAGACAAGCAAAAGTTGCCCGCTTTCACGAAACAGTAATTATTGCATCGACAATCGACTCTGTGTATGATTCGTGAGAAGTCGATGCACAAACTAAAAAAAAAAACTATATATTTAAAACAGACAATCTGAACAGTAATAATAGTATTATAGTATAATAATATATATATATATATATATATATATATTATATATATATATATATATATATATATATATATATATATATATATGCAATGTGATACAAAATACAAAAATATTTAAACCTCAAATTTATATATATATATATATATATATATATGCAATGTGATACAAAATACAAAAATATTTAAACCTCAAATTTATATA
>NC_061162.1:48495588-48573088 GCF_022113875.1 Hydra vulgaris | reverse complement strand
ATATATTATATATATATATATATATATATATATATATATATATATATATATATATATATATATAAATATATATAAATATATATATATATATATATATATATATATATATATATATATATATATATATATATAATATATATATATATATATATATATATATATATATATATATATATATATATATATATACATATATTTATATATATATATTTATTTATTTGTTTATTGAGATAATGAGCCAATAAGTTTTTGTGTAATAGTTGAAATTTTAAATATATATATATAAATATATATATATATATATATATATATATATATATATTATATATATATATATATATATATATATATATATATATATATATATATATATATATACAGTGCTTGAAGAGGAGAAAAAGAGGAAACAAGTTAGTATTTGGTAAATTAGAAATACAATCCCGCCTAATAATTGTTATATATAGATTTATATATAAAAGTTATATATATATATATATATATATATACATATATATATATATATATATATATATATATATATATATATATATATATATATATATATAAGTAATATATATATATATATGTATATATATATATATATATATATATATATATATATATATAAATATATATATATATACATATATATTTATATATACATATATATATATATATATATATATATATATATATATATATATATATATATATATATATATATATATATATATATATATATATATATATATATATATATATATATGTATATATATATATATATATTTTAGGTTATCCTATAGCTTTAAACTTTAGTCCAGATAATTCTTTTAACCCAGATAATATTCTTATATATGACTACACAAATGGTTAGTGTACACTTATGATCTAGACTACATTAAAGGTTAATGTGCTATTTTTTAATCAATAGATTAGATTTAATTAATAGATAAACTGTATCGTTAAATTAAAATCTAAATGTTTAACTACATTTAGATTTTATGAATAAAAAGAAAAAAATTTTAAATACAGTAGTTAATTATAATTTCATATATTATAAGATATAATATTATTGAAATATATTATTTTTACTTTTATGACAAATTCACTCATGGCCAAATCTATAATGGCAGCTGGAAAAAGCAAAAGATCTTTTTAGTCTAACCAAGCTGTACAACTTAATAAAAGGTACGTTTATATATATATATATATATATATATATATATATATATATATATATATATATATATATATATATATATATATATATATATATATATATATATATATATATATATATAACTTTTATATATAAATCTATATACAACAATTATTAGGCGGGATTGTATTTCTAATTTACCAAATACTAACCTGTTTCCTTTTTTCTCCTCTTCAAGCACTGTATATATATATATATATATATATATATATATATATATATATATATATATATATATATATATATATATATATATATATATATATATATATATATATATATATATATATATATATATATATATATATATATATATATATATATATATATATATATATACATATATATATATATATATATATATATATATATATATATATATATATATATATATATATATATATATATATATATATATATATATATATATATATATATATATATATATATATATAGATATATATATATATAGATATATATATATATGTATATATATATATATATATATATATATATATATATATATATATATATATATATATATATATATATATACAGTGCTTAAAGAGGAGAAAAAAAGGAAACAGGTTAGTATTTGGTAAATTAGAAATACAATCCCGCCTAATAATTGTTGTATATAGATTTATATATAAAAGTTATATATATATATATATATATATATATATATATATATATATATATATATATATATATATATATATATATATATATATATATATATAAACGTACCTTTTATTAAGTTGTATAGCTTGGTTAGACTAAAAAGATCCTTTGCTTTTTCCAGCTGCCATATTAGATTTGGCCATGAGTGAATTTGTCATAAAACTAAAAATAATATATTTCAATAATATTATATCTTATAATATATGAAATTATAATTAACTACTGTATTTAAAATTTTTTTCTTTTTATTCATAAAATCTAAATGTAGTTAAACATTTAGATTTTAATTTAACGATATAGTTTATCTATTAATTAAATCTAATCTATTGATTAAAAAATAGCACATTAACCATTAATGTAGTCTAGATCATAAGTGTACACTAACCATTTGTGTAGTCATATATAAGAATATTATCTGGGTTAAAAGAATTATCTGGACTAAAGTTTATAGCTAAAGGATAACCTAAAGCTTTAAGCTTGCAAACTAGAAAAAGTGTAAATTGGCATTAGTGTGCCAAACAGGTTAGCAAACATTACCAATAGGCATAAGTGCAAAATTTGATTAAGTAAGAAACAGTTACAAAAACTGGCAGAAGTGCGAACTGACATAAGTGCCTGTAATAAATTTGCAAACATTGGCCTAAGTGCTAATTGGCATATCGCCCTTTTACTAGTTTGCAGTTATGCCAGTTTGGAATTATGCTAAATTTTGCAAATTTATTCGGCACACTTATGCCAGTTCGCATTTATGTTGTTTGCACTTTTGCGAGTTTTTGCAACTTGTTCACACTTATACCAGTTCCCACTTATGGCAATTCACACTTATGCGAATGTTTGTAAATCTATTTAGCGCACTTATGCCAATTTACACATATGCCAGTTTGCACTTATAGCAGTTTGCACTTATACCAATGTTTAGAATTCTTTTTGTGCAGTTATGCCCATTTGCACTTATGCCATTTGGCATTGTGCCAGTTTTTGTAACTGCTTCGCACATGTGCTAGTTTGCGCGTATGAAATTCACGGTTATTCAGTCATCCCATTACGGTAAAACAGCCAATGTAGAGCCATGCACAGGATTTTTATTATGGATTGTATGATGGGAGTAATATCATTATAAAATTAAACAGAGTAATTATAGGAATGCACTTTTAATATACTAATCTCTTCATCATAGCTATCACAAGTTTTTGACAGTTCTTACCACCAATATTTTGAACTCTTTGTTTCTAATAGAAAGAAATAATGGAAATCTGACAATTCCTAATTAAGTAGTAAAAATTATATATTGTAAAGAAAATTTAAAAAAAAAGAAAAATCTGTCAAATCAGTATTTAGCAATTTACAACTGCAGAGATACTACAGAGTTACTAGACGAAATATTGTCAAGTGCTGAATCAAACTTATCAAATTCTATTATACTGTTCATTTCAGTTACTACTTCTTCTTCACACTATTTGATATTAAGTTTTTTGCATCCTTGGGTTTTTATCTCATTTAAGAGAAGCAACACACAATATTGAAAGTCTTAACAAATTTACAATAATTCAATTTTACATAGTCTTAACTAAACTAAGTAAATAAATTTAAAATACATAAATTTAACAATTTAACAACTCTACTGGTCTAACCCTAAATCAGAGAAAAACTAATAGAAATTAAAATACCTAATAGTGGCAATGCTATATTATATATATTAGCGTTTTTCTCAGATTTCGGGTTAGACAAGAAAGATTGTTGCATAGATTTATAGTTTTGATAATATTGAAATAATGGATTTCATGAAGGTGATTATTTAAAGTTAAAATTGGAACCTCATCATTTGAATGATATTTTTTAATATTGACAATCATGTTAACATTTTACAACAAACATTAAAATATTATTTTTAACTAAAGACTTACTTGCTTGAGATAATGAAAATCCAAAATGTTTTTCCTTTTTATTTAAAAATGATGAAGATTGATGTGTCTTAAAATGAAGTCTTAGTCTTCACAATCAATATCATCTTCATCTATTATTTTTTGACCTACACAACACAAACATAGAGAATATTTGAATTTCATCTAACAACTTGTCTTCTCATGTAGCAATTTTACAATTGAAAATTTTTTACAAATTACTTTACAGATTAATAACTTTATAAGTAAAATAGGGTATACAGTATGGTATATAATATTATAGGTTTCATACTGCTAAATATTTGGTAATAACACCAGAATATCATTAAAAAATAAAAATTTAAAATGACATTTTGAAGTAAATCACTCCCTTTCTTTAAACAAATCATCATATTTTTTTCTTTCAGCCATTTTAACTACAGTAATTCCATTATAAAAACCACTGATATTATCATTTTTAATTTTTAGAGTTAAAGAAGAAAAACTCTGAGAATGTTGTTCCCTTTTCTCAAATCCAAATAAATTTTTTAGCATTAAAAGCAGTTGATAATTAAGTAGAATTAAAAACTTAACCTAGTTTTTATAAGCAATCAAGTTTACTCAACAATTAAGTTACGTAATAGAGAAAAAAAAAATCTAGTTAACCACACCATAAAAACTTTATTAATCTTATCTGCTTGATTCAAGTAGAAATACAAACACATAGTTTTAACGAAGGCATACAACTTTAAACTAAAAATACTCCAATATATTTTTAAATTTAATTCTACAAGAAAAGAATACAAACAATACACTTGGTTGATTTAAATATATACTAATTTATATAATTTTTACTTAAATAAATCAATTCGCCTGATCGAAGGTCACGCCATTATTTGCGTAAACATACTCTTTAAGATATTGCCGTGCTTTACGTTTAAAAAACGTTTTTTTATCACGTTAAAAAAACGTTTTAAAAACGTTCATAAGCTAACTGAGAAATTTCGTAAGTTAATAAAAAAAATAAAACGTTTAAAAAACGTTAAAAAAACGTTTAAAATAACATTAAAAAAAACGTTTGCAAAAAAACGTTTTAAAAACGATTGTATTGGTTCTTTTAACGTCCGACCGTAAATTGAATGGAATTAAAACGTTTTTAAAACGTCCTGTGCTTACTGGGTAGTGCTCTGTTTATTTTTAATGAATGCACAGCATCTAATATTTCTTTTTCTGTTAACTCAGCATTTTCCATTAATGATTTTCTAGGAGTCAAGTATTTCTCCTTAAATGTTTCTCATCAAATGTTTAAGCAATTATAGACTCATTTGTAATATCTTGATGATGATAATTTAGTTTTTTTGGAATACCATTTAGCTAAAGTGTTTTTTTTCCAATCACTTTTTTAATGACTTGCCACGTTGCCACGTATTCCCTTTAAATTTTATTATTTTATTTGAATAGTATAACTTCTTTGAAAGTTAGACTATTCAAATAAAATAATAAAATTTTATAATTGATTCAAAGTGACCTTTATATTTTTTATACCTTAATTCATTTTTATAAGTTTTTTCTTTCAGAAACACTTCATACAATCGTTTTTTTTTTTTTTTTTTGATGAATCTATTAATCCTGGTGTAATCCAAAGGTTTATAAATGTTTTAGTTTTAATAATTTTTGTTACCACTGGGAAAGCATTATCATAGTGTTTTTTGAATATCCGAAGAAAACTGTTATAAGCAGTATCTGTGTTTTGAATTTGCAAAATTTCGTCCCAGTTTTCAGAAAGTAGAAAATTATTAAAAAATTCCATAGAAATGCCATTATATATTCGATTTGTAATAATAACTTTTTTTTGAGGGGTGTGTTCGACAACCTTTTGTGCGAATATAAATATTGGGAAATGATCCGATATTTCAGATATGATTTTTCCAGTTTTTTGTATATTCATTAATTAATACTTGATCAATTGAGGTTGCGTTATTCCTAGTAAGGGCTCGTCCATAAATTACGTCACGCTATAGGGCGGATGGGGGGAGAGGGGTTGGTGGTTTTGTGACTACTCATACAAAACTTGATTCTTAAGTATTACAATTTTGTGACGAGGGGGGGGGAGGTCAAAATTGGTCAAAAATTGCGTGACGTAATTTATGGACGACCACTTATTCATGTTGGTTTATTTATTGTTGGAATGAAACCATTTTGGAATATAATGTTCATAAAATTTTATTACATTTTTATTTGTGTCGTAATCGAGCACATTATAATTAAAATTTTATGCGGCAAACGTGTCTTTTTTAATATAAAAGACAGTTTGCCACATAAAATTTTATTTTTAATTAAACTTTTAAAGTGTTTTTCAAAAAACTTGTTATTGCAAGATGGCGGTCTGTACACAACATGTACAATGATGTTTATAATGATTTTATTTATAACTTCAATCTCGACATCACGACTCTGTCAGACAAATAATTTTAAAATTTTAACACTATATAAAAAATCTTTAAATTTATCAAAGTTTTTTTGAAGGCTCCTAATATTTAAGTGTAAAATAGAGAACTCATTAATACCTATATGAGCAGAAAGATTAGAAATATCGAAATTATAATAAGAAGGGCATATGTTGCTAATTATTTCATCAGTGTTAAAAAATTTACATCTAGATCTGAATGACTCTCTAAAAGTATATTTTTATTTGTCTGAAAAACCTTTAAGCTTAATTCACAAATATTCATATCTTCCATAACAACAAGAAAGGTTATACTAACAAAATATTTAAAGTATTAAATAATTAAGGTTTATTAGGTAATTTCCTGAATTATTTTACTATTAATTTATCGTAAATTACAACCAAAAACATACCATTTTTCCTATGTGCCTTCATTTGTTTGAGTAGTTTTTCCCTGATATGTGCAGTTTCCATTGAATAATCCTCATTGATATATATTCTAGACCCTTTTAGTTTACTCGCACTTTTTAAAACTTTTACTTTATCCTTGTAATTTAACAGTTTTATTACTATTGATCTCGATTTACCTGCTTCAATTTTTCATGACCTGTGAGCTCGTTCAATTACAATTCCTTTTAAATTAAGTTTTTCTTCAAAAATAATAATACCTTCAGTTTGGTATCATCCCAATTTTCTTTTTCATTTTCCAATAAACCGTCTATTCAAAGATTATTCCTTCTTTATCTATCTTCAAGCTGCCTTAGTTTATTATCTTCCGTATCTCTGCTTTCTGATTTTAAAAACGATATATACATATATATATATATATATATATATATATATATATATATATATATATATATATATATATATATATATATATATATATCCTTAAAGTATAGTCGGAAATTGTTGTGGAAAGAGAGTTTTATAGTAAAAAAAGTCTCTTTCCACTACAATTTTTTTACTTTGTCTCTTAAGCTGCATTTTTTTGTTGTCGAAATGTCAAAGCAATTAAGTTAATGCGGAAACACATTATTATTTTTTAAAAAAACCTTGTCTCATCTTGCATGGTAGTCTCAAAGTTTTTCCCATAAATTGTTGTTTTAAAGAGCGCGTTAAAAAGCCTGACCAGAAAATATTTAAAAAATTCCATATTTTTTTTTTTTTAAATGATAGACTGCCTGCCCAAACCAAACCCCCGGTCTATGTAGCAGCACTCTCTTGCGAGTCAGGCTATTTGTCAGTCGATGTAGCAGCACTCCCTTGCAAGTCAGGCTATTTGTCAGTCGATGTAGCAGCACTCCGTTGCGCGTCAGGCTATAAGATAGTCAATGTAGCAACACTCTCTTGTAACAGCAGGCTATAAGATAGTCGATGTAGCAACACTTACACACGTTTTAAAAATGTTTTTAAATAAAACAAAAACAGAAACACCGCTAATTAATAAAAACTTACTTGTCATTATTATTGCGGTTTTTTCAAAAAATAATAAAATTTAATGTACTTTCGCATTAATTTAATTGCTTTGACATTTCGACAACAATAAAATGCAGCTTAAGAGACAAGGTTAAAAAAATGTAGTCAAAGAGACTTTTTTTTACAATAAAAGTCTCTTTCGACTTCACTATAAGGATATATATATATATATATATATATATATATATATATATATATATATATATATATATATATATATATATATATATATATATTGTTAATTCATCTCTTTAAGGCTACTACAGACAAGGAAGCCACTTATTTGTGGTTATAACCCTCTCATAACTCTATAACTTCAGAACACAAGCCTTGATGGACGTGGTGGTAATCGAACTTGGAACCTTTCGCTTATGAAGCGAGCGCTCTACCACTACACCACTACCGCATCACTTATCTAATTTTCATTTTCTTATTTTTATTAAAAACACTTTTCTAGTTTTATTTTTTTCTTCAGCTTGTTTCTTCATCAGTTGGATCATCAGGAAGAATGTCTAAACATCAAAAAATTCAAATTATAGAATAATTATTTTACAGGAAGTTGGGAATTGATATAATTAACTATGTAATAACTAGTATTTTTTGCAACCAGGAAATTGCATTAACTACATTAGATATTTAAAAAATCATAAAAGAAATTCTTTGAAATTAGGGTAATTTTAGAATGGTAATTTGTTTTATAATTTTTTAAAAGAAACTTACTTTCATGTCTGCATTTACAAATTAAATCAGATTTTTTACTTAGTAATATTATTCAAAAAAAATTAAATTTGCAACGGTGTAAAAATACCACTGATGTTATAAATTGGTTTTCTAAAATTAATAACAAAAACGAATGAACATTTATACTTTGATATTAATGGTTTTTACTCCTCAATTATAGCAGAAATTTTTGATAAAACAATAGAATTTGAAAAAATCCACACTGAAATTACAGATGACACTGTTCATCTAATTAAGCATTGCAGAAAAACTTTACTTTATTTTAATAGGGAGACCTAACCTTGGCGGCTATTAAATGTATGAGTTCTTCACAAATGTCTTTAGATAAATACAAGGTGCAACCCTTTCCTTTGTTTTCATAAGTCATCAAGTATTGGGAGAGAATGAGATCAAATTTCTTTTTTTACCATTAAATTCTGAAATTTTTTTGAAGTTTCTTTTTTCACTATTATGTTAAAACTCGAAAGGTCCTTCACGTTGTTAAAAAAATAAAACGCCCAGTTTGCAATACGCCCTATGCGCTGTTATTGCAAAGATAAAATATATCTCTAGCACATAAGAGAAAGTCAAGGATAGAGGCCGATAATAATTTTCTTTCAATTTATATATCTCTCAAAAATTCACTTAGATGCTCTGACCTCTTAAACTCAGTGGCCTTCCGGCACGTGTGCAGTGTGTCCGTTGGGTAAACTGTCACTGTGTATTACCTTTTTAAAAATCATTAAAAAACACATCTAAAATTGATGGTTTTCTTTTCCCCTGTCTATAGTGGCACTAAAAAATCTTTCTATCACATCTGATTATATGATGATTTAATTACGGGTAGTTCAGCAATATTAAAACTTAGGGGTGTTTCTTATTTATAATGCGTGAAATCATTTTTAATACCTGAATCTAATCCATAAAAATAATATGTACAACAACATTTTCAAACAAACTGAACTTTTTGTTGTACTTTTAAAAAAGTTCTTGCATATTTGGGTAGCGTGTTGTCATGTCTCTGAAGTTTATTGTGTAAGCTATTCATGGCTGTTCAGGGATACTAAATATTTAGACACCTGGACACGAAGTCTCCTGAGAGGTTTTTTTAATATATTTTGGTGGATATTTTAAAAGATTAGCTGTCGCTAAAATTTCTTGAAAACACTGAGCTGAATTACTCAACTATACGTCCATTTTTTCCATTTCCATACTTGCATGCATTACATTCTTCCATAGTTAAATGACTAAAACTCTGACTGCTAGTATGAGAAAAATCTCTAACTGCTTCTTCTTGAGGTTGTATACAGTTGACATAAATCAACACATCCTCAATTACATCTCAAGATTTTTTATTTAAAACTGATTTGTTTAATCTTCTCTAATTCTTTAAATAATTTTTTTTTTTGATGCAGACATGTTCTTAACCTAAGCTTTTAATAAAATAAACTTAAACAAATTAAAACTTTGTTTTAAAAAAAGTATGGTTGAATAGATACTAGTAATTATTTAGTTTTTATTTTATTTTTATACACTTTTATACTATACTATTTTTACTATTCTATACTATTTTTTATACACTTTAATATTTATCTTCCATATTTAATATTTGTTTTCTGTAAACAGACTCGGTATGAGCCGGAATATCCGGCTCATACCGAGTCTTCATAAACTAGCTGTTTTGGTAATTGTTAAGATGTCTTAAGAAGTATTAAAATTGTTGTTTCTTTTGGTACAATACATCTTACAACGTATTTTAAAGATCTCTGAAAAATGTCTTATACCAGCTAAAGATGTTTGGATAGGTTTAAGATAAGATAAAAACACCTTAAAGACTACTTTGGGTGGGTAGTCTGTGATAATCTCTAATGTTTTTCTAAGCACCCTATTGAAATTATGCTGACCAATCAAAATGTAACAAAAATATGTACATGTTAAATCTAATGTTTAAAAAGATAATGTTCAAAGATCTTTCAAAAGACAACACAAAAAATATATGGTATAAAAGTTTTGCAAAGAGAATAAAATTTAAAAAGCATTTGTGAAAACACAAAACACAAAGAAGAAATATAAAAAGAAACATCAAAAAAAAAACTAATGTTAAAAATATCAATGTATGTTATTATTGCTAATTTGTATAAAGCGAACTGAAATTCTATCGAAAATGCAAATAACAAAAACTGTTTTTTTTTTGACAAATAAAATGGCAATTTTTTTCAGACCATAACAATCTATAGCACAAACTAAAAACAAAAACTTTAAAAAAAGAATTTTTATTAGATAAAAAAAAGAAAGTATGTTTTCTTTTAATAATAAAATGAAGTTATTTAAATGTTTTATAAAAAAAATTTTAAGCGAAATATCATAACTTTCTGACTAATGATTTTAATATTAAAAATCCAAGCTTTATAAAATAAAAATACTATTTTTCATTGAAAAATGAAAGAAATTGATATTAATCATAACATAGGGTGGCCAGCAGCCTTGAAAACCTGGAAAAGTCAGAGAAATTCTAAACTATGCTGTTCAAATTTCTTTAGATGGACCCAGTGTGAACTGGAAATTTTTTGATGCTCTGGAAGAAAGTTGTTCAGCTAAATTTGATATTCATTTAATTAATATTGGATCATGCAGCCTCCATCTAGTTCATTGGGCTTTTCAGAAGGAACACTAAAAAGCTGGTTGGAAAGTTAATTCAGCATTAGGTTCTTTACATATACTTTTTAAAGATAGTCCTGCTTGCAGAGCAGACTATTTATCAATAAACAGCGGTTAAACAAAATTTCTTTCAAAACTTTGTCAAAGTGGTTGGTGGAGAGTGTTGTGGTTGCAGAGAGAGCTCTTGAATTTTTAAATAACATAAAAACTTAAGTAAAAAGGTCAATTTACAGCACAGAATGTTATTGAAGCTTTGAAAGATCCTTTAATTGAAGCTAAAATCAGGTTTTTTTTATCTGTTGCTAATCTAGTAGCACCATTTCTTAGGCAATTTCAGGCACCTAGTCCTTTAATTCTTTATCTATATGACGAGTTATATTATCTGATGTCATGCCTTATGAAAAGATTTATTAAAAAAAAAGTTTTCACAAATGCTGAGACACTACATTAGTTGTGGAAGATTGATCTACATAATGAAAAATACAATTGGAGAGGCGTTGTAATTGACGCTTTACTTGTTTTTGAGTTACAATTGAGTTACATTAAAAGAGCAATTTTAGATGACTTTTACTTTGAACTAATTGGTGAAGATACGCAGTACTCAGTGTTGTTTAAAATAGCAAAAGTTGTAATGACATGGCAATGCGGAAGTAGAGCAAGGTTTTAGTGTAAACTCAAATGTTTCAAAGAAAATGCAGCAGAATCTCTAGTTGCCCAGTGTGTGGTTCATTCATAAACCATACTGTTTTAATATGTATACTTATATATTCTCGTATAATAATGTACAATAATGTAAAAACGTGCTCAAGAAGTTACAACGTTCGCGTAAGAGCAGAGTAAGAGTTAGAGAGAAAGCGTGGGATTAACCGCTGACATTATAACACAAATAACAAGAGGTCGTTGCCGCGCTAGTGAGCGCGACATTATCGCCCTCAATTAATTTATAACGAAATGTTTTATGTCCTTTTCATCGCAGAAATTGATATTCATTGTTTCAATAGGGGTGTCTAATGCTTCTAATAAATACAGTTTATTTACAGGTCTTTGAATGTACATTGTTTTTCCATTCATAATGCATCTAACTTTGGCAGCACGGATGAGTCCGTCAGATGATTTACTGAGGCTCTGAACAATGCCTGTTTTCCAATTACTTCGTCTGGTGTCTGAGTCGTGAATCAGTACAACGTCGCCGACGGCTATTTTATTTGTACCTCTATTTTTCTTTCATTTGTGGAATTCTCTAAGTTCGGTTAGGTACTCTTTTTCCCATCTTTGCCAAAAATGATTTAATGTATCTTCTATGTATGTACTTCGGGTGTTCAAGTTTAATTCATAAGTTTTGTCGTTAATAGCTTTAAAGTTAGTTGATCTTCCATATATTAAATGATTGGGTGTAAGTGGTAAGTTTCCAGGAAATTCATACATAAACGTGATTGGTCGATTGTTCAATATTGATTCTACTTCAGCAAGAAATGTTAACAGTTCTTAGTATGAAAGCTGATCTTTATGTGTTATTTTGCGAAGGCAGCGTTTAGTGGATCCAACTAGTCGTTCAAAGAACCCTCCCCACCACGGAGCAGCGAGGATGTTGAAATGCCACGTGATACCGAGAGATGAAGTAAAGTTTTGAGTAAGATTGGAGGTGAATTGAGATCCATTGTCTGAGAGGATTTCGGAAGGTGTGCCACGTTTCGCAAAAAATCTCCGTAAACTTCTTATGCATGATTCAGCAGAAGTTTCCGGAACAAGATCTAAAAATAAAGCACGTGTAGTAGCACATGTAAATAAAAATATCGAAACTTTATATAAATTATTTCCCTCATAAATATTTTTAATGTATAATGGTCCTGCATAATCTACACCTATAAATTTGAATGCATGATCATTATTCAAACGACATAAGGGTAAAGGAGGAGGAGAAGGATATGAATAAGGCAGTCCTTTAAAGCGTTTACAAATAAGACATTTTTTAATCAATTTTTTAATGTAGTTTCGAGCTTTAGGTATCCAAAATTGAGTTCGAATTTGCTTTGACGCCGTTGTGCATAACTAAATAATGATTATGATAAATAACTAAGTTTGTAAATTCTGTATTTCGAGGTAGGAATATTGGGTTTTTAGCGTCGTGTGTAATTGGTGCATTTTGTAGTCGACCAATGCATCGTATGATTCCATCTATATTTTTTAAGTTTAGGTCTAGTTGCAGTTGCTTAAAATTTTTATCAGTAGTTATTGCTCTTTGAACGAATATGATCCATGTCTTAAAAGCTTTTTCTATTTCAATTGAATCTAAATTAGATAACTTTTAATGTTTTTTATCTTTTTTAAGTTTTAAATTAGTAATAAATCGTAGTACAAAGGCTGTAACTCTTAACAATCGCAAATAGTTATTAAATCGAGTAATGTCAATTATACTTAAGTCTAAATAATGTTCATTTAAAACTAAATTAGTAGTAATTTCTTCGATTTTATCAATTACATTTCTTAATTCAAATTTTGGCCAGTCCTTTGGATCATTATAAAGAAGTGCTGGTCCGTTAAACGATGTTTTATTACTAGATAAGGTTTTTAAGTTTGTACCTCTGGATATTATGTCAGCAGGGTTGTTGTGTGTTTCAATATATCGCCAATGCGAAATGTTAAATGTTTTTCTAATTTTTATAAGTCTCTTTTGTAAAAATTTCTGCTTAACTTTATCAATATTATTAATCCAATGTAATACTATAGTAGAATCACACCAACAGACTATTTGTTTAAATTTAAGTACAGGGTATAAATCTCTATTAACAGTTGACATAGTTTAAGCTAATAATAGTGCTGCCTTTAATTCAAGTCGGGGAATAGAGGTATTTTTAATTTGGGCAATCCTAGACTTAGCAGTTATAAGTGAACATATTTTGTGCTCATCATCAAAGGAACACAACAAGCATATACAACAACCAAATGCTATATTACTGGCATCACTAAATCCATGCAATGACAAGTCAACAACATGATTTGAATAATTATTATGGTACCACCTAGGAATGATAATGGGTTTAGAGGATTGAATGTCATTGATAATGGCTTGCCACACCAATAATATTTTTCCCTCAAGAGGCCTGTCCCAATTAAGTTTTTTGATACATAGTTTTTGAAAGAATACTTTACACTTGACTATAAATGGATTAATTATACCCAGTGGGTCATAAATGCTTGCAATAAACTGAAGAACTTTACGTTTTGTTGGAATCGAGTCATCATTGTGTGTCAAGTTTCTAAAATCAAAGATTAAGTTGTCTTCTTTTTTATTCCATAATAAGCCTAATACTTTAATAAGATTAAAGGAGGTAAAACTTTGTTCATTAGCTAGGTTTTCAAGTTGTTTGCAGTTCGATTCGAATTTTCTAAGAGTAAAGCCAGCTTCTTTTAATTGATCTTGACATTTTTGATAAAAATTAATGGCTGAGTCAATTGAGTCAGCTCCTGAGTTCAGATCATCGACATGTAAAGAATTCATTAATTTATTAACAAATATAGGATCATCAGAGAGGTACTTTTCAGCGTGAGTAATGAGTGTAGCAGAAAGAAGAAAGGAAGAAGATGTAACGCCAAACAGAACTCTGCAAATTCTATATGGAATAATTTTTTGAGTAAATATATTGTCTTTATTAAGTGCGTTAATGTTCTCGAACCACAAAAATCGGACGTAATCGCGATCTTCAGGAGATAATGTAATCTGCAAGAAGGCTTTTTCAATGTCTGCCACAAAGGCAATTTTTTGGGCACGAAAACGCAATAGGATTCCATATAAGGATGTGGTTAAAGATGGTCCAGGGTAGAGACAGTCATTCAATGAAGGGCCATCAACAGAACTGCTTGCATCGAAGACAATTCTGACTTTAGAAGTAACTTTGTCATTTCTCAGAACTGGTTGCTGCGGTAGGTAGTGTACTTTTTCAAATTTGTTTTTATCAATAACTCGTTCAATAATGCTGTTCTGTAATTGTTCTTTAAAAATGTCATTGTATAATTTAAGTAAAGAATCATCTTTACTCAATTTCTTTTGAAGACCTTTAAAACGCTTGATACATAAATCAAAGTTATCACTAAGTGGAGGATGATCTTCTTTAAAGGGCAAGTTAACATTATACCGTTTGAGGGCATTATCATATTTAATGGTGTGACGAAACCTATCAATGACCTCATAGTTACACTCATTCATCTCTCTAACACCCCATACAGATGTCATGGATTCTTTAATTAATGAATTGGGAGATGAATTTGATTCAACAAACATGACATGAGCTGTATTTACACAACAATTATAATTTTTATTCTTAAACATATTATTAACATTAATAGGACCACTTAATAAATAACCTAGCTTAGATTTAATGGCAATTGGATCAAAATAATTTCCCCTAATAATAGAATTTTCAATAAATAGCGAGTAATAATCTGCCCCAATCAAAACATCAATCCCTATGTTCTCGTTTTGCAAGTTACTATCTGCAAGTCTTAAATTGTGTAAGTGTCTATACTTCTTTTTAGCAAGATTTATATATTGTCCATTGAGAGACGCACAAATATCTTTTACATAACAGTTAATTTTTATAACTTTTCCAAATAAGCATTTAATTTTTAACTCAACTTTTTCTAGATTTTCTCTACTGCTATTATTTCCAAATGTTTTAATGTTAATATTCTTTTTTCCTACACATTTAAGTTTTAATTTGCGACACAAATCAGGTGATATGTAGCTAAGCTGCGAACAGTTGTCAAAAAGTATTCTGCAATTATGTTATCTGTCATTTATGTCAAATACATCAGTGAAAGCAGTTTGGAGTAAAATGGACTGATTATTGTTACTTGAAATGGCTGTTAGTTCACTTTTTTGTAATTCACTATTCTGTTTTTCTAGACAAAGTGCTATATGATGCTGATTACCACATTTAAATCATTTGATATTAGATGTACAGTTCTTTGATGTATGACCACTTCCTAAACATTTAAAACACAGATGTTTTTCACTAATTATTCGTTTTCTATTTTGAATGTCTGTTATGAATTTGCAGTATTGTGATTTATGTGATCTGTCACAAAAAAGGCATTTGATAAATTGTGGTATATTGGTTGGATTATTTCTATCAAAGTATGAATTTCTCTTTAGCTTTCTTACTGTAATTAAATTGACGGGAGTTTCTGTTAAAATTTGATTTTTCATAGTTATTGTTACTTGTAAAAAATGTTTCAGTTGTATAAATTTTATCAACACTGTTATTTAAATTTAATGAGACTTGTTCTCTTGCACGTAATTCTGATTTTAAAATGTTTATGATGATTAAGACATCCCATGAACTGTTTTTATCAAGTTGTCTGTTTATATTTAAGTTCAGTTCTTCAGGTATTTTCTGTAGTATAATCGGAACAAGTAATGGTCCATACATTTCACTTGTAATTTTAAGAGTTTCGAGGCTCTTTATTTGTATTTCTATATTATCTAATAAATGTCTTAATTTTTCAATTCTATTTAAACTATGCACTCTTTCAAATGATAGTAGTTTTCTCATGTGGGATGATATCATATTCTGCTTATTTTCATAACGCTCCTTAAGGATGTCTAAAGCTATTTTGTAGTTTTCATTGGATAAACTGAGACCTGAAATAGATGACAAAGCTGAACCTTTTAGGAAGTTTCGAAGATAAGTCATTTTTTGAATTCCTGACAGATCATTGTTCATGTCTATAGCACATTCAAAATTTTCTATAAAAGATGTCCACTTTTCAGGTTCTCCATCAAAATTATCTAATTTTAAAACAGGTAATTTTACTGTCTTGTTTTTAAAGTTACTAAATGTACTATTGCAGTCAGTTTTAATGTCGAATTTCTTCAACTCTTTATTAATTTTAGAAATTTCACTTTTGAATACTAGATTAAATTATGTAGAAGATTCTACTTCATTTTCTAACTCGTCCTCATCCTCAATCAGTAAGGTTATCTCTTCATCCAATTGGATGACTTTATTGTATTTTTCGTTTAAAGTGTCTTTTAAGTCACTAAGGTTACTATACTGGTTTTCATCGTCAGTGTTGTTAATAATTTCTAAAGATTTTTCGAATAATTTGTTTAAAAGTTTTATGTTAACTGTTCTAATTCTACGTTTGCCTTGAATAGTTGACATTTTTTGAAAAATAAAACTTACAGTTACTTATTTGCAAAACGTTAACTGCCAAATCCTTCCTGATTGGGTAAATAATTACTAAAGTGACAAATATTATGTATTTTTACTTAAATCTTAATGGTTGTTAATATAATAACTTTATAAATGTTCGATATAATGATAAGCTCAAAATGTTCACTTAATACTCCTTAATACTTAGAACAATACTCCTAAGTATTATAATTTATAATAACAAGTAAATAGTAAATAAATGTAAATAAAACTTAACTTTTTCTTGTTCTTTAATCTTTTAATCTGTTTAAATCTTTTAAATCTTTGTATTCAAATGTCAATATTTATTTTCCGTGGGCTCCAAATTGTGTGGTTCATTCATAAACCATACTGTTTTAATATGTATACTTTTATAATCTCGTATAATAATGTACAATAATGTAAAAACGTGCTCAAGAAGTTACAACGTTCGCGTAAGAGCAGAGTAAGAGTTAGAGAGAAAGCGTGGGATTAACCGCTGACAATATAACACAAATAACAAGAAGTCGTTGCCGCGCTAGTGAGCGCGACACCCAGCGACAAAGTTTATGATGCAATCCTTGATGTTGGTAGACTGTGCAATGTTCATATTACACCAAAAATGTTAAAAAGTGTCAGTTTATCGAATGACCAATAGCAACAGGCTCTGTTTGACAAGAGAAAGAGTAAAGAAGATCAATAAAAGGAATTGTGTAAAAACTGGTTTGCCATATAATTAATAAAAAAGTTAAAGGCCAAAAAAACCAGATTAGAAAGGGTTTGAAAGGGAATTGGTTGCTATTAATGCTGAAATAAGTTGTTTATCATCCTTCATATATAATAATTAGTCTTGATGAGTTTGATTAAAACATTAGTGTAGACTTAATTTTTCAGTTGTATTTTTTTTCTTAATACTCCTTTTTTTTTTTTTAAAGTGTTTATTTATTTAAAGTAAACAGATTTTAGGAAAACTTCTGTTTTGTGTAATATTTTGTGATTTTCTTTGTATTTTGTTAGCCTTTTTATTGCTCAATTTTTAATACTTATAATGGTTAGTCATGGAAATTTAATTGTAGTCAGGGAAAATTCATTGTAGTCAGGAAAAATTGAATTGAAAATTGCCAGGCCACTCTGTAACATTAAAAGCTAATTATTGGAGTAGCATTTAAACAAAAAACATTAAACAAACTAATAAAACAAAATACAACAAATGCTTTCAGTTATTTGAACAAAAAACTTTTCTTTGTTCATCCTTAGTAATTTCTTGTTCAATTTTTTTTTATTTTAATTTACTTTTTTTTTTTGAATAAAAATCATGTCTTTTGAAAATTCTATTGTTTTGATTAAAGTTTATTAATTTTTTATTTTCTCATTTATTGCATTTTCTCCCTATCACTAATTTTAAAATAAATTTTTTCTGCTTTTTCCAAATTCATTGCAGAGAATTATTTTAATAATGTAATAAAACTATTTAAAACTATCAGTTTATAAGTATTTAATTTATATAATTAGTAAAAAAAGATATTATAGAACATAAGAGTTATTTTTTTATAGTACGCATATGCAAAATTTTTTATAGTACGCATATGCAAAAAGCAGCTAGTAGTAGTTTATTTGAACTAACTTTACAAAAAGTTGTATATATGGTTTCGTGAAAAAAGAATAGAAAATGATAATCCAACAAGGCATAAAGTAGATGACTCAGTGAAAAGGTTGCCATTCATCAATATAAAAATGTCAACAATATTAAAAAAAAATTTATAGTAAATTGTTGAGTTGTTTTGGATAAGGTTAAAATCTGTATTGATTGTCAGAAAGTAAGTTATAAGGTTATAAATAAGCGGTTTGAAAAATGTTGATTAAAGACTCGATAACCTTGCTGGTAAGAGAGAGTAGACTATACAACAAAAGTTAGCATTTCATAAATGTTCTCTGAAATTTTGAAAAGTTGTACCTGCAGGAGCCTTTTATTCAGTTAAGAAATTTTCAAATTGCTAAGATAGAATTGAAGAGACTTATAAAAAATACTTTTCTAAGGCTATGACAGAAAATAGAACGATTTAATTGAGAAATAATTTTAGCAACAGAACCCAGAATGATTTACATGTCAATTTACATTTACAATTAGTTAACAATTAGTTAACATATTTAGGAAAAATTGTAAAAAGAGAATGGCAATTAAGTTTAGGAATCAAATTATAGAAAAAGTTCTTTGCAAATAATTCTTTGAGAGAGATAATAAAACTCATAATGTAATGTTCGACTTTCAAGATAAGATACCAAATTTAGTAAACTCAGCTTAGCATAAGACAGCATCTTTTTATATTATTTTCTTGTAATAAAAAAAGGTCATTATTGTTCACTTTCTATGGATTTACGGTGTTTATTATATATTAAAATGACTCAAATCAAGCTGTTATTTTTTTTTCATTTTTTTATAATATAATCTTTTCTTTTAAATTTGAACAGAAATCAATTTTATAATGACTATTTGTTATAATCCACTTTAAAAGATTATTTTTATTTATATTTGATGTTTTATTATTGTTTTTAAGTTTTTTCTTCTAATATTTTAAAAATTACACAGACCTGTTTCCTACAATGAGTTTTTAATCTTTGTTTTTATATTCTTAAATCTATTTTAGTTAATCGTGTCGCTAATAAAAACAATCATGCTGCTAATAAAAACATAACTTCATCAAAAAAAGTTAATATTAAAAGTATCTTCCCTACTACTTTAATTCACATTTCACATCTGTTTATCATAACATAACTAGCAGTAAGCAACCCGTAATATGCGTTGTTAGTAAATAAAATTAAAAAAAAAAACCGCATATAGAAAAGCCTAGAAACTACTTTAAAATAGAAAAGCCTAGAAAATGACGTAACTCGACTAATAATAATAACATTAAATTAGCGTTCATATTATCAGATAATAAAAAAAAAACTTAAAATAGAATTATAAAATTGAAATTTTAAAAGCAAGTTTAAATTTAAAAATTCCTATAACTAGTATATAAAAGATTAGCTCTAATATAACCTGTCTCTTTTTATTTTTCCTAATATGGCTGCTACTTTTGTAACTAATTTAACTTGTCCTTCTGCTCTATGAGATTTTTGAATATTTTGAATATGGATATTTCATTAAAAGTTTTGTATTTCATTTTGAATGAAATCATTACTTAACTACTTTAACATAGGAGGTGTAGTCCTCGGAAGTTCCTCCCTGTTTATAAGAGTTTAATCTTGTAAAATAGAAGAAAATATTGGTAATTAACTACAGTAAAGGTTAAAAAATAATAATTTTGAATTTTTTTACATTTGTGAATTTAAAACTGCATTGTCTTGCAAGTTTATTTCAAACTGCTAATTCTTTTATTTCTTTTTGTTTATCAATTAAGATTGGTATTAGGATATTGCTCTAAAATAGAAACAGGAAAGAGGAAAGGTGAATTAAAGGCCATATGCATTTTGTCCCAATACAATATGAGACCATTTTTATAACTTTTTTCTCTTTGCAACGTACTTTTTACTTAAAGGTCATGTTCAGACATATGATTTTATAGTGGATTGTAACCATAATTAAAGTGGTTTTTTTTAACTGTGGTTGCTATATTTGCTTTGGGCAGGTTAATTGAAATAATAGAAAAAAATTACAAACTAAAAAGTTTGTTCAGTTAAACTTGTTAAAGCTTGTCACTAAACACAGTAGATCTAGAAGTGCTGTTGTTTAAATAAAATTCTAAATGTCTTAAATGTAGTTCATTAAAATGTAACATACACACTAACCATTAAATTGAATATACCAAATTTAGTTTCAGTAATTTTATTATACGATTGTTCACATCAGTATTTCTTTTAGCTCCATCAGTACCAACAGTAAATTTTTTTTTTCTTTCAAAGAAATACATATTACGATTTTTGATTTTTGTCAATGATGCACCTGGTGGTGGAACACGACCAAAAAAAATGGAATGAGATTTTTATGTTTTTTTTTCAGTGATCACCTTTACTGTTATTCCTAATGAACAATGAGTTTTATCTTTTTGTCTAATTAAGATAACTGAACACAAACCTAAGTTTGCTTTGTGTGCCTTTGTAGTTCTAAACAATTGTCTTTTATTTTCTGTCATGTTTTTTTATATACCGTTATCTCAAAGTGAGGCTGTAATGTATGCAGCTGCAGCGGTATTAGTTACATCAGATAAAGGACCAATAACCATAATTCTTTTACTTCTTTAATCTCTTAAAAATTCATGCTCAAGAACAAGCATCTTTAATTTTCTCAGACATGGGCATTTACTCAAATAAAGACAATGGCAAGGCGCAATGTCAAATAAAACCAAATTTTTTGTTTTAAATCTTTCACAAACGCAAGCAGCTGATAGAAACTTTTGATTTTTTAAATTTTACTTTTTTTTTTAAACTCACTTTCAAGTATTCTTTACATTTTTTCTTGTTTTGAACATAAATTTTCATTCTTGACGCAAATAATTTGTTTGTTTTTAAGGTTTAATTTTTTCTCTACATAATCAAGAAAAAATAATTATATAATTACGCAAAATAGCCATTTTGTGTAATTAAAGTTGTCGCTTGATAAAGTTAAAAAATCTTGAGTAATACTTGATGAAAAAAATTTCTTTAAACTTTATTTCTAAAATAAAGCACCGTTATCACTGTGGAAATTAACTTGTAGAAGTGTATTCGGCTTAGAAATTACAAAAGTCTGTTAAAGAAAATTATTCATATATAAATTAAATAAGTTTTGTTTCGGACTTGTTTTAGTTACTATTTATAAAAACAATAGTTATAAACATTTATCATTTCTTATTGTTTTATGATGGGTGTTAAAAACTTAATTATTTGAAAATTTCATTTGTTTAGATTTCTATTGATATATAGTTTGTTATTCTTTGAAAAAGATTTAGTATTCCAATTTTTATTAGTTGTCAATGTTATGCCATCCAAACTTTATTCAAAAAAAGTGTGCGGTCATAAGAAAATGATTTTTTTTTCAATTAAAGTATTTTCAATAAATTTTATATAAGAAGCATTAAATTAGGCACATGTAAAAAAACAACACATGTTTTTAAAAGCCATTGCAGTTAAATAAGTTTAATCGTTAATATTTCTATATTATTGAAATGTTTTTTAATGATGTATCAAAACGCTGCTTATGTTTTTCTATTTCCTCTTTTGTTAAGATTTCTATTATTTTTTTAGGAAAGTCTATAGTTTTTTCAGCCCACTTATAAACTTTGATAAAATGTTAAAAGTGATGGTTATATCGTCCAAATATTATTTGCATGCTCATACAATAGTGTGCAATCAAATACCTCGCTCTGAAGGCCTGAAGTATGTTAAAATAAGGTAACTTTGCAAAAGATGAAAATAAAAATCATTGATTTTTAATTTTTCTTATTTAACTTATATCGTCCAATAGCAACAGTTAACACAAATTAAATTTAAGTTTCTAAACCTAGTTAATTAACCTAAAAGTAATTAAATGTTATTATTCCATTCTGCTTATCACCATTCAAAATCTTATCATCATTCAAAATCAATTTTTTTTAATGACTGACTCTTGTGTACAGAGCATAAATTTATGTTTAATTTTCAAGTAATCTTTTAAACTGTATTTAAATGTCTTTAAGAAATTTTAAAATTTAATGATGATGTTAATAACATTTTTTTAAATTTTTTCAAATAAAATATTTTTTTGCTTCCATATTTTTTTGTTTATATAAAAATGTTGATGCTGTGCAGGGATTTTTCTAGAATTGAAGCAGATTCAAATGTTTGGTCACTAGTCTGTGATGCATTTAAAAGTTAAATAAACAGAACTATATATACTAGTTTAAAAAGAAGTCATAAATAAATTTATATGTGTGTAATTTTCTCTACTAGTTTAAAAAGAAGTCATAAATAAATTTATATGTGTGTAATTTTCTCTGCAAAAAACTGGTAATTTTTACTTTGATTTTACAAGTCACTTTTATGATTTTTAGGATTTGCTTTACTTTTCTTGATTTAGGTGCTTTAGGTGGTTGGGGAGAATGGTCACCATGCTCAGAAACCTGTCAATCAGATGTCGAAACGGTACCAAAAAAGTTAAAAGAGCGTTTTTGTTTAAACACAGATTTAAATAGATTATGTCATAAAGATTTATTGTGGCAACAATATCAAAATTGTAATGAAAATGTTTCTTGTCTAGGTAAAAAAATGTTTTTTTTTTCATTTAGTTATTTTATGTTTTATATTAATAAAGTTTTAGAACACATGTTAATCATTTCTTTATTTTTCACCTCAAATACTAGTTCTTCTACCGATGCTAAAATCATCTTTTGTTTAACTTCCTTTTTATTATGTTTTATATCTGCAAAAATTGCCTATAATTTTTTGTGACAAATTTTTTAGCTAGAACACATAATTATAGTAGAGGCTTTCACAAGAGCAGGGATTATCTTTTTCTGGATAATTCCGGAATTCTGTATATTTTTCTCAACTTTTAGTATTTTGAATATCTAAATTGTTTTTCATACATAACAGTTTAGGTATATATTTTTTTGATTAGTTTTTTAAGCTTTTTCACTCATCACTCATCAATCATCAATCTTACAAAACTAAAAAAGGTTTGAAAAATAAAATTAGAAGCAACTTAGCTAAAAGCAAAATTTAGTTTAAAAGATGTTCCCGATATGTTTACCCAAACAGTTTTCCAGATTTTTAAAATATGATGTTGATGATCTATGCAGAAGACACTAGGGCTGTTATTAAATTAATATTTAATCAAATAATCAAATAATATTTGTTATTTGAAGTTGTTTATATAATTTTTTGGTTGTTTATAGTTCAAATAATAATAAATAATTTTGCGAGCTAAATGTGAATACAAATTTTTTTTGTCTTTCTATTTATTTTTTTTCTTTTCAAATATTTTGTTTACATTTTTTTCTTGTCTGTTCATCCAACAAAATCAATATGACACTATAATATACAGCTAAATTGTGGTTACATATTTTTTCATTATGAATATAAGCAAAATAACAATTTTATTTAGAAAACATACTAAACTTGAATAAGATTTTAAATAAAATATTTAAATGCTTGAAATGCAAATGAAAAATCAGTGGATTCTTTCAACTGAAAAACGTTCTGAAAATTTTGATTCATTCAAATGGTTCAATTGTCAAGAGCAAATAATGTTCTTCAACATTAGCTTGATGATTTATCATCTTGAAAAAGTTGAAAATAATAAAATTAAAAAACTTTAGAGGTTAAAGAAACAAAATTATCTAGAGAAAAAGAGCAGTCACATTTCAATTCCTGATGTTGTCTTAAAAACAACATTAATACAACAGAGGTTGTTCTTGTCAGACTTACTGCAGTAGATCTTATTCCATTTTTAAAGTCGGATAAAAATGTTGGTATTTAAATAACCTGGCAGCAAAAAACTTAAAAGTTCTAAGAAATAAACATGGAATGAAAAGTATGCTTTTGGAATAGAAATAGAATATTTTGTTATTGTTAAAAAGTAAAATTCGATTTAATTTTGATGACTTTAAAATGTTCAAAAAAGCATACAGTTAATTTTCACAATCTTTAGATGAACGGATATCAAAGAATAATTATTGGTATATGCGTTTAAAATTGGATTTTTTAAAAGGTTCAATCTCTCTGCATATAGAGGATAAATGATACTATGATAGCAAAAAAAAAATATTTTGAATGATTATAAATAAGTCTAGAGAATTTCACTTAAACCTTGATCAACGTATTCTTGGTATAGTGACTGATGTATGTTTAATAAATAAATTAGGAAAACTTTTAAATATTGTTTATCAAATTTGTCAATCATATGGTCTTCATCTTCCTTTTGTTGATATACTTGACAAAAAGAAACATTTTAAACAATTTGACAATAATGATGAACATGATAAAGTTGATCAAATTGATGAAGGTTCCAATGATGAACTAATTGGTGAATGGCAGTCAATCTTTGAAAATCTGTAATAAAAGTTCAGGAAAATTTTTAAGTTATTTAAGAGATCTCTAAACAAAAATAATGTTCTTTAACAACATTGTTTGAAAGAGCTTGGAAAACAATGAATAATTATTTTTGACACAAAGGCAAGATTGAATTCTTTGATTAAACCGTTTTCAAGATAAAAAATGTTTTAGATCCCATTAATAATGATCTGTCTGCCAGTGAGTTGATACTCACAAGAGAAATAAAATCATGGAAAGATAACTATTCAGCTCTAAGGTAGTTGTAAGAGGTACTACAATAGGGGGTATCTAATAATGAAAAATAAGATTTTTTGAGAGATCAAACTGTGATCAGAAGCACATAGAAGAAACTGGGTACTGACATGGATTAGAAACAAAACCTGAGTTGGGTAGAGAAGGTAGATAATTAGGATTGTCTAAAAATTTAGTGAGAAGTTGTGTCAGTTATTAATAAAGACTAAAGATATGGGGCTTAAAACCTGCAGAGTCACTGACACTAGGGCCAAGCTAATAAGTGTAATTAGTTTTACAGTCACCAATAACAACGTTATTTGCTAAGAAGATAAAGAAAAATAGCTTGGTCAATTTGATTAAAAATAACATCGACAAAGAGTGCAGTCTTGAGATATATAGCACAAAGAAACAGGCAATAGAGTGAGGTTAATTAAAATTAAAAAAAAAAATTTAAACTACTTAAATTACAAAATACAATAACTATCTTTACCAGTTTCATTAAATTTTATTTTTCTAGTTTATGTTTTCCCCAGCTTTCTTCAATATTTTGATGCTCATTCTCACTGACTCTGTATTGTTTTCCTGTGCTGGTTGTTGGAATATTAATTAAGTTTATAGATTGAATACTTACTTAAATGTCTTTTTTAAAGTCAATCACCTCAACGTGACCAATCCATAGCTTGTTGTCATATATCAAACAAACAAACATTCTGATGCTCACCTTTGTAAACGAGCATTCCTTAATAAATTTATCATTTTGATTAAGTTAAAAGTAAATGAATACTTTATTTGCTGAGAAATAACTTTAGTTAAAACTTTTGAGTTACCTTTTGGCTGAAATAATGATAGCTTCAAGGTCTGGTAAAGTTTTTCCATTTGCATATCTTGCCCAGTTTTACTTATTATTGTGTTTGACTTATTAAATATGTAGGAAAAATGAATCGTCTGATTTCATTTCAGCAAAAATCAAATATTGCAGAAGTTTTAAGTGGACGTTTAGTTGTTGTTCTATGTTGTTTCAATTGAAACTTTGAACAGCTTCATTTAACTACTGATTTTTCTTTGCCAGTTCTCCGATCTGAAAAGTAATAAACGGCTTATATTTCCGTAGAAATATAAATTTTTGTTTCCATTTGTTAAGATATAAGTGTTTTATTTACTTCATAAAAAACTACTGTTAAATGCATAGCTACTTGAATATTGTTTAAGTGAAAAATAAAAAATGTTTTCTTGAACAAAAAAACTAATGATTTTTATAAAAACTAAAGAGCACAGAAACATTAGTACTACTCACTCATTAATTTAACTGAATAGCTTTAAATTAATAAAGCATCCTGGCAACCTTTTACAATGTAAGAATATAAGTTTTTTTTGTCACTTATCTGTTAGAGTGTTAACAAAGCTACTTGTAATTTTATTTACACTTACTATCTTAGGTTGCTCTGTTTTCTTCAATTGTTTAAAAACTATTCAAGAATCATATTCATCAATATCATTTTGAGAATACAATTAATTTTGAAGATAATATTCTAATAAAGAATTCATATGACGCAAAGAGCATTAATGCATCGCGCAATTCTTTTTAGCTTTACTACAAATAAACATATTAATAGGTTCGTGATAATCCTTTGATATTTTAGCTTCATTAATCAATAAAATAACATTTTGATGATTGGTATGTGTACCTAATGCTCCTACTGTGTGGTAACATTATTGGCAGTAAGAGAAAAAGTTAGAATAAAATGTCTTTGTATCTAGTTTTTAACTTGATAATTTTAACTTTAATGATAATGTTTTTAACAAATAATTTTGGTATAAAATATATTAAAAAAATTCAGAGGTAATCAGAAAAATTCAGTTCATCAGCCTCTGCATCTTCTTGTGATACCCTTATTAGGAGATAAAAGTAATAGTTGCATAGTCACTATTCCTTTTATTTCATAATAAGTACAGCTTTAAAACTCATTTTAATGGTTCTAACGCAAACGGGGGGTTAGGCGATAAATAATTTAGGGGACCTAAACTTTCCTGACTCGTACAACTAGTAAACTAAGTCTTTTACTAAGTGTTTTTCTTTTCTTTAATTCTATTTTTTTTTATGTAGTAACTCTCAACTAAAGAGCGAATACTTGCAGCTATGTAAATAGAAAATTGAATTAATATGGGAAAAAAATATGTATATATATATATATATATATATATATATATATATATATATATATATATATATATATATATATATATATATATATATATATATATATATATATATATATATATATATATATATGTGTATATATATATATATATATATATATATATATATATATATATATATATATATATATATATATGTATATATATATATATATATATATATATATATATATATATATATATATATTTGTTGATAATTATAAATGTATATATTGACCATCATGATAAATATGACCCTAATTATCATAATCCATGTTGCCAAGGTTTAGCTTCAAAAATTTATGCTGTTTTTCTAATATAGACAGTTTTGAAGATCTTATTTTATCAACTTTAGCTTATTAATGCAACGTTTATCGCACTCTTCTATAAAAAAAGTTTTTCGCTACTCTTTTTTCTTGTTTTCACTCTTCTACGAAAAAACTTTTTTCGATACACAATTTCCTATCTCTGTATAAGATTATTGCCTCTTTTATTGTCTTATTACACAAAGCATGCATCTGATCATCATCTCTCTCGGCAAAAGTTATAAATATTTAAAGACTATGTATGCCGGCATTTGAGTTTATAGCCAACATATATGTTAATAATCATTTATACCTATATTTTAAACAAATAAAATGCATCTACTTATATTTTTTTTTGATTTTGAAAGGTAAGAAAATTTTATAACTTTTCGTTGGTTTTAATTTAAGCCTCATTATACTTCATGTTTTTTTACCTTTTTGTACAGTTGCTATAACAGATCGTAATCGTTTTTTCTAACAACATCTCTTTCGAGAAGAAATGTATTTTTATAAGTGCAGGAAAACAATATAAAGAAATCTTGTCTGATACTATGCTCTAATTTCCTCAGTTTACTAAATATTGTAATTTATCTAAGGTGATTCTAGAGACTTTATTTGACATAAGGAAGATTTTTAACATTATAGTTAACAAAGGTAAGTTAAGCAATCTGTAATTTAAGGGTCTGCATATAATAACTCTCCAAGGTCATAAAATATCAAAAGTAATTGTAAAGAATTTTTCAATACTGCCATTCTTACTACTCTCTGAATAATTTTTACCTCTCTAACTATCCTCTGATTAATAAACTAGGGCTGGGGCTACAACTATTTTAAGTTTACCTAAATTTAAAAACTATTAGAAAAAAATTTTAGTTTATTCTTTCCTTATGCTGCCATATAGGTAAAAGCTTTAGAAGAAGTTTTAGTTGATTATGTAGCCCAAGACAATTATTTTTTAAGAGTACTATTTATGATAAAAGCTATCTCATTTTCATACATTGTAAGTATATAAATACATGTGGTGTGAAGCTTAAAATGATTTTTTCCGTTGTTATTCAGATTAAAAAACTTTATTAGGTTATATAATATTAAATATAATTATATTACTTTATTGTGAATTTATTTATTTTTGATATTAATATTAACTAAATATTTTGTTTTAATTTATTGATAATAATTATAGTAAAATATTTACTTTAAATTTTTTTAATTTGTTTTTTTTAAATAACGTTTGTAAGTCTCATTATATATATTTTAAGTAAAAAGTTGAGGACCATCAGCATTCAAGTTTACAATTTTGAAGATAAAGAAGTGGGATTAAGAAGAAGATAAATGAAAACGTAAAAAAGCAGCGAAAAGCATTTTTTACTTTAATAATTTTTCATTTCAATTATTATAATTTCTAACGAATGATTTCTTATTTTTTGTTAAATTTTATTTTTTTAAGCATCACGACATTCAGTTTTAAAGTATATTTTTATAAGTTCTATTCGGATTTATTAGAAAAGGTGATTGTAATATTGTTTTAGTTATAATGATTTTTTTAACTATGTCATTAAATTAAAAATGAATAGGTTATTTAACGTGTATTTTTTATTTATTGACACTATTTCGAGTTATGAAAAACATTTATATATGGCATTTCTAAAAAACGTTTATATATGGCATTTAAAATTCTAAATGGGAGGTGTGGAGTTCTTTTTTTAAAAAAATATTAAAAAATGATATTCGCTTTACATGGGAAAAAGGTATTTTCAACAAGTAAAAAATTTAAAATAGTAAAACTTTTAAAACCCAAAATTTTTATATGTTAATCAAACACAAATTTTACATTATTTTATGATATCACTATTTTAATTTATTAATAGTCGGCTGAATGCGTAAAAAAACGAAAAATTTTTTTGCATTAAAATCAATGATTTTCTATAGAACTATATTTAATTTTTAAACAACTTAGCTTTATTTGAGTACTTGGTTCTCCTACCTTAAAAAAAAAATACAATTAGGGACCTTGTAACACTTTATGGATCATGAAGGCAACTTTGAAAATACTTTTTTATTTGATTTAATTTTTTTTTTACTTTTGTTCTATTATATATTCTATTATATAGTTTACTTTCGTTCTATTTTATTATATTTACTTTTATTACATTTAAATTTTTTTCAAATTGTTTTTTCCTAGTTAACGGTAACAAACATGCTAAAAAATAAGGAAAGAAGCTTTTTTTTATAATTCAAAACATTCTAAAAGATCCTGGGATTCAAAACGCTTATTTGAACATTAATAAAAAAAAAAAATACATTTTAAAAATTGAATTTGAAGCACATTCTGAAAAATTCAACAGCAATATGCACTTACTAAAACAGCTATTATTTTTTTTTTTAACAAAAATTAAACTCAAATTAAACGTTTTTATATACAAATATTGGTAATTTAAAAGGTTTTTTTTTTAAAAACATAAATTTCAAACTCCGTGTTTTATAAATCTTAAAATAAAAAAAATACAACAAAAGCGGCAAGCATTTTATTATGTTTATGACATAAATTTTTTAAAGTTTTTTTGTATATATACTTTTTTATTGATTGTTTATTTCGCATGTAAATATATAAAATGTTTACAAAACACCAATGTAACGATGGCTTGGTGATAAAACAGTTTGTTTTCTTCTTGCTCCTGCTAGGTTTTTATTTTCATGAAATTTCTTTTTGTTTTTTTATATAAGGGGAAATATATATCAAAAAAAAAATTGTTCTAGTTGGCCAAAAATAGGTTTTGCAGTTAGAATGTAGGCTTGTGGAACTGGAGACAGACAAAGCAAATCGAATGAGAAAAAAATCTACTTAACAACTTAATTGTACTTGACGATATCACTGAAAGTTTTGTTCCATATGCTTTTTCATTCTTGAAGTATAATGATCATGTAATTTTTTTATAAATTGAGTCATAGTACTTTATCTATTCCAGAAGTTACTGAGTGCATTCGTGTAAACAAAGAGATCCATGTTAAATTATTTTACAAAGGTTTACCTCTGCCTTTGCCTCAGTGGTTTCGTCAAGGAAGAGATTGTCGTTTATCTTGTAAAAGTATGCTTCATAATTTTCCTACCTACATTAAATCACAAGCCAAACAACTTTCATCTTTATTGACTGAACTACAGAAAATTAAATATATAAAAAACCTATTTATTCAGCCAATATTACCAGGTACTAGCTGTCATGACCCGTACGATACAAGTTGTGGTAATTCTAATCCACACCCAACCATTTCTAAACTTGTTCCTAATTTAGTCTTTATACTTCAACTTATTTTGTAAACGACAGAAAAAAAAATAATTTAAAGTTCTGTTAGTTGGTAAAATGCGAACTTTATTGCAAACCATAATTCTATTGCTTGTTAAGTTATAATTAAAAAAAAAAAAGTTTAATTTAAATAAAATTTAAAAAATTTAAATGTAATTTAAAAAATTGATGAGCAAATGTTTTAAATATTATGACTGTTGAGCTCATTAAAATGTCTCAGCTCGCTAAAAAGTACGCAGTTTGCATTTTACTGACATGAAGTTCATGGCTTTTTATTAATTTTTAATTTACTATACTTAAGAATTATTTAGTATTTTTAATTATTACATTAATATTTTCTACATAATAAAATAATAAAAGCATCTTTAGCATATAAGACAATTGCCTATCAATTCTTCAGGTGTTTTTGGAAACTTATGCTATGATATTATTTTAACTCTATCATAAGGATTTGTTTAAAAAGCAAATTGAAACGTTGAAAAATGGGCAAGCCAAAGAGGCCTAGTTATTTCAATTAAGTTAGCTTTATCTGCTTGATATTTTTTATAAAAGCCTTTCTGTAAAAAAACGTGTAACAAATTCATACAATTAAGCTGTTTTTACTGCGGAATCAGGCAAATAAATTTTTAAACCTATTGTTTGTGCAATCGAGACTTAATGCAAATGAAAACCGTCCTGATACAGGGTGATAAAAGTATAAATGGTTTTCATTTACATATAAAAAGATAACTGAAATATAAAAAAACAAAGCAAAAATAGCCAATATATCTATTCAAAACTCCAAAATTCTAAAGATAAAAAAATATAGAAACTTATTTAAGAAACAATCTAAAAAGTTTTCTTGAAAAAAACAGATTGAAAATTACAAAATAAATATTATAAATAAAATTCATAAGTAAAAGTATATTAAATAAATATAGTTTAACGATAATGATTAAAAAGATATTCAAAGATATTTAGAGATTCATGAAAGTTAAAAAAAGCAATTTAAATACTTATCGCGTGCACACCTACAGTGCCTCGTGCATCTCGTGTTATTTAAGTCATCAAAGTAATTGATGCGCTCTCCGTAAAGAATGTTTAACAGGAGCGTTGATAAATAGCTGTAAACCTCTAAATTTCCTAATTATGTTAATATTAAATAGTTTTAACTTTTAATTGTTTTTAGAAACAATAAATTTTATAAAACTAATTTAGTTTAAACATTAAACTAAAATTTTTAATTATGTTCTTAATAAAAATATACTTTTTAAACCCCCTTACCGTTTTTAGAAAAAGTTAAGGTCGCCGCGTGGCAAGTTCATCAGCTTGCCACTCGGTTTTTTTTTTTTTTTTTTTTTTTTTTTTTTTTTTTTTGCAGATCAAAAGTTATATAGATTTTATATTTTATATATAAACATGTTTTTTTATAATTTTCCTTGCACTAACTCAATTTAGTTGTAAATAAATTTAAAAAGTTTTACTAAAATATCATAAGTATCTCGATAATGACACATACGCAAAAATATTAAAACATAATATCGACGACTGTAGGACTCAAACTACAGCATTCTTGTTCTGTAGCCCAGCGCACTAAGCACTCGACTACACTGACACGTCAAGTATTGAAGATTTGAAATTATATAAAAATTGTTTTCAACGGATATAAATACAAAAGATCAGAAATTAAGAAGAGGTTGACAAAATGCAGTTCTTAAGTGAAAATCAAACTGTAGAACTTGATATATGTTTAAACATGTTTTAACATTACATAACATGAAGATTAGGTGCGTACGATATAAGTTTCATGTTAGCTCACGTTTTCTTATAAAGTAAAGGTGAGACTCTTTCTCGTCACTACCTCGGATGCAATGGTTGCCAAGAGTATCATGTCACACAGGTTCGAAAGCGCACTACTGCTACTATTAAGTTCAGCATTATTAAAGAGATTCACTGATATTACGATATACTTCTATGCAGTTATACCAACTTTTGCGTGAAGAATTACCTTCATCATCATTATCATTTAAAAAAAAAATAACTAGTGGAAATATTGATTCTTTATTTTGTGTAAAACGTTTAAAATTAGAAGATAAAAAATCTCAAGACATTTGCTTGATTTTTGATAAAATGTACTTGCAAAAATGTGAGGAATATTTTGCTGGAGAGTTGATTGGTAGTGATGACTCTGGATAAATTTATAAGGGAATAGTTTTTTTTACGATAGTTGCCCTGAAACAAAACATTCTATATGTGATCAAAAAATCTCCTGAAATAACAATCAATGCTGAATGGTTGAAAAAAGAAATTTTTGAATGTCTTCGTATTTTGACTGAATGTGAGTTTAATGTTACAGTTATTGTGTGTGACAACCATTCCGCTAATGTTTCTTGTTTTAAAAAAAATCCTACGTGCATCGAATCAACAAGCCGAAGATTTGTTTTTTGATTACAATCTTAAATAAATTTACCTCTGTTTTGATGTTGTACATATTATTAAAAACATCAAAATTATTTTGTTAAATAGCAAAGGATTTTTCCTTCCAGATTTAACTTAAATGAATTTAAAGATCCTATAATTCTATGTGGGGGAGAAACTAAATGAAAACAAGGTTGGGCATCTTATACAGTTTTAGAAAGTTTAAAAAATTTGGATTATTCTCTAGTAATGAGTCGTTTAAGTAATTTAAAAAAAACAAACAGATTCTTCACGAGGTAACTTTTTTACAGATATTTCATAATCTGAAGACTTATATTTTTAACAAAACGCGAAAAAAAAAATAGCTTGCACACACCGAGAAGGTAATCAGTTTCAAAATGTATTGTTGAATTTGAAGTATCGCATGAAAGCCAATCATTCGAACGTATTTAAAGGTCAAGGTAAACGAGAAAAAGCAAAAATTGTTTTGAACAAACAGAGGCGGCATTATTTTCTTTAGCACAACTGTCTGGTACACTGTAAAAAATGTCACGCCAAATTCTTAAATGTCCCCTCAAAATGTTTAAACTTCATGCCACTTTTAAACACTTACAAAAAAATGTTTTAAGTCGCGCGACTTAAAATAGTTTAGAAGCAATTTTAAATGTCACGGAAAAGTATAACTTGAAATAAATACTAATAAATTTCGCGCCACTCCTAAATGTCGCGTGACGAATAAAACCGGTTCAGTGTCTTTAAAGCGAAACTTTTAAGAACGAAAATTTTAAAAGCGAAAGGTCAGGAAAGCAAAGTGCGATTGGTTAAGCAAAAAAAAATTTTTAATAACATTGGTAACATCTTAATATAGGATGTTATTAAGACTTAATATTGATGGTTTATGCACAAAACATATATATATATATATATATATATATATATATATATATATATATATATATATATATATATATATATATATATATATATATATATATATATATATATGTTTTGTGCATATACCATCAATGTGTAATTATTATTTCACCTGGTGATTGCATCAGCATGAAACTTAATGTTGTGAAATTTGCATGAAATTCGTTTTATTTTCTACTATATATATTTATATATACATATATATATATATATATATATATATATATATATATATATATATATATATATATATATATATATATATATATATATATGTTTTGTGCATATACCATCAATGTGTAATTATTATTTCACCTGATGATTGCATCAGCATGAAACTTAATGTTGTGAAATTTGCATGAAATTCGTTTTATTTTCTACTATATATATATATATATACATATATATATATATATATATATATATATATATATATATATATATATATATATATATATATATATATATATATATATATATATATATATATATATATATATATATATATATATATATATATATACATATATATATATATATATATATATATATATATATATATATATATATATATATATATATATATATATATATATATATATATATATATATATATATATATATATATATGCATAAATGTTTGTATGAATATTATATAATTGCATATTTAACTTCTGATAAGTCTTAACCTTTAAGTGTCCAAGCAAATACTAGAAGTTCAATTTTTTAAAGATTTGAGTTATCAGGAGTTTACTGTGTATATATCGATGGCATAGTGCACAGATATGGTAAGTGCAAGATTAAAAACTGTAGAAGCTGTCATTTGCACGCGTAATTATAATAAGAGTTTTTGTATATACCTTATATTGTCAATTATTAGACTCTTTATCGTTTATCTTACACATACCATATTTATGCACGATAAACTATATATAAAAACAGGCATTTCTGCGTACTTATCTTAATTTGACCAAAATTTGTACTTACCATATCTGTGCACTAAAATGTTATAGTAAAAACAAATATTTTCATTGATTTTTGAATAAGACAAATTTAATCAACTGCTTCCTAAACTTTTTTCCAGTCAATTTGTTATTTACTTCTTTGCGTAGGTGATGAAAGTGTATTTTTAAGTAATTTTTTGAAATAACTTTAATCAGTGAAAATAAATGCTTATCAGTTAAAGACAAATCAAGCATATGATGAGTTAGTTCTGTGAATACTTTTGATAAATCAACTAATCTCAAAACAACACTTGCATTTGCATTTTTAATTCCTATATCATTAGGCAGGGTAATATTTGTTGATGTAAGAAACCTTTAAAAACATCTTTCTGTCCCTTCGCATACCAAAACAACATATTTGCTTGGTTTAACCTCCTCTAGAAAATTTATTAGAGAATTCTAAATAAAATGTAACATATATATGTTACATCTTTACTTACTATGTATGTGTTAACTGTCAATAATTATCCTTCAAGCTTTGAGGAATAATTTTTCACAGTTGAGTTTGACAATGACTTCTAAGTCATTGAGAAATTATTTTTTACTTTGGAATATAAATATTGTTTTAAATTTTCACTGATTATTGAGTCCAGAAAGTTAATGCATCAAATAATAAAATGACTTTTATAATCCTAGAAGGAACCTCTGAGTTGTGTGTACTCACAGTTCTCAGCTAATAGTTCATACAGCATTTGCACAATAATGTTTCTACCTACAAAGCTCATGATTTTAAAATTCTTTAAAGATTGTAGGTAGACAACGTTGCTGCTTACCATACAGTTGTGTTATTAACCTTCTAGCACACAGCATTGGGTAATTAAGAACTAAAAGGTACATAAATTATAAACCTTATTTAAAAAGGGTATACTAGCTGAACATTTTATTAAGTAGGAATCAAATAAATTTATTTCGCCATCTTATTTTCCTTAAAAATAGTTTACTTTTCTTATTCGATTAGAATTTTTATACGATTCAAACCGCTAACAGTTCTAACTGACGCCATCTTGGTAGGCCAAAATTGGCTTCAACTTTTTTTACAAAAAACAATAGAATACGCTATCCAGTTAATATTTTGAGATCAGTGGGTATATTAGATTATTTATTCATAATAATGAGATATATAGCTTTCATAATAAAGGTATACAATTTTTTTTTTAATAGCCTTTTATTAGTAATAAATGGCTATTGAAAAAAAAAACAGTTGTTAGTAATAATATTACAAACACTATTGATGATTTCACACACTAAAATTAGTTTCAAGGCTAAATTTTGTTTAATCTAATTTAAAACGCTGAAATAAAAATTATGACACTTTTTTATGGTGACTCAGAATAAAATGAGAAAATAATGATAACAAAACAAAAACAGCATTTTCTCAATTTTTTTCTGTACCCATAATTTACCATATAACCACCAACCAGCATTATATATGATATAGAAAACTTATATATATCTATAATTTTTTATTGTCTAAATGCAATTTATTAGTTAGTTAATTGTGATTGATTGCTGACCCAATTAAATAGTAATTAAATAGTAATAGTGGTTAAATTACAATTTATGATTGTTGAATTTAATTTAGTGCATCATGGGACCTAAAAAGAAAACAAATCTATTTTATGGTAAAGCTAAATCTTATTTAGTTTGTAATTTTCCAATACCAGCTCATTTAAATATTGGGTGTAGAAATGGACATGTACTGCATATATTGGCAACTAACAAAGATTCACACCAAGTAACTGTAGAACTAATCAGTAAGTATTTTAACATCAACATTTTTCCCAATCATTCCCAACAATTTTCCCAAGATTTGGCAACTAGTTAGAAAATCAAAAGTCTTTGTTAAAGATTTTTCACGAAATTCAAAACAGTTTATTGACATCTGCAACATGCTCTTTGAATACCAACCGACAACATCTGCTGTGACTCAAACTTCACAGTTAATTACAACCTCTAATCACATTGCTACGTGTTTTTCATTTTCTTTTCAGCAAGTCACTGTTTCCTCTCTATCAAATAGTGACTCTTCTCAAGAATCATTATCCAGGTTGAGAGCTGACCAGGTTAGTCCCAGGAAAAAAGATTATGAGAAAGAGGTTAACCATTTTGGAAAACGAAATTGCAATTAAAAAGAGAAAGCATAAAGAAGATCTTAAAGGTTTAAGAGAAAAGGCAAAGGCTACACCATACAGATTAAAATATCTAAATCAAGTTACTGCTCGTAAGGAAAAGATAATTCATCAACTTAGAAAAAAATTAAAAGAAAATTTTTTAAATATACAGTTAAAAAAACTTCAAAATCAAATTTTTTATTTGAAACAACAGTTAACATTCACCAAAACCAAGTTTTTTAATCAGAAGACAAAGTTATCCCAACAACGTTCTGACAAAAATTCTGCAATTCTTGTACTTCAAAATGACATACTGGTTTTACAGGAAAAGTTAGAAGAAATTCAGCAAGTAACACAAAACACCAAATATGAAAAATTCTACTCAGCAGATATCAAAATACTTATATATGACATGCTTGTGTGCCAAGTTCCTACACATAGTGTGCCATCTCTGCTCCATAAAATTGGAGAACATACCGGCTATCAATTTAGTCAAATTCCACATCGGACAACTGTAGAACAAATGATGCGTGAGCTTGGTGTTCTTTCAGACTTACAGACTGCTAAGATTTACAACGAAAGATCTGACACTTGGTTTTGATGCAACAACCCAGGAGGGTGTTCATGTAAATGCTGTGCACTTAACAACCAAATCAGTATGTATGGTTGTAGCTATTGATCAACTTCCTGGAGGTAAAGCCAATGACTATCAGGGTCATATTATAAAATCTGTTGATAATCTTGCTAAGTTATATTGTGACTTCTACAAGCTTAAATACACTGATGTAAGAAGCACTCTTATCAGGAACATAACAAATACCATGAGTGATAGAGTTGCAACAAACCATGCAACAATCACAAAGTCACCTTCACCCCTTGGACACAATGACAAGCTCTTGCAAGTCTTCACTTAAAGCATAAGAGACTTCAAAAGGGAAACTTTTTGGAAGAGACTGCATAGCAGCAAACATTGTTGTACAGCTGAACAAACTTCGTTACAAGGATGCTAAAGGTACCTATATAGTTTTAAAACCATTCTTTTATTTTAATATAGAGTAGTTTTGTAAATAAAATTAAAAATTAAAAAAGGTTAAAAATTTATAAATATTATAATTATTGCATGTTTTTAATTTATATTCTCCTTGCAATTCCCAAAATGACTTTTTTTTATGTTATTCATAGGTGATTTAAGGGTTTTGTAACTTTTTTGGACCAACATGAGTTGCCCAGAGGATTGCTACCACGCTATAGAGGGAACAGACTACATATACTTTTTCACACATGTGGTATTTTCATCCATCATTATGCCATATTGAAGATATTTCTGTGTTCTGGCATGGCGTTATGTGGAGGTCTGCGAAATAGTTTGTTTCAAGACTTTACATCTGAAATAGGTATACCACTATTATTTACAATATTATAGGTTATAGAATGCATCTTTATAACATAGTAATGACACATGATTAACAAAGAATAAAGACTATTATAAACAAATTTTATTCTTTGTTACTTATTAAATAATTAACCTTAGGTATTCGTGAGTTTTGTGTTTTAGCTTTAATTGGAAACCTACTTTCTGGCCCTTGGATCACAAAATTTTATATTGCACCAGGTACAGGACTTGACTACATATCTGGCATTCAGGTAGTAAAAGATGTTAGGAACACTCTTATTGAGAGTAGCAAGAATCCCTTATCTCTACTAAAGATGTTGTTTTTGATTCAATAATCAGCTTTTGCCCAGTAACTAATGAAATGAGTAAAGCATTAGGTGACTGTCTTAATGCTGTTATTAGCGTCATTGACAGGCAGTACACGGGTCAGTTCGAAATGATTTCTAATGATCTTTTTAAAGACCAGACTAAGTCAGCTAGGCTTCACAACATTGATTCAAAAGAACTTATGGGTATGTTTAGCGCTTTAAAGCACAAAGCTCCTAATGCTACTCTTTGTTTTCTTTCTTCGAAACTTCGTGCTTGCAAAAATAAAACAACTGCTCTGCTTTGTAAATAGCCAACTGATATTCAAAACAAGTTGATATTATGGGCTATCTCTAATGCCAGGAAAAATCGATTTACAAGTATGCAATGTCATAATGAACTGAAGTTAGAACTGCTAAAACGATTGGCAGATAAAATTCAGAAAAGGGAGGAAAAAGAACGCAGAAAAGGATAAAAAGTATTAAAAAGTTGCATGCCTGATCAGGTAAAAGAAATGTTTCCTGACCTAGAAAAATGTATATATAGTTATATATATGTTTATAAATATGATATATATATATAGTTTCTTATTGGAAACCAAATGAAAATGAAGATGATGACGGTGTTGAGTATGATATGAGCAAATATTAACTTTCTGCAGACAAATATCAAATTTCTGCAGCGGATATGGTGATAACATTACAGAATTGTGTAATAATAAGGTATATGTTATTTTAAGTATTAGTATGTCTTATAAACTTGCATTAACAAATATTATTTACAGATAGTAGGTGAATTTTTTGTTTTTTTAAGAATAAATTTTGCAATGCCTAATATATATCTAACTCCTTCCTTTTTTTGTAGTATTATGAAAAGATTTATAATTTTTTAATTTATTTTTATATATACATATATGTATAAAGAAGTTTAATTTTAGGTAGTCGGGTAGTTACCGACATCCAACAACCAGGGTTGACCTGGTTGCAACGTGCTATGGGAAACCAAAGCTCATTTACTTTTTGACATAAGCAAATTGCTTGGCTCATGACAATTAATGTTTATCATAATGATGGCAATGCATTTTTCTATCAAGTATAACAGAGTTTCGCTTGCGTGGATTGAGAGATGTTAGTGTTCCATTACAATAAATCCCTGTAAAATTAAAATTTTTATTTATTATTTATTTGCTTGCCCTAACCAGAGAGTAATGACTAAATATCTTTTTCTTCATTATAATTTTTAGTCAAATCTTTTATATTTCAGGTTAAACAGTATTGAAGGGTCGACTATCGATTTTTTTGTTTGGTAATGGGAAGTTTGTTGTGTATCAGGAGTTAAGTGATTTTGAATTTTTTTAACTTAATAAATCATTCTCATATTTTGTAATCTGTAATGGGTTTTTCAGTTATGGTGCTAAATATATAATGCATTTTTATTAATTTTTTATTGCGAGGTTTTAACAATAATGGCAATTTGCTACTGTGGATATTTATGTTAAAGACCTCAAGATTATATTTATCAATTCAGTAATTACAGTTAAATGTTAATTCATTATACATTAGTTAATTGTTAGTCTTAATTTTTATTTTTTTTTAATTTTATATCTGATAAATTTTTTCTTATTGCAAGGTTAAACAAACTGATGAAAACTACATGGTTGCTTCAATGGATGTTGATCTTTTTCATATCAAGATTAAACCGGTTAGATCATATTTATTTAGAGGTTTATTATGTTTATTAATGCAGTAATAACAGTTATATATTATTTATTATCTGGGACATAGGACATCGTTATTAAATAGGTATTACGATACTAATTTTGAGATATTTTTACTTTATTTTAGATATCATTGGATGTGGTTTCCTATGCGTACTAAAGAATCGACTTTTTCTATCTATGGATGTCACAGATTTGTTTGCTTCAAAAACTAGGCTTTTTTCAAAGCCACAATTCTGTTAAAACATTAATAAGCAAAAAATAAATTTTTTGTTAAGGAAGTGTGTTTTAAAATAGTTTTAGTTTTTGCGGTTAGTTGGAATTTATATAGCTAGATATATGGGCCTATGGAAGGGAAAAGGAAGGGGAGCAGTGGTGGACATCCCCCCACCCACCCCCACCCGTTTGTTTAGTTGGATATTTTTTTAGTAGGTTTTTAGTTAAACTATATGGTGTAATTGACACGGCCTTTAAAATGGGGAGGGGGACCAACTCCCTAATTTCCAAAAAAAAAGCTATATTTCTAAAAAAAAGGTCCTCGAAACAATTAGTGGGGGAGGGGGCATAGCCCTCTATGGTGTCAAATGCCATGAAAGAGGGAGATGAGACCCCTTCTATAAATGAAGTTTTTGTTTATTTAGTTGGCAAAATATATCTTTATATCTATATATATCTTTCATTGAAAAAGATAAAAAATAAGCATAAATAGAGAGCGAAAACGCTAAGGCTTTAATTAAATTATATATATTATATATATTATATATTATATATATATATATATATATATATATATATATATATATATATATATATATATATATATATATATATTATAAATATCGTTAAAATACAAAATATTTTATTTAAAATTTTGGTATAAATTTTAACATTAGGTTTTTATCATTAAAAATATTTTTGTTATAAATTGTTAAAAACTTTTTGCACATTTCACTAAGCAAAATTATGCGCAAATTAACAATAACGTTCTACAACAAAGCTACCGTTAGCCGAACGCGAGTTTTATACGACGGTTGCATTTTTCCTACGCAATCCTTCATAAAAATAATGTTACTTAAATAAGCATTACTTTTTTTGTAATTGTTTGTTTTGCATAAAATTTCCACCATTTAAAAAAATTTAGTTAGTTAGAAATGGTTCTCTTTTATGTGCCAGCATATCGGCCAGTTATATTTACTGTGTAATTATCTTCAAGGCAAAATGAATTTTTTAATATTTGTGTTTAAAATATTGTTAATAATTGTTATCAGACATTCACATTAGAAATCTGAATTATATCTTAGAGGCTGTGTCAAAAATGACTTTATATGTTGTATTTAAAGATGACTTAATGACATTATTTATATGACAAAAATGGCTTTTATATGGTGGATTTGCCTGAAATTTGACTTACAGTCAAATAATTAGTCAAAAATCACAATATAAGTCTCTATAAAAAAGATATTTTTATTGTGACTATTATCTATGGCATTATTTTGATCTGATAACTTTTAGGTATTTTATTTTATTTTTATAATGTTGTTTATGATTTGATTTGTTCAGTAAACACAAAGCTGTACAGTGTCCTTTTTTTTTCCCACGTGTTGAATTCCAGCAATATTTTTTTCATAATTATTTATATTTCATTTTACAAGAAGTAGTAGAAGATTATTTTACTTTTAACTACATTCTTATTTTGCAATGTGTTTTTTTTTTATTATTATTACAATTCGAAAGTATAATTTAATTAATAACTGTGTGAATCTTTTTGGTTAATGCCTAAAAGATTTTTTGAAGACAGTTTTGCATTTTATTGAAATATAAAAACATGGTAATATCCCAAAAATTATTCTGCGTAATGTTTTTTGGATTGTTTGCATGTAAAATTAAAAATTCAGTCATTGATTGTGAAAAAGACTAATTGGCTAATTAGTTTAAAAAGTTTCAATCATGATGATTGATTGGTGAGAAACTTATTTACTTTTTATGTTTTTATGTAACTACATGATTTGTTAATATTTATAATATGAATTGTTTGTGAGCTCAGTATAGTAAAATTTTTATTTCTACATTTGTATTACTAAGCACAAATATTTAATAGTTTTGTCTACAGATTAGTTTGTAATAGCCTTAATTATCTTATTTACTTAATTTTCAGTACACTGTTATGTTGTTTTTAAACTAGATAAAATATTTTTTAAAACAAAAATTACTGCTATATATGAGTCTAATTTTAATTTACTTCTTTGGAAATTTTATATCATTTACTAATTTTATTGTATTGGTAACTTTTTTTTAATTAAAAAAAGAATTTTGTTGCAAAAAAAGTGTTGAATGCATAGCATCCCAGCTATACAAATACATTGGGGGATTTTCATTGGAAATGTTTTTTTTTTTAACATTTTCATTTTCAACAAAAGTACAAGTACCTACTATTAGAGAAAAGATGAAATTTATTGAGCAAAATAACAACTAACAGAAAAATAATTAGATTGTGAATTATATGAATAAAAAAACAAGCTGAAGCAAGTGAAAGAAAGTTTCACGAAAAAAAAACAGAAAAGAATTTTTTGGGCACTTAGAAACAGTCAAAGTAAAAGGATTAGCTTTTATTGAATGATGAGTTACACAAAAGTGAATTTTAGTAGATGACACAAGAGACGCTAGCTCTTTAGAACAGTGTCCATAATAGTATTTATAAAAAAAAAAAAGAAAAATTCTAATAGTTGGAGGTTGGCTGCAAGAGCAGGTAAGGTGCAAAAACAATTACTTTTTGTACTTTGTCTAAAAGAGAAAGGCAATTACTGGAAGATATGATTAAGATATGGCAAAAGTGTTCCATGCCGGGATGGACTTAAGATTTATAGAGAAAAGATATTTATAAATATTTATAGAGATGTTTGAATTGATATCTACTTTTAAATTTAATATTGAAACACTGCACATTACGTCATACAAGAAATTAACATGATTATACAAATTCCTGTATGACATTAAGTTTATATAGTTGATGCGTTTACGATTTTTGTAATTTAGTTTTAGAAGAGAATAGAACAATCGTGTATGCTTAAAATTATGTTATTATACAATCATAAGTTGACAATATATTTAAAGACTGAAATTTAGCACAATTGTTTTAAGCAAATGTCTTTATACACCACCAATTAAACATTTAAATTTCAAGAAATATTTATTAATAAAAGCTTGTCTTAATTTACATAATTAGTAATATTTGTAGATATTATTATCTACTAGATAAAAATCTAAATATTATTATCCGAATGCATAATATTAGTGCGCATAGTTACGCATTGTTACTTCTATTGTTCGTTTTGTTAATTACGGTTCTGCATTATGTAAAATACACTATTTCGTAGTTTTTAAGTTGTTTCTAGACTTTTAAGCGCAGTTATATATTCCACGCGGTCTTTCGAGAAAAATCAGCAAGCAAATTGGAGCTGATACACTTATTTTCAAGAAGAATTGATGTTGTTTATTTTTTAAAATAAAAATTTAAATAATTGTTAGTTTTTTATGTATATATATATATATATATATCTATATGTATTTTCTCTTAGCAAATATAGTTGTGAATAGAAAAACAAAAAAAATTTCTTCTGGTGTTTGTCAAAAGGGTGTTGTGTTGTGCTTCATTTTAAGGTATCTAAATATGTATTTATTTTTCATTTTTTAGAATAAGTTAGAACTAAATTGACTGGTAAAATAGTTTTTTAAGAACAATGTTTCTTTTTTAAGAAAACTGTTTCACTTTGGGCGTTAGTCTTTTTAAAACATTTTAAGCAGTATTAGTTTTATTTTTTAGAGCAGTTAAGAGGAGCTGATCGCTTTTTTTAGTAAGTTCAAGTTATTTTTTCATACATAAAGTAAGATTTTGGATTTATTTCAGTCTATTTTATATTTCTCTATATCTATATATATATTTTCTCTTAGGATAAATAATCAGGAATAGAAAGTTGAAAAAATTTCTTCTGCAATTTGTCAAAAGAGTGTTGTTCTATGCTTCATTTTAAGGTATCTAAATATGTATTTATTAGAAATTTTTAATTTTGTTCTTAAATGGTTTCTTCTTTTTCATTGTTTTAGATTAATATATACTGACCGATATAACTTCATTTTTATTAACAATGTTGTACATTGTAGTCTGCATTCTTTGTTACATTAAAAATAATTGATGCTAATAAATGTTGTTTTATAGTTGTTAAAAGATTGCATATAATTTTGCATGTATATTATGCTCAAAGTTTAAAATTTTTTGATAAATACATGTATGGGGTGATATATGTTATATAGTTGTTTTATAAATGTGCTTATATAAATGTGTTTTTGTAATAGTATGAAATGTATTATATCTAATTTGTGCAAGATTGTTAAATGGGGTGTTTTTATATGCTAAGTAACATTAAAAAAATATATTGTGTTTTATAATTAGTATATATGTCTATAAAATGTTGTTTCCATGATTTCAAAGTGGAGTTACTTGGCAAACGTGTAGAGCAAGATTTATCAACCTTACTAGTCAAGCGATGTTATTACTTTAGGTCTAAGTGTTGCCTAGCCTTTAATATAACTATTCTATAAACACATTGTATTATCTTTAATAATTTTTTGAGTAATGTTGTTACCTTTGGCTTATCTTTACAATGGTGTCAGCTGTTAAAAATGAAAAAAAGTTAGTTTCATTACTAGAACTCACTGCTTTTATTCATTTACTAAAATTCATTCAATACCATTTTGCTATAAATACATTTTGTTTATCATGAAAAACAATATTTAGCAACTACTACTCTCAGGTATCACAACAGCTGATCTGTATCAGATACATTGATTTTCAATTCATATATGATGTTTTTCTTTGTATTTACTTATTTGTTACATTTTTAATTTCAGATTTATAGTGGTTTTATTTGCTATAGAAGAACAAATCTTTTTGAATTTTTTAAAAATATATTCTCCAGTCAACATTCAAAGTTCAATGTTACATATACCATTTTTAAGTAGCTTCTAGGCTTTTTTGATGCTTTTCTTATTCAAGTGGTTTTATAATTAAGGTTTGCAAGCAAATTTGAACTGAAAAGTTTTTCAGCTTTCAAAGAGAATTAATGTTGTTCTCTGTTTAATTTAATTTGTTTAAATAGAGTAGTTTTAATAAAAAAATGTTTGTTTGTTCTTGGTTTTTTACTTATTTGTTTTCAGATTCTTAAGAACTAGGCAACTTAGCAAAGCAAGATTTATTTTATTTTTTAGTGCAATTGGAAAGAGCTAAAGAGATTTTTAGTCACTTCAATCATTTGTTTTTTTTTTTTTTAAATAGAAGGGTTAATAATAAAAATTTTTAGACAGTCGAGCTGTTACTGATTTGAGTAAGTTTAATGTTTTGTTTTATTTTATATTAGATATATATTTTGACTGTAATTTTTGACAGGTAAAAAAAACTGACTGTAATTTTTGACAGATAATTTTATATACATAAATGTGCCTATATATCAGAATATATTATATTTCTCTGAATCTATATAAATATTATCTCATAGAAAAAATTAAAAAGAATAGAAAAAATTTGAATATATATACATATTTTTCATATTTTATACAAGATTCAGCATTTATTATTTTTGTGCATTAAGATTGTGCCTGAAGGTAAAAATAACTTTACATTGTAGTCTAAGTTCTTTGCTAAATTAAAATAATGTCAAAAATTTTGTTTTATATTTTTCAGTTGTAAAAATATAAAGCGTTCATTTATTCAGTTGTACCAGTAGTATAATCACTGGTAATATATTTAATAATAACAGATGTATAATATTAGGCTCGATGAAGTTATAAGTGTAAATGGTTATAGGTGACTTAAAATTGTTGTCATATGAAAGAAATAGATCTAGGCGTGATTAAAATAGTTGTCGTTGAAATATAAGAAATTTTGCTTGATGAACAGAAAATTTTTTCCAGAATTTAGTGTCAAGCAGTGTTGATGTCTATTATTTGATTTTACATTAGACACTTTAAAGTATAAATTTTAAAGTATGAATTTTACTATTTTTATTATTTTAATTTTAAAGTAGGAATTTTACTATTTTTAATATTTTAATTTTAATGTATGAATTTTACTATTTATAGTAACAAGTAATAACAGTTTCAATTTTTAATGATTTTTTTTTTTATACTTGCCCTGGCTTTTAGTTTCTGACTCAAAATTTAAAATCAATTTTTGAGGTTTAACTATTTTATCATTTCTAAAAGTAGCAAGTGTACGCAGCCTAACTCGCCATACCTAATCAAAATAAAAGAGCATTATAAATTCGCATCTTTTTAATTTTATGAATAATTTTTATTTAATCATTAAAACAATCTTTTGCTTGAAATCAAATGCATAAATTTCAAAAAACAAATTAAAATTAAATAATATCAGTATGAAATTATGTAAAAGTTTTTTTATCTATAACTTATTAACTTGAAGTGCAAAAACAATTTTTATGCAAGATTTTATACCTATATTCGCACTGTAACTTAAGTCTCAGCTAGAATACCAATTAAATTAATAATTTTAAACTATAGTTTAAAATAACTGTTGGTATAGTTTTGATATCATCTAAGTCCTGCTTTTTTGTTGTGTTCATTGCTCACAAATCGTTCTGAAAGTTGGATAAGTAATTCCCTATTCTAATTTCAATTACGTCGAGGATTTCCAGTTTCAACAAAAATTTTTGTTGTACCAAAAACTTTGGCAAAATGTTTACTTTTATTGGACTAAAAGTAAATGGTTTATTGCAATAAAACCTGACAAGATGAATTTCGATTTATATCATTAACGAGTCTGTTCTGACTCGTTAATGATATACTATAATGATTTCTATTACAGGTTTAGTTTTGAATTTTTTTTTTTTGAAAAGATTATTTAAAACTTATAAGTAATCTGTGCAGTTTACAAAATTTAACATTTAGTAAATGTAAAATTATGTAAACTGTATATGTTACTGATTAGTTTTTTCTTAAAAAACATTAAATAGAAAAAAATTGGATTAATGATTGATCTAAAATGCAGCTGTGTTTTCAATCAATTAATCAATTTTAAATGATTTAAGAGTTGACAAAGAAAAATTGATTAATTGATTAAAAACACACCTGTATTTTACATCAATCATTGAATCAATTTTTTTCTGTTAAGTATTTTACAGACAAAGTTATTTACAAATAATATTAACAATTAAGTCAACACATAGATACATGGATATAATACCATTGTCACAAATTTTTAAATAGTATCCCGAGTAGTAAAATTATTATTATAAAATTAAAAAAAAAAACATGTTCCCACCAAGCACATAACGTTATTTCAACGTTTTTTCAACGTTGAGAAATGGTTGATATATGGTTGAAAAATAACAATCTAAATTTAATCGTTATTTTAACGTTAGTTCAACGTTTAAAAAAAAAAAAACGTTGAAATTTCAACATTGAATTTCAACTAAAAACAAATGTTGAATAAACGTTGAAAAATAAGCGTTGAAATACGTTGTAATTCAGATACGAGAGTTCGCCGACGCAAATGTACTATTAATTCGGAATTAAAATAAAATTTAATATTTCATATAGATTAGTAGGTGGAAAGTTCTTTAAAAACTTTTAATAAAAGTACTAATGTAATAAAAGTGAATATATATATATATATATATATATATATATATATATATATATATATATATATATATATATATATATATATATATATATATATATATATATATATATATATATATATATATATATATATATATATATATATAAAAAGAATACAATAAATACTTTACATAAGATTTGATAAAGATTAAATAGTCTTTAATACTGGTCTTATAAATATATGTAATAATCATTTATATATAATAGATTATAATACCTGTAGTTTCATCACATTTTAGTTTAAACTTATACTAACCAACTGTTGAGCTTTATTACAATTTTTTACAGCAAATTTCAGATTTCAATTCGGACAATAGACAAAACCATTCTATATTCAATTTGATGAAATTTCATCTATATATATATATATATATATATATATATATATATATATATATATATATATATATATATATATATATATATATATATATATATATATATATATATATATATATATATATATATATATATATATATATATATATATATATATATATATATATATATTTATATATATATAGATGAAATTCCATCAAATTGAATAAAGAATGGTTTTGTCTATTGTCCGAATTGAAATCTGAAATTTGCTGTAAAAAATTGTAATAAAGCTCAACAGTTGGTTAGTATAAGTTTAAACTAAAATGTGATGAAACTACAGGTATTATAACCTATTATATATAAATGATTATTACATATATTTATAAGACCAGTATTAAAGACTATTTAATCTTTATCAAATCTTATGTAAAGTATTTATTGTATTCTTTTTGTTAGGAATTGGTATAATAACATCAGGTAGAGTAAAAACTTATAAACTGGATTAGAGGCGTTAACATAACAACAAAGTAGGTTGGTATTTTCATTTTACTGTTTTTTTTTAATATTTTGTTGCATTATTAAAATAAAATGAAAAAGGCTTGCACAGTTGAACAAAACAAAAATTTAACGCTTTAGATAAAAAAGCAAAAAAAATAGAATAGTTAATGTAGGTATTAATAATATAGGAGCTAAAGTATACCATAAAGTCATATTTACTTTCGGGATACTATTTTCAAAATTTGTGACAATAGTATTATATCCATGTATCTATGTGTTGCCTTAACTGTTAATATTATTTGTGAATAACTTTGTCTGTAAAATACTTAACAGAAAAAAATTGATTCAATGATTGATGTAAAATCTATCTACTTTGTTTTATCATGTGCATATAATGCTCATTTAGAGTGAGGAGCCAGATGGGGTTTAAATTTTGTAAACATTCTGGTTTTATAATGCATGTTATTATATAAATATTATGAAATTAACAATGAATGTAAGCAAGAATTTTTTATTAACTTTTATAATTCTGCCATCATAGATTGTTGTCTTAGATTTGTCAATATTATATCATTCGTGACAACTTTCTGCTAATAGTTTTTTTTTTTACACATAATATAATTTGAATTATCAAGTTGCATAGATAACAATTTGTTAAACTAATTTCTTATTTCTTCTTCTTGTTATTTTATTTATTAATGTTATTATTATAATTATATATTTATTTTAATTCTATTAATTATTTATTATTTTCCTATTTATAGTATCTATAAAAAAGTTAGCACTCATAAAAAAAGAAAAATTTATTAAAAGTTGCTAACAGCATGCTCAAATTAAAGATTAGGTTTATTAACAGATTTATTAAAAAGAAAAAAGAAAATTAGAAGATTCCCTAACTGTCTTTCTTCTTTTTTTTAATATTTTAATATATCCGTTGAGTATCTAATCACATTTGTATAGACTAGTCTAGATTAGTTTGTCTAATAACTCTAACCTCTCAGTTGTATTCATATCTGGTTTTTACGAATTTAAATAAGATTTTGTTTATTACATTTTTTTGCCATAATTTCATTTTTTTTTTTTAATTTGTGGTTTGAGTATTCCATTAATTTAATTGATTTGTAATTTAGTTGTATTTTTACTGTTTTTTTTTTTTTTTTTTTTTTTTGAATAAATTTATTTTGATTTCGCAGGTTAATGGCAAATTAAAGAACAAAGTTTTACTTGACCTAATATAAAACAAAGCAAGCAAAAGAAAATGGATTTTAAATATTTACAAGGTGTTATTGGTATCTATATTATGTTTCTTTGTGCTGCTCCCACCGATATATATATATATATATATATATATATATATATATATATATATATATATATATATATATATATATATATATATATATATATATATATATATATATATATATATATATATAATTTTTAATCAAATTAAGAATAAAATTGAACAAATTTATTTTTTGAATCATTTAATTTAATAAATTAAATAAATTTTCTAAAACTAAAAATTTTTTTCTAAGACTAAAACGTATTGGAGTATAAAAAGTTGTGTTAAATTCGTTATAAAGTTCGCTAGAACCGTATTAAATTAAATGAGTTGTACTAAACAAATGTTTGATTTTAGCAATGTATATCTGCTAAAAGGTGTTTGTTATGTGTGTATATACGTTAATGTATGACGTTAATGTATAATGTATATTTATTCAAATAGGTTGATATCTCGGTCAATATTTAAGTAAATTAGGCATGGATCAGTTATGGGTTGTTTTTTTTTCCCACTATTGATCACTTAATGTTCAAATTTGCTTGTGAACAATGTCAAGTATATAATACTTTTAAAATGTTTAAATGTACCTTTAATTTACCAAATCTACACTTAATTTAAAGTGATTTTTGTTACCTGATGTTCTTAAATAAATCGACACAATGGAAAAAGATTTTAAACTGTTTAAACTTTGCACCATATTGATTGAATCGTGAGAAATGTGCATCAAATCAAAATGAGTCTGATGACAGCAGGCGAGAAAAGTACATATAAATTTGACATTGTTGTTGAAGATAAAGATATCATAGATATCATAGATTTAATCAAGATAGTTTTGAAAATAATTTTAATTTTGTAAAAGTTTTTGCTCTAAAAATATATAAATTATTTTTTTTGGTTTTATTTACTTTTAATAATGGCTTTTTAACTTCTTTAATTTAGTTACCTGCGTTAAAAAAATGGTACAGGGATGATTATTTGTAATACTTTAACAGCAGTTATTATTACAATATAAAATAAATTATTAATACTACTAATAATAATAAATAAATGCTGTAAAAATTGAGAACATGATGTGTAGTATAATAGCATAAGATATTGTCCTATGACAGCTATTATAAGTTTATGAAGAATCATTGTTTCCTTCCTTACTCATAACAACACAATATTGTACAAAAAATTTATGTTTTTTCGTATTACAGAGTCACGACGCAAAAAGTTGTATTTTTAAGGCTTACCAACTCATATATAAGTTGGTTGAATCAATGTTAATCTAACGCTGATTTTTTAATGTTGATCTAACGTTTTTTTTTCAACGATTTGTGTTTCCATTTCAACCAAAAATCTACCATTATTCAACTATGAATTTCATCGCAAATTCAACGTTGATTGTGCTTGCTGGGTTTGTAACTGTAACTATATAAATTTAAAGGTATTATTATATGTATTTGTTGACTTGATTGTTAATATACCATATACTAAGTATTTTGTAATTTGCAAATATATATATATATACATATATATATATATATATATATACATATATATATATATATATATATATATATATATATATATATATATATATATATATATATATATATATATATATATATATTTATATATATATATATATATATATATATATGTATATATATATATATATATATATATGTATATATATATATATATATATATATATATATTATATATATATATATATATATATATTTATATATATATATATATATATATATATATATATATATATATATATATATATATATATATAAATAACTGCATCTTACGAAGTTATATATATATATATATATATATATATATATATATATATATATATATATATATATATATATATATATATATATATATATATATATATATATATATATATATGTATATATATATATATATATATATATATATATATATACATATATATATATATATATATATATATATATATATATATATATATATATATATATAAATATATATATATATATATATATATATATATATATATATATATATATATATATATATATATATATATATTACAAGAAAAAGTATAACTTACATTAATCTTTGTAAAAGCTTAAGATTTATCATTGACTTCATATAATTTCTTTAAACTTGTTTTGGGTAAAGCAAAATTTTGAATCACAGACATTCAAATTTTGGAGGAGCTGAATGAATTAAAGAAGTTGTTATTAATAAAAATTTATTAGACATATTACATAAAATAAATATATTACATTACCCATTACATAAAATGAACTATAGCCAAAACCATTGTTTTTTGTTTTTTTTTATAACCAAATGCAAAAATAAAAATGAACTTTAGGGTTAAATACATTTAATCAAATAAAATTTCTTAAATTTTAAATAAAATTAAATACAAAAACTACAAACACATCAATTTTAGATTCCTAAATGCATATTTAAATAAATGCAATATGAGTTTTTAAAATACAAAACAAAAATGTAAAATAATATTACCAAATACAAACATGTATTTGACAAAAACATATATTTCAACTGACACTTGATGTAGTTGACGCTTCTAAAAATAAAATCTAAACTAACAAGTAAATAAAATTTATGGAAAAGTAAAAAATATTTTTACTAGTGTTATTTTTTTAACATTAGAATTTTTTATTTTTTTATTTTTCTGTTCAACTTTAAATTGTATTTAATTGGTGTTTCACACTCCCTATTTATAAATTTTAACTAATACTACAAATTTTACTAATTGTAATTAATAATATACAATTAACTAATAATTACTAATAATTCTGAAATTTAACTTTTTCTACTAATTCTAAATTTTAACAAAACTCATTTTTATTTTATTTATTGACATAGGATACTTTTAGAAAATCAAGGATACTTTTAGGAAATCAAATAATAAAAGAGTTGAATAAGTCACTACAAAATGTCTAATTGAAAAAAGTAAACAAGTAATACAGTTATATAAGAGACAGGTGGGATGAAAATTTGCTTTAGAGTGAAGGAAATTTCTACTGTCCTGTCTTTTATATAACTGTTACGACTGGTTTAATTTTTTCAATTAAAATTATTTTTTAGTAAAAACCTTTGAACTTCACTAATAACTAATTACTAAAGTTGAGTAATTAGTCACTAGCAAAGTTCTAAACCTTAATGTTGTAATACTTCAACAAGTTTATTAACTAATGTACTGGTCCAATTATTTCGAATAGCACAATCTAACAGTTTTTCATAAAAGATATTGAATTATATTGAATTATCAGCATAAGCTCTCTGTATATATATAAATATATATATATATATATATATATATATTATATATATATATATATATATATATATATATATATATATATATATATATATATATATATATATATATATATATATATATATATACATAGTACAGTCGAGCAGACTTCTATTTATTTTTTAAAACAAATTTGAAATAAAAGTAAAAAAGAAGCACAAGTTGACAAGTTACTGAACTTTATCACATTGCGAGTAACTTTGAAAAAGTTCATACAAATTATAATTTTCAAAAAACGTTTTACAAAAACTTTCTTTCCTTGAAAAGAACTTCATTCCTTGCTTCTTTGTAAAAGGTTTTCCTCTTCCTTTTCCTTTTTTGTACTAACTTTGACTAAAATCCCTAGCTAGCTAGACCGGGGGTAACCAAATGTGCTTCATTATTTAATTCGGGCCAAGAATATCTAAAATCATAAGATCATTGATAGGAACCCTCATAAACTTCATCTCTTCATCTAAAGTAATACTTTCTGATTGAAATGACACGCTGACAATTGCTTGGCGCGCCTCGAACCAGATAGTTGTCATGATAATAAACTCAAATGAATAAATCCATTTCTCCAAAGATTTTACTTCATTCAAGAGATCAGCAGGTAAATCAAGTTCCTGAAGTTTCTGCAAAGAAAAAATAATTTCTCTAGATTGCTTAATCAACGGCTTAAAAGTCTCAATTCGTGCATTCCATCGGGTTTGTGAAACTTAATGAAGAGACAAACCAGTTGTCTTGGTAAAGATTTGACATTGTATAGGACTTCCACTAGAAAGATAGTAGTGACTGAATCTGGCTAAAGTAGTTATTCATTTTTATAAAAAATTCAAGGGAATGAACACCAGCTAGGTTAAGGTTATGAGCGCTGCATTATATTCTAGAAATCCATAATTATCTTGGCAATATCAACAATTTTCTTTTGTTTAAGATTTTCGACCTTAAGAAAGCGCTCCTTTACTACCTGTCTTTTATCAATAATTGTAGACAAAGCGGAGAACAAATGCAATTTGTTCAGTATAAGAGACTCAGGCGTTCCGTTGACAAGAATAAAATAGTAAATTACTATATGCGCATCTTTAATGATGGCACCGTGGACGATACTTCCACACTGTTTTATAAATTCATTTTGGGAACTCCAACCCAAAAAATGCACAATAATTAGTTTAACTTCATGTTTACACCAGAAAACCTCTTTCTGACAAAGACAAAGCGGAGAAAAAAAGCAATTTGTTCAGTATAAGAGACGTCAGGCGTTCTGTCGACAAGAATAAAATAGTAAATTACTATATGCGCATCTTTAATGATGGTAACCGTGGACAATTCTTTCGCACTTTTTTATAAATTCATTTTTGGAACTCAAATTCAAAAAATGCACAATAAGTTGTGTACCTTCATGTTGAAACCAGGAAACCTCTTTTGATGTAACTAAAGGGTTTTGTTGTGCTTTACGAGTAGCTCCAGAATTGCAAGAAAATTGCCGTTATCGTCATCATTGATCATTTTTGAAGAGTCTAAAACGACGATTTTGATTCATACATGTAATAGTTTATGTTTTCACATATAAACCATTTCTGTTTTATTATAATAAAAATAAACTATGACATAAATATAAATATAATAATTAAAATTCACTAATATACCTCTAAAGCGTTATGCTAAGAAGAGATTTACATCTAAGATGTACTTTAAAAGTTCACGCTGCCTGGCTGCCTTATTTCTTATCAATTTTTGAAACTTGATTCAATCATGCACTAGTTTTCCTTTTAGCGTTGTTTTCTACTTAATGTAATAGTCTCGATGGATTGTTTTGATAGCATTTTTTAACTCCATTGATACCACCATTCAATATTTAATATATATATATATATATATATATATATATATATATATATATATATATATATATATATATATATATACTTATATATATAAATATATATATATATATATATATATATATATATATACATATATATATATATATATATATATAATATATATATATATATATATATATATATATATAAAATATATATATATATATATATATATATATATATATATATATATATATATATATATATATATATATATATATATATATATATATATATATATATATATATGTATATATATATAAATATATATATAGATATATATATATATATATATATATATATATATATATATATATATATATATATATATATATATATATATATATATATATACATATATATATATACATATACATATATATATATATATATATATATATATATATATATATATATATATATATACATATATATATATATATATATATATATATATATATATATATATATACATATATATATATATATATATATATATATATATATATATATATATATATATATATATATATATATATTATATTTGATAATATATGTTCGTTTTTAACCTAGCAGCCCTTAAAAGTATTTTCCCGCAACGGTTTTGGCTACAGTCAGACTCCCGAATATGAATTCGGCTAATGCTGTATTGTTGAGTAAACAATTCATTTTTAAATTACGAGTTTAAGAGTTTTTTATTAACACTTTTTTTATTTTATTTTTCCTAGTAACTCCCAACTTAAAAATGGTTGCTTGCAGCCTTGTTGGGAGTAAATGCAAATAAATAAATAAATATGTATATATATATATATATATATATATATATATATATATATATATATATATATATATATATATGTATATATATATATATATATATATATATATATATATATATATATATATATATATATATATATATATATATATATATATATATATATATATATATATATATGTATATATATATATATATATATATATATATATATACATATATATATATATGTATATATATATATATGTATATATATATATATATATACATATATATATATATATATGTATATATATATATGTATACATACATATATATATATATATATGTATATATATATATATATATATATATATATATATATAATATATATATATATATATATATATATATATATATATTTATTTATTTATTTGCAATTTGCATTTACTCCCAACAAGGCTGCAAGCAACCATTTTTAAGTTGGGAGTTACTAGGAAAAATAAAATAAAAAAAGAGTTAATAAAAAACTCTTAAACTCGTAATTTAAAAATGAATTGTTTACTCAACAATACAGCATTAGCCGAATTCATATTCGGGAGTCTGACTGTAGCCAAAACCGTTGCGGGAAAATACTTTTATATATATATATATATATATGTATATATATATATATATACATATATATATATATATATGTATATATATATATATATATATATATATGTATATATATATATATATACATATATATATATATATATATATAAAAGTATTTTCCCGCAACGGTTTTGGCTACAGTCAGACTCCCGAATATGAATTCGGCTAATGCTGTATTGTTGAGTAAACAATTCATTTTTAAATTACGAGTTTAAGAGTTTTTTATTAACTCTTTTTTTATTTTATTTTTCCTAGTAACTCCCAACTTAAAAATGGTTGCTTGCAGCCTTGTTAAGAGTAAATGCAAATAAATAAATAAATATATATATATATATATATATATATATATATATATATATATATATATATATATATATATATATATATATATATATATATATTTATATATTATATATATATATATATATATATATATATATATATATATACATATATATATATATATATATATATATATATATATATATATATATATATATATATATATATATATATATATATATATATATATATATATATATATAAAAGATTTATGATTTCTCTTCTACTCAACTTTTTTATTTTAAATTGACTCAATATATTTTCTTGGCACAAAATAGTTTTGAACACAACTGCACTTTTAAAAATCTTGCAAATAATAATTTATAGGGATTGCATCATCATATACCCAAACTGTCTCATATTGCCCCGCTCTCTCATTTTGACCAATGTTACCATATATAACTGTAGATACTCACTATATTGCAGTTTTTTATAGATAGCTACATTACGATCATTATGTAACTAACTACAGAGTATTATTAAATTTAAAACTAGTCGAAGGCTACTTAGATACTTAACTATCAGTGCTGTAACAACATAGTAGTAACTAAATATCGTAACCTTTTCATTAGCAACTCCACAACTTTAAAGCCACTTAATTGTTATAACCACCTACTACTATATGATATAAATCAATATCATATCTTTGGTACATGCAAAAATATAACATTATTATCTAAAGGTTATCAATATCAGTGGTAATAAATCGGTGTCGAAACATTACATGGGCAAGGGTCGGGTTCGGTAAAATATGGACAGGGTTGAATTCTTGACAGGGACTGCATAAAAATTTATACATTCTAAAGTATTTTTTTAATTCAATACTCATGTTATATTTTGTATATATATTCAAAAAGCCAATGTTAAAATGTCCTGACTGATGTTAAGTTCTCTTTTTATTTAGTTTACTAAACCTTGTATCTTGTTTCAGATTTTAGATTCTAGAGTCTTTATGAAAGTCTTCAATAGTGTCATTAACTATAGCAAGTCTAATATTTAATCTCTAGTTCAAGGATCTGATCTGTTTTCTTCTTCCTAGAATAGGACATAATTATTTGAAAGGAACTTTTCCTCTAACTTGGTTCTTGAATCTAATAGTTACATCTTTCCTGTCATACAAGTTAAACAGATTAACCTATTGTTAAACATTTAAATCAATCTGGCTTCCAATCCAAAAGTTAATTCTCAATTAAATACTTCTATAATTTGTGCTTTAGACTTCTATCATAGTCTTAAAAACTATCTTTAATTTTTGATAAACATTTAAAAAATACTTAATAAGTGTTTTCAGTTATTAAAAACTCCAGAAACACTTTTATCTCTTTAACTATCCTACAATTAGTCTTCACTCTATTATTAGTTTCTTTATATTAAGTTTTTGTGATTATCAATTCATTTTTTTCTAACTGCAATATTAAAGTTATTCTTGAAGGCCTAAGCTCTTTATCATTTAGAGTAACTTTAAAAATACCACAAGGTTCAATTTTTATTAATGTATTGTTTCAAATTTTTCAAAGTCATTTTATTTGCTGACAACTGAACATTGTATTCTTTTTTTAGAAAAATTCTTCACTTTTTGATTGTTTAGAACAAGTACCCGATTTTATATTTCCCTTTTGTAACAGTCTAAGGCTTGCAGTCGTTCGTGGAATTTAAGCCTACATTTAAATTTCACAAACTTTGTAAGACAAAAAAACTTTTAAATAACATTTAATAAAAACAAATATTGCAATAGTATTGACATTCCTATGTCGACAAATAAAAACTCTCCTACTTTCAGAAAAATTTAAAAAGCACATTGTAAATATAAATAGACCTGCTTTATCTCCCAAAGTTAAGCCACTCTCCGATTGTTGTAAGGTTGCATGTCATTCATTTTTTACAAATGCTATCATAGTCAATTCTTAATCCAGCTATGATTTTTATTAGCATAAACCAAAAATTATTCTTGCTTGATTTTTAATTCTACAAATTAAATGCATGAAGGCGATATTTTTGATATTAAAGATTTCATTTTCCTGTTTCCTTCATCTAGTTTTATATAGACTTTAATTAATATTTTGTTTAACATTCGAAAATCTAGAAACTCCAATAAAAAAAATTTCTAGATTCAATCCATTAGAACATCTAGTTCTTTTAGTAACATAGTTCTTAGTTACTTAGTAACATCTAGTTCTCTTAGTAACACAGTTCTTAGTTACTTAGTAACATCTAGTTCTCTTAGTAACATCTTCAGCTTTGTAAAACTTTTGTCCTCTAGATTAGTGAAATTATTAGAATGAATATAATGATTTTTTTTTTTTTCATTAAACAGATTTACGTTTAGAATATCTAAAATATGCTTTTGAAATCTTAAATACCATGCTCAATAATTATTTTTAACTACGCTTTTTAGTTTTGATTATAACAAATGGAAGTTCACTCTTAATTCTTCCATTATTAGGTTTTATTATTGTTCTTTTTTTTAATCTGGCTCTTATTATTTTTTCACCAAAAATATTCAATATGAACAAAATAAACTTATAAAGGAAATAAAATAAAAAAGATGCCAGTTCATCCAAATCAAAATTAAAAATATATGAAACATTAGCGAAACTTATAGTTACAATCTTTAATTTATATTTGTTTAGCCATATATTTCATTAAAGTTTAATGACGAGGATTTAATAAGTTTTAATAATTTCATCGGGTACATTTTTGAATGATTATAAAAACTAGCAAAAAGCAACCCGTAATACGGGTTTTGGTCGGTCTTTTACATAATTAATTTATAGTGACTGTTTTCCACAATTTAATGTTGCAAAACCTTAACTAACACCCCTTGAAAAAATTGCCTTCAGCTTGAAAAAATTAGTCCATCTGTAAAAATTACATCAAAAGTATGAGGAGGTAAAATAATTTACCAACTACTACTTAACATTTACAATTACTACTCAACATTATTTGGCATATGGCATAAGTCATAACAGTGTAAGGCAGAACCATTTTCATCGACCTTTCTAAGTTTAATACAATAAGTTTTTAGTTACTAACACAAAATAAAAACACTTCATCATGCTTTAAATTGACGAAAGTATCAACAAAGTTTTTGTAATAAATTTTATAACACGAACCATTAAGATTAAAATGAAGTTAATTTATATTATACAGGAGTTATCAATTTTTTGGTATCCCCTTGATTAATTTTTCTTAAGAAGAGAAAATTGTTAACTTAAAAATGTTTAATGCACACATTTAAGTAAATTTAATAAAAATAACAAAGTTTATTATAAATAACTAAGCAACTCAATACAAATACGTTTCAAACGAAAAAAATTTAATTTACTTACATTTAATTTAATTCAATAGTTAATTTAATTCAATAGTTAATTTAATTCAATAGTTAATTTAATTCAATAGTTAATTTAATTCAATAGTTAATTTAATTCAATAGTTAATTTAATTCAATAGTTAATTTAATTCAATAGTTAATTTAATTCAATAGTTAATTTAATTCAATAGTTAATTTAATTCAATAGTTAATTTAATTCAATAGTTAATTTAATTCAATAGTTAATTTAATTCAATAGTTAATTTAATTCAATAGTTAATTTAATTCAATAGTTCAAACGAAAAAAATTTAACTTAACTTACAATCAAACATGGGTATAACAAATTTGAAAAAATATGTAAACTTAATGCATTAAAGCATCATATGACAAACCTAAAATAAAAATTATAACAGATAAGTTGACATAAAAATTTGTAAACCAAGCTGACACGACCCGGGTTTTTTTAAGTCTGTTCAACACAGACCATTTCTATTTTAATCGTTTGGCTTCTTTATTTCATTATTTTTTAATAAACGTTAATTTGCCAACATTTACTAAAAATTCCTTTTTTAACTCGAAATTTAATTTTCCTAAATATTTTGACTCTAATAAAAAGGTTCCTCCCCTCTTTTTGCTTTAATGGTGGCCAGGTGAATAAAATAAAATGATAAAATGTAAAACAATGATCTACATAAATAAGAATGTTTTCTTTCTTTCCTCAAAAGTATTGCAAATACAGACTAAGCTAACAATTAGTTAAACACATAAATAAAACTTAAGTAACTCGATATTAATACGCAAAACTACAATATTCTCCATGTTTTTAAAGGTTTTTAAAGGTTACAACCCCTCATTTACAGATATCTCTTTAAAATACGTACAACAAATTATTAGGCATAAAATAGATCAAATATAAAATAAACTAATAGCATATATTTATATCTTTTTAACTAAAAAAATTTACAATAAAAAGAAATGAGGTTTTTTTATTTTATAAATCTTATAAATGCGTCATAACGCAATTCTAAAATAAAAAAGTAATGAAGTTATGATATCATAATTACAAAGAAAATAAAAAAACAAAAACCACTGCACAATTACCGAAAATCGAATTACCTATTTATAGTAACCTATTTTGAAATTGCAGTTAAAGATTTTTCAAAAATATAACTATAAAATCTGTTTCGAAGTACAAAAGCATTAACAATTCTAAAAAAAAATCAAACTGAGGTACAAATTGTTGTCTTGGCTTTTATAATTTAAACATATATACTATAACATATATATAACTATAAACAAATATGATTTCATGTAACACATATAAACACATTTTACAGCTATTAAATGATAGATATATTTACCAAAAACTATGAAAAAAATAAATAATGATAAATAAAGTTATACATACACAATGTGCTCACAACCTTTAACAGTATATTTTCGAAATGAAAATCTAAAGACTATAAATTAGGAACATTAGATAATATAACAATATTTATGATAATTTTTTTACATACTATACTTTGAATAAGATGTTTTCAATTTTGAAAACCAAACTTTTAAATGCTATAGTTCTTGGAAATGCAACATATAATAGAACATGAGAGAAACACGGTTTTTAAGATATTTCTTTTGTCTATGTTTAATTTCGCGTTACGTAATATATAGACGATCCATGAAAGAAAATACTTAAAACTAAAAAGATTTTATTTATTACAATATTTGAACAATCGAGGGACAATTTAAAGAATTATATCTTTAAATAGCAAATTATTATTCGCAGTATTAAAAAATACGCAAGAGCATAGTAATTACATGAGTTTAATCAATTTTCTCTCTACAATTCTCAATATTAATTCTTATTTAAGTCTCATCTAAGAGAGAGAGGAAGTGTTTCAAAAACAGCATGTTAGAAAAATTGAAAAAGTCATGCAATAAATAACAGTAACTGGTTTTATTATGCTACCAATAAACAAAATTATTTTTACCTTAACTGAAAGATAATTTCCAGCATTTCTTAATTTAGTTCCAGCTTCTCTCTAACTGTTGGCAAATGATTATTATTGTAAATTTCACATCATATTAAATTTACAAAATTAAAACCATGTTTCAACAGTAAGCAAAATAATCAAGTGATAACAAAGACAACTAAAAAAAAATACACATAACTATGTTTAAGATCACAGTTACCAGTGGTAATACTATTGTTACAACTGAATAAATTAACGTTTTATATTTTTACAACTGAAAAATATAAAAAAAATTTATTGACATTATTTTAATTTAGCAAAAAATTTAGACTACAATGCAAAGTTATTTTTACCTTGAGGCACAATCTTAAAGTACAAAAATAATAAATGCAGAATGTATAAAAAATGAAGCAATGTCAGTCTAAAGTAATATATTTATATATACGTATATATATATATATATATATATATATATATATATATATATATATATATATGAATATATATATATATATATATATATATATATATATATATATATATATATATATATATATATATATATATGTGTATGTAAATATATTCAATTTTTTTCTATTCTTTTTATTTTTTTCTTTGAGATAATATTTATATAGATTCAGAGAAATATAAATTATACTTATATATATTTATGTATATAAACTTACCTGTCAAAAATTACAGTCAGTTTTTCATGTTAAATACATAAAGTATATATGTAATATAAAGTAAAACAGAACATTAAACTTACCCAAATTTGTTATTTAATATTTTTATTGCAAACCCTTCTATTTAAAAAAAAAACAAATGATTTGAAATGACTAAAAAACACTTTAGCTCTTTCCAATTGCACTAAAAAATAAAATAATTCTTTCATTGCTAAGTTGCCTAGTTCTCAAGAATCTGAAAACAAATAAGTTAAAAACCAAGAAACAAACAAACATTTATTTATTAAAACTACTCTATTTAAATAAATTAAATTAAAGAAAGAACAAAATTGATTTTCTTTGAGAGCTGAAAAACTTTTCTGCTCAAATTTGCTAACAGACCTTCCTTATAAAATCATTTGAATAAGTAAAGCATCAAAAAAAGCCTAGAAGCTACTTAAAAATGGTATATGCAACATTGAACTTTAAATGTTGACTGGAGTAGATATTTTTAAAAAATTTAAAATGATTTGTTCTTCTATAGCAAATATATACAACATATATCTGAAGTTAAAAATGTAACGAATAAGTAAATACAAAGAAAAACATCATCTGTGAATTGAAAATCAATTTACTTGATAGAGATAAGCTGTTGTGATACCTGAGTAGTAGTTGCTAATTATTGTTAATTCATGATAAACAAAATGTATTTATAGCGAAATGATGTCTTAAATAAACTTTAGTAAATAAATAAAGGCAGTGAGTTCTCTTAATGAAACTACCTACTAATCATTTTTAACAGCTGAAACCAACGTCAATAAAGCCAAAGGTAACAGTAATACGCAAAAAAATATTAAAGATAATGCAATGTGTTTTCAGAACAGTTATATTAAAGGCTAGGCCACACTTAGACCTAAAGCAGTAACATTGCTTGACTAGTAAGTTTGATAAATCTTGCTCTACACGTTTGCCAAGTCACTCCACCTTAAAATCATGGAAACACCATTATATAAACATATATACTAATTATAAAACATAATATAATTTTTTAATGTTACTTAGCATATAAAACCACTCCATTTAACAATCATGCACAAATTAGATAAAATACATTTCATACTATTATAAAAACACATTTATATAAACACAATGATAAAACCATTATATAACATATATCACCACGTACACGTCTTTATCAAAAAAAGCTTAACTTTAAGCATAATATACATGCAAACATATATGCAAACTTTTAACAACTATAAAACAACAATTATTAGCATCAATTATTTTAAATGTAACAAAGAATGCAGACTAAAATGCACAACATTTTTAATAAAAATGAAGTTATGTCAGTCAGTATATATTTATCTAAAAAAATGAAAAAGAATGAACACAAACAACAGTCTTATTTTATTTAACTTTTCATACTAAATACATATATAAAACTTTATTTTATATATAATTCTTTTCGCAAAAAACAATCTTAATCTATTAATAAGAAAACGAATTGAACTTCTAAAAAAACGATCAGTTTCTCTCTACTGCTCTAAAAAAATAAAACAATAATTGCTTAAAATGTTCTAAAAAGACTAACGACAAAATGAAACAGTTTACTAAAAAAGAAATATTTTACTAAAAAAACTATTTAGCTCCAACTCGCTTGCTGATTTTCCTTGAAAGACTGCGTGGAATATATAACTGCGCTTAGAAAAGTCTAGAAACAACTTCAAAACTAAGAAATAGTGTATTTTACATAATGCAGAACCGTAACTAACAAAACGAACAATAGGCGTAACAATGCGTAACAATGCGTTACTATGCGCACTAATATTCATTACCGTATTAATATTTAGATTAGTTATAATTTGGTTACTCCGCATCATCAATAAAAAAGTATCTTTTGCATTGAATTTATAATGGGGGATTATACCTTTTTTTAGTCGTTATAAAATTTATTAACAGTTATTAAAAGATTTTGTATTAAAACTTTTCAATATTATGTTGAAACTTTTTTTTTATGGAAATTTTTTTTCAACAATATTTAGAATATTAAGAAATGAAAATGGAAAATTTCAATGTAAAAGAAATTAAAACAATTTCGATACTTTTTTTATCTAAAAGTTTTAAAATGGATTTTGAATTTTGCTTTGTAACTGTTGATGAGAGCAACAATCTTTTTAAGCGTGACCAACTTTTTTGGGCAAGAAATTCTATACGTTGTGCTGATTATAAAACTGAATGGTAAAGATGTGAATCCCAACTTTTAGCAGCATTTTTCAGAACTGCGATTACTAATGGAGTTAATATGAAGTTTGGTAATTGCCTGAATGGAACATACTGCGAAAAAGATTTATCTGTTAATCCAGGATGTATACGAGTTTAAATAGCACAGGTTCTTGATAATGGGTTTATTGGTTTTTAATTAAAGTTGATAATGTAGAGTTGCTTAAATTTCAAAACGCAAACCTAAAGGATTTTTTGAGTGTTAACATATTTTTTTCTGACAATGAACCCGACGGGCATTTGTTTTTAAAAGTTACGTTCTAAATGTATTTTAAATGTCTTTTAAACGTCTTCTAAACATTCTTACGCAAAAAACGTTTAAAAGACATTTAAAATACATTTAGAACGTAACTTTTAAAAACAAATGCCCGTCGGGTATGCTTTACAACCTGGAATAGCCAGATATCTTAGTTAGGCTAATGCTGAATGTTGTAAGATATACTTATTTTTATGTTTTTTTTTTTTTTTTTTTTTTTCACTTTTGGTTTATTATTTAATACTTTTTTTTTTTTTTAATAACATTTTCTGCATACAAAAATGCAAAACATTCCTATGAAATCAATCAACGCCTTTAGCAAAATAGAAAACATTATGATTTAGCAAAAGGATTTTTTAAACAAAGCAGTTTTAAAAAGTTTCCTAAACAAAATAGAGAGTTGCATATGTGTTGTAATTGTAAGTTATTTCCCTAAAGTCATAATAACAAAGTAATTTATTATATATTATAACAACTACTAGAAAATTGTTATAATAACGAATTGGTATAATAATATTATTTTAGTACACAAATACTAAAACTAAACCATCAAAATTAATACAGCAGCATTATTAAGTTTTATAATAATTTGATCATATTGACATTTTTTAATGGATTATTATTCGTTTCAACATTTTTTTATATAGTAAATCTTTTAATTATTCTATATAATCTTTTTTGAATACAAAATTGCAGAACAATCTTTTGAAAATTGCAGAACAATTTGTAAGTACAAGCAAGAAAGCAACAAAATACTTGACAATTATTTTTTGAACTTAACAAATTTTTTGGCAATAATATATTAAAACTTATATTAAAACTTTATAAACTATTTTTAATTGAAGACATTTAAAAACAGAAAATGCATAGAAACAGCATTGAAAGTAATGTTCAAACAATACAGAAGAAAATAAAAAAAATCAATCAAAATATTTCTTGAATACTTTCAGAAAAATATAGACTGATACTATTGATATTAAAGGTAAAATAATAAAGAGCATAGGTCTACCTTAAGGGCAAAACCATTTTTTAATTCACGACGTTTTTTTAAACTCTTATATTTCTACTTTTCTAATTACGCTAACATTGCTTGGTGTAGTACCAATAAAAATAAGTTGATCTTCTATCATGTAATTTTTATTTTTAAAATAAATAAAAGTAATACTCTAAAAACTTTTAATTTATTATTCACAACAAATCAGAATAAATACTTAATTAGATAACACATACTAATAAAAAGTACAAATAAAAAGTGGTAAAAAAAAAAGGTTTTACACTTCATAGCATGCATTTAAATTTTAGAAAGTCAATAAAAAAGATACTATTCCAACAACAAGTTGTCTAAAAGATCTATTAAATTTAACTTAAACGGCGTCTTAAAGATGTCTTAAACTTTTAAATGAAACACTGTAAAACCTCTAATTGAAAACATTTTTAAGGCATTTTAAGTAAAACATCTTAAGTCGTTAAATTTAAAGTAAGAATTTAAAATGATTTAAAATGGCTGATCAAAGTAGATTTTTTTAAAATGCCTTTTTTATGACTTAAGTACTTTTAGCACAAAGCGCTTCAATTTATGTACAAATTCGACAAATGTAAGTACTCTTATTAAAGCGTTTAGTGCTAAAAGTACTCAAGTCACAAAAAAAATATTTTAAGAAAATATACTTTGATCAGCCATTTTGAATAATTTTGAATTCTTACTTCAAATTTAAAGTAATTTAAGTAGTTTAGTGCTAAGAGTACTTTAGTCACTAAAGTCAACGTTTAATAAAGCGTTATTTCTCTGATCAAAGTAGATTTTCTTAAAATATTTTTTTGTGACTTAAGTACTTTTAAGCACTAAGCTCTTCACTTACAAAATTCCACTGATTAAGATAACGCAACTCGCAATTTGTTACAAAGTAACACTTCTATTTTGGAAGCGGAGATTGTTGTTTGTAATAATCAGCTTGTATATTAAATCACTCCAGTTGAAAAAATAAATGTTGACTGCATTGTTTTTATTTTTACCAATCTTACTGAGCAAAAAAATTTTAATAAAGTTTTAGTTTTGAAAAATTCATATTTTTTTAAATTATTTAAATACTTGTTCTTTTGTTGAATATATATGTTTTTATCAATGCAGGTGATGGAGATGATGATGTTTTGGCATGTACTAACGCAAGGAAAAAAAATAGCTGACATAAAAGGTCAGCTTAAATACTTCGTTTTAACTTCTCAAGCAGCATACTCGACCTAACGGTCTTATCACTAAGCACCGTCACAAGGGCTTAACCATTTAATGAGTTGGTTCCCTATTTCGAGCTTTACCGATAACGTATAAGTGTTTCGAGTCGGGTTCGAACTCGCAACCCTTATACAATGAGTACCATGCTCTAATCACTACGCCACGGCTGCTCAATATAAAAACTAAACTCATGACTGTAGACAATATTTCTCATTTCACTACGGCTCGTAAGCATTGATCTGTTAATTTTGCATTCACAAAAACCCCATGATTTTTTACTTTTCTAATTAAAATGGTGGAGTTGAGTACGGAAATTAACTAACGAAATTTACGCAGCGGGCAACTTTAAATCAGCATGACGAGATTGAGTTCAAGTGGGCGAAAATCAGTGCTTTTAACACAGTAAAATTTATAATGGTACCGCCAACTACTTTCATTAAATCTAAATAATTTTACATAGTTTTGTAGCTGAAGAAATAAGCTATCTAATGATGTATAGTTCAGCTGTGCAAGTCTAATAATAGTCTGTCAACATCAATTTCAGTGCGGATGTCGGCGAGGTTCAATTAGGTTACCCTATATGTTTTTTTTTTAAGTGCTCTTTAACAGTTCAGTTATAAAAAAGAATTTCATTTAAATGTTTAAAAACAGTATTAATTATTAAGGCAGTAAGGCAGTAAAGCAGCCGTTGCTAAGTTTATCTGCTTTTTATCATCCGAGGACATGGATTTTTTTTTCAGATATTGAAAGATGCATATTAAAGAAAATTAAATAACTTATACTGTTTATGGCAGACAACGGTTGTTATGGAGTTGTTTCAAAGCGCTTTAAACGCAAAAAGTGATTTTTGGCAGGATACTCATTCCCATGTCCTTGCAAACACATGAATTTTGCTTCATAAAATCAATAAATACCTTGGTGTCTTCAAAAACACCTAAGACAACTACGTGCAAGTATTGGCCTTAAGAGTCATTAGAGCTCAAAATTAGGGTAAAGTTTCAAATTTTTGTGGTTTCGGATCATAATTTCATGACAACAAAAAATATAACCATTTTGAATTTTTACTTTTACTGTGGAAATCTACCCAGATTAGCAGAAAAATTAAAAAAAAATGTGTCTGTCATATTCATGTTGCTAAAATTGCCTCTCAAAATAGCAATTGTACTTCATGTGCAAATATTTTCTTAAAATGGGCTAGATTTTGGGACCCAATATCTCCAAAATAAATTAGAATTTTCAAAAAAAAAATTACTAGTGGCTTGTTTTAATTGTCTCTTACAAAATATCTGAAAATGAGGACAATTTGAAGACATCACATCCAAAGTTTACTTATTTTGCCTAGATTTCTCAAACTATTATAGTTCTTAATTATTTACGCTGAATTGAATATTTTTTCGAGATTTAAATTTCCCGAGTATTTCAAAAAATGATATCAAAAAAAGTTTTTAAATGGGCTAAAATTTATAATTATTTATACAAAAACAACTTTTGTAGAAAAATTAACACTACCATAGTTTAAATTATTTTATTATTATAAATGTAGTCGTCAAATATACATACCAAATATACGTACTGCAAGCAGAGAAAACACCCTAATATAAACAACCAGTTTCATAAATATCCGTTCCGAATTTTATCCTCAACTAGTAATTTAATCTTATTTTAAAATAGAGTACAGTTGAGATTAAAGTTACTTGCTCGGGTAGTTCATTCCAGCATTTTGCTGATCTGTTATATAGTTGGTTGTGTCTTGGAAGACAGTTTGGAACATATTCACGTCTTAATTTATGATGGTGACCACGTGACAATGAGTTAATAAGCTTTGGTCGATATATATTATTAATTATATCAAATTGATGTATTAGTCTAAAAATTTATATTAGACCGCATCGTAGGCGCCGAAACTCGAGTGATGGTAGATTCATTTTGTTAAGTCTTTCGTAGTATTGAAGATTTCTCAAGCTTAAAGCCTATTTTGTTGCTTTATGTTAAACAGATATAACCAAAGCTAAGTCAGTTTTTAAATGCGGGTCCCAAAAAGACACTGCATATTCAGGGTGTGGTCTTATAAACACTTTTTATAATTTGAGAGACATTTTTTCATCAACAACGGTGAATATTGTTTTTAGCATACCAAGATTTTGTAAAGATTTGGAGACATTTGATTGAATATATGTACTCTATTTGAAGTTAGATGTAAAAATGACTCCTAAACTGCTCTCTTTAACAAAGCTTCTTAGGTCTTCGTTTACAACCTGGTTATTTTGCAAAAAGTAACTCTACGTAGGATTGGTTTTACCACAATGGATAAAACAGCATTTTGAAATGTTTAATTTACTAATGTTTAATTGTTTAAGTTTAAGTTGTTTAAGTTGTTTTAAATGTTCAAGCAACCAAGTGTTTGACCACTCGTATACTAAGCGTAGACGATTTTGCAGATCAACGAAGTTAGTCTGCGATAAAGTTTTAAAAAAAAGTTTAGTATCGTCGACAAATACTTTAGAAGTTTCTGTAAGTTGGGCAAGATCGTTTGTAAAAAGAATAAAGAGGAGCGGGCCGAGAACAGAACCTTGAGGAACACCACTAACAACATCAACCCAGTCAGAGCTAGTATTGTTAACTGTAACGCGTTGTTTTCTGCCTACTAAGAAGGAATTAATCTAATGTAGTAGTTTTTCGTTTATTTCGAATAATTTTAATTTTAACATGAGTTTGGTGTGAGGTACGGAACCAAAAGCTTTAGCAAAGTTAAGGTAGATTACATCTATAAACTGGTACTATGCTAGAGAAAATGAAATAATATCAAAAGTATTTATTAGATTAATTACACAAGACTTATGACGAAGCTTATCATGTTGATTTGTAGAGAGCAGACTGATATCATTGATGTGCTTCAAGATTCAAGTTTATCTAAATCTAACTTTACATTACTTTTAAATAAACTTATTTAGGTGTGGTATTGAAAATAATAACTTCAATTTTCCTGAAAAAAATGGTTAATTTTCAATATAAAAATATGTTAGAAATTACATCATTTCTATATAAAACTACGCTTGATGATTTAGTCGCATTACCTTTATAATAAGGGATAAAATGATCTTTCGATACATACCAAATATGTCATATTTTTGATGAATAAACTTACACATATTGTAATTGAAAAAACTTATATTTTTGTTCGGAAAAACGTGTACCATGCCTTGGTTACCATGGATAAAAAAGCATTTGAATTATACGTTAGGAAATAAAATGACATAAAAAGTCATTTTATTCTCAAATGTTAAACTTCTTAACTAATGTTATAGCAAATTATTTTAAATATAGTAACAATTTATTGATAATGATTGTATAAAGTATATAAGTATACAATTTTTATATTATTTTTTATAAACAACGACAGTATTAGACATTGAAAGTCTTTTAACGAACTTTATATAGGAATCATTAAATATAAGTACATGTAAAAAGATATAAAAATACAACGCATGTTTTTGATTTCGGATATATAGATTTGTTGATTAAACTGTGGTCTAAATAACTTTTTTTCAACTAAAATTGCATAAACTTGGTCAATTCTTGTCTAAATACTTGCTAAAGATGTTATCGCGTTACAAGGCATCAGACATTTTTTTCGGTGGAAGAGGCGGTTGACTTCCTCTGACCTAAAAAAAAATAAAAAATACAAAAATGTCTTAAAATGATATTTTAATTCATTTTAAGAACAAAAAATTTCATATAAAGTATCAATCCCATTTTTATTTTATATTTTAATAAAAGTTTATAATATATACCATTTATATTTCTTTAAAAGGAAGAACCAACTAAAATAAATATAACACAAAGAAAGTGCATTATAAAAGTGACAAACTAAATGAACAAATACTTAAAAACTAAATTTTTATTTAAAAGAACAAAAAACGTCATATAAAGTATCAGTTCCATTTTTAATTTTTATTTTAATAAAAGTTAATAATATATTAAAGTTTTATTTCTTTGAGAGAAAGAACTAACTAAATTTAATATAATACAAAAAACTGCATTATAAAAGTGTAACAAACAAAAGAATCCATGATTACTCATAAAACTATACTTCTATTGAAAAGTTATAACATATAGTCAATGGGGGTAGATGAACCCACAGTTAAAAATTGCAAATAACATGACAGTGAAAAGATTAAATTCACAATCAAATTTTTAAGATTTGGAATTCAAAAATCTCAAATACATACCTATTTTTGAAGATTTAGATGCAACTAAGTATTAATAACAACAAAAATAAAAATCAGGATAAGAACGTAATAAATATACTATTTTATAAAACATAATATTAAGAAATTATTGAATCATTTCTAAAAAACTATATATATTTTTTTTGGTCAGCTAATTACTAAGCAAATTATTAAAAACAAGTAAAAATATTTATAATAAAAAGAAACTCTTAAATTTCTTACTTACTCATAAATTCTTTTACTTCTTTTGTGAATTTTTTTAAGAGTAAAATAAAAAATTATAACTGAGATTAATGAAGAATAAAAAAATAGCCAAAAAGTTTTGTAACTGATCAAGTTTTGTAATCAACCAATTAGTTCTCTAAAAGTAAGATTATTAAATTAGCAAAAGGCTTTATAAAACCAATAAAAGTTTGTTTGAAATTATATTATAATGTATTACATTTTTATTTAATACAAAGCATTTTATAAGTTGTAAAATTTTACTGTTTACAACACAATTTTTCAAGTTTGCTAAGTTATTGGCCAAATAACTTTGAAATTGTGTTTTCTGTCAAATTTTAAAATTTCTGTAAATTTTTAGTTTTTTTTATCTTTATCTTACAACTTTCAAAAACACTTGCTAAAAAAGTTGTAACAAATAAAATATCAAAAAAAAAAGTGAATAATTAATAATAGAACAAATAAAAATAAAATAAGTTAACTGGAATCAAAACACGAGTCAGTGTTTAAATTTCTTTTATAATTGGACTGTGTACTTGTATATATCAATTAGTAAAGATGAATTTCTCTTTCTTGTAGCAAAATAACAATTTTTAGATTTGTTAAAGTATTTCGCAATTATGGTAGTCATACTGAATTCAGTGGCAGTAAGAAATAAACAGTAAGCTACATCAAAAATCAAACTTTCGACTAGTCCTATTAAGATTGGTGGCATTAATTCGGAGATTGAAATGTTCTTCAAACAATTTGGAGATTGCAATGTAGTAAAACTCATTTTATCTAAAAGTTAGATTATTAAAAGACTTATTATAATTAAAACCTATTAAAGTTTATTTGAAAAGTTTCTCTCTACAATTTTATATACAAACAAATAAAGTATACTTAAGTTCTGAAAAGTATACATTTGTTTGTTTTTAACGGTTGATTAATTCACCCCCTATCTCCCGTGAATATTCTAAAAAATTTCAAAATTAGGTACCAAAAGTGGGGGTAAAAATAGAGATAATGCACATCTATATTTTTCAATAAAACTTGGCAAGTTCACAAAAAATGTGTAAAATTGGTAAGACTAGGTTAGAAAAGTGTAAAAAACTCATCTTCAAAGTATGGGGAATGCATAAAATGCTAGACATTTTTAAAAGTCAATAATCATTTTAAAAAATTTGTTATTGTAATCAAAAGACAAATATTAACCAAGATATATTCTTCTAGTTTTTAAACAATATTTATTATAGTATGAAAATTTAAAAATTTAGGCAGGAAAAAATTGTCCCTACTTGTCAACTACTGTCAAAAAACAAACTTAAAACGTGTGAAACAAGAATTTAGCACATATTTTAGTTCAGTAAAATGCAAATTTCGCATACCTAAAACAGAAATTTTATTACTAGTTTTAATAATTTTATATGTGCGCACCTGCAAAAAACTGGTCATTTTTACTTTGATTTTACAAGTCACTACTTTTTTGATTTTTTATATTTGCTTTACTTTTCATGATTTAGGTGCTTTAGGTGATTTGGGAGAATGATCACCATGCTCAGAAACCAGTCAATCGAAAGTCTTAACTGTACCAAAACAATTAAGAGAGTGTTCTTGCTTAAACTATAAGTTAAATAGAGTATGTCAAATAGATTTATCGTGAAAACAATATCAAAACTGTAGTAAAGGGGTTTCTTGTTTAGGTAAAAAAAAAAAATTATTTTATTTAGTTATTTAATATTTTATTTTAATAAAGTTTTAGAACATGTGTCATTCATTTCTTAATTTTTGACCTCACTTACTGGTCTTTCTACCAATGGCATAGTGATTTTATTCACTTTCATTTTTATTATGCTTTATACAGTTAAAAATACATCTTTCTTATATAATTTACTCCTTATACAATTTTTTATTAGATGTTTTAAAGATTTTTATTCAAATAAAATTATTTTAAGTAAGTGCAAAAATTGCCTTCGATATTTGGTGAAACCTTTTTCAGCTAGAACACATAATTATAGTAGAATTAGGCTTCTTTTCGTTAAAAACCCTTTTTGTATAGAAACTTACTTAAAATTGAAAAATAAAACAAAAGTGTCAAAAAGACAGGTTTCTACTAATTTCTTAAAAAAAAAAAAAAATTTGACTGGAGAAAAAGAGTAGTCACATTTCAATTACTGATTTTTTCTTAGAAATAACATAAGTTTCTTAAAAACAACATAAGAGGTTGTTTTTGCCAGGCTTGTTGCAAAAGTTTGTAACCCATTTTTTAAGTCGGAGAAAAGTGTTGATAATAAAAATGGCCTGGCAGCACAAAACTTAAAAGTTCTAAGAAAAAGACATAGAATGAAAAGTCTAATTTGTTTTTGATGACTTCAAAAAGTTGAAGAAATCATTCACTTATTTTTTATTATCTCTAGATGAATGAACATCAAAGAATAATCATTAGTATATATTTTTAAATTTGCAATTTTTGAAAAGACAGGTTCAATCTAGCTAGAAAAAAAAAAAAATACTTTTTGTATAACGATTTTATAATTACATTTACTATTTATTACATACTGGAAAATATTAATATATTTTTAAACTCTAATATACTTTTAACATGATTGCAATCAAACAATATTAAGTTATGAGTTAATTTAAAATAGAGGATATGTATAATAATAGAAAATGGTTAACTGAAAACTTTAAAAGTTCCAGGATCTAATAAAAATGGAAACCAAAGATGGGGATGAGTTGAAAACCTTTTTTGATGTGCCAAGACAAAAACTGAATTAATAACCCAGCGGGCACGGCAACGTCCATATGACGTCGAAAAGACGTCTTTTTAGGGCGTCCAGAACTGGTTCTAAATGACAACGCCAGATGACGTCTTTTTAAGACGTAATTAGGACGGAATTAAGACTTGTTTTGAGACGTCTAAAAGAAGTGAGTTTAGGACGTTCAGAACTAGTGCTAAATTGAAAGCCGAATGACGTCTTTAAATAACCTAATTTAAACGTTCTTATTTCGACGTATAAAATACGTGTTCTAACATGACTTTACTTAAACGTAAGGTTTAAATTTATGTTTTCACAGAACTTCTTTAGAGTAAGAAAAAATAATAAATCGTTTAAATTTTTTGATAATATAATTGTGCTGAGTTTTATAAATTATTGCTCTTTAAAATATTGCCACCAGCATTTTAAAGTTTTTTTTTGCTGTAGGAATCAGGGAAGCAGTCTTAACCTTTAAAAAATAATGTTAAGATAAGTATGTAATAATAAAGGGGAAAGAAATGAATAACACACACACACACACACACACACACACACACACATATATAATTATTATTTTATTAACATAACATCAAACATCAAAAAATACGAATTTCTCAACACTAAATTTATTTTTTTAAAAAAATTTTTTGACTGGATTGTTGTGACCAGCGTATATATTTATGTATATCAAGTATGCAATATAATTGCGGTATTAAAAATGCTCTTTTTATAGTAAAATTATACTTACTTTGAAAGCATGCCCTTCTCAAATGCACTGCATGATGAGCCGCCAACATTTAATAACTTCTATTTCTAAATTCAAAAGATAACACTAGTGTTATTGATATGGGACAACTTAGTGTAAGTTATATTGGGCATAGGAGAAATTCATTAGTGTTTTATTCAATTCACAAATTTTGTGTAATTTATGTTTATTTGTAAAGTGAGCATTATGTATATAATAACAGATCAAAATTTTTTATGTAAATTATCCTTATAAAAAAAACTAAACATTTAACCATAATAAAAAATGTACTACTTTTTGCAATAATAGTATCGAGAAATGATTGATCACAATCAAGAAACTTGGCGATAGAATCATACTAGTAAAGATCAAAACTATTCTCAACTTTAATCGTTTTTTATATTTCATTATTCTTAAGATAAGTAAGTAAATGAATTAAAGACTATATATTAGTTAATTGAAAAATAATATGCTATTATAACTTTTATATATATATATATATATATATATATATATATATATATATATATATATATATATATATAAATTATAACAGAAAAAATATATATTGCATCTTCGCTTCTAACAAAGCTGCGAACAACCACTATAAGAGTTTGGAAGTTATTGGAAGAGAAAAGATTAAGTTCGTAGAACAAGATAACGATTGACAGATGACTTAAAAGATTGCAAATTATATGAATCAGGGAAGCAAGATGAAGGAAGCAAATTCCTAAGAACTGACTTTCAAAGAAAAAAAACTAGCTTTAGAGCAGCGCCCATTATAGTATTTGTAGAAAAGAGAAAAAGAAGCAACATCACGACGATGTGACAATGGTTGGAGATTGGCTGCACAAGCAGGTCCAACTATGTTTACAATGCGTTTTTCCACCTTGTCTAAAAGAGAAAGGGCATCAATAGAAGATCTGC
>NC_061162.1:48460588-48485588 GCF_022113875.1 Hydra vulgaris | reverse complement strand
AAAGTTCATTAACTAATGTACTGGTCCAATTATTTCGAACAGAACAATCTAAAAGTTGTTATTTAAAGATATTGAATTATATTGAAGTATCAGCATAAATTCTCTGTATTATTTATAGGTTTTTTGTCATAAACTCTCTGTATTATTAATAGGCTTTTGAAAAATATGACTATGCATTAGAAACTGCGATGTCTAAGTCTTTTACACAGTCAGAACTTGGTTCTTGATATAGTATATCAATTATTATACTTGAAATACTATATCAAGTGTCAAGTATATACTTAATATATATATATATATATATATATATATATATATATATATATATATATATATATATATATATATATATATATATATATATATATATATATATATATATATATATATATATATATATATATATATATATATATATATATATATATATATATGTATATATATATATATATATATATATATATATATATATATATATATATATATGTATATATATATATGTATATATATACATATAGACTATGCATTAGAGACTGCGATGTCTAGTCTTTTACACAGTCAGAACTTGGTTCTTGATATAGTATATCAATTATTATACTTGAAATACTATATCAAGTGTCAAGTATATACTTAATATATATATATATATATATATATATATATATATATATATATATATATATATATATATATATATATATATATTTATATATATATATATATATATATATATATATATATATATATATATATATATATATGTATATATATATATAGTATATCATATACCTAGTTTTTAACTATTTATTTCAATATCTGTATCAATTTCAATATATGTATCAATATTAATACGACTCTCAAGTAATTAAATATTTTAAAAAAAATTTATATAAATTAGCAAGAACCTTTTTTACATATATAAAAAATATATATAAAAAGCAAGGTGTTTTTGAAATTCTCCTTGAATCTTTGGGAAGTTCCAAACTGTGATTTGGCATTATTTTAAGAAGATCATTAACTAATGTACTGGTTCCATTATTGAACAGCTCAATGTTGTCGAGTAAAGACAATGAATTCAAAGAATTATTAGGATAATTGTTCCATGTATCATTAACAGGTTTTCCTATTAAAAAATTCGATTCTGCATGAGATGTCTAAATCTTTGAAATTGTTAGAACTTGGTTCTTGATATAGCAAGACTATACTAATAGTATATCAAGTATATATTTACATAGTATAGCATATATTCAGTTTTAAACCGTGTCTTTCATTATCTGTAAAAATTTCATTACCTGTATCAATATTACCACAATTTTCAAGTAATTGATAACAAAAACAAAAATTAGATGGAACGTGCTTATTACTCGTTGTAAAAAGACTTCTTTTGTAATTGAAAAAAAACTTTATTAAAATGCGTTACTTAAAAATGTTAAGAAGTTTTAGCGCTTGCGTGATTGAACTGATTTTTTTTATTTAACAAAGCATTCTGGATTATTCGACGCGAAAAAGACGTTCAAAAGACGTTTAGAATTTTAATGGGACGGACCGACGCAATTTGAACGTCCTAAGGACGTTTTTTTTACGTCCTGTGCCCACTGGGAAAGGTTTTTATAGCATGAAAGGCCAGATACAGTAAAAAGATGCAACTTGTTGAATTAAAAGCCACCCGGTGGAAAATCGGCTAGCGAAGAGCTAGCGATATTCGTTAAGATTAAGACAGCAATTTGGCCACTAGGATCGCTAGCTTTATAAGCTAGCAATCCACTAGCTACAGAAGCTTGCAAATAGTTAGCATTAAGTCGTTACGATTAAATCAGCGATTTGGCCACGAGGATTGCTAGCTTTATAAGCTAGCGATCCGCTAGCTAAACAAGCTAGCGAATAGCTAGCATTAAGTCGTTATAATTAAGACAGCGATTTGGCCACGAGGATCGCTAGCTTTATAAGCTAGCGATCCGCTAGCTAAACAAGCTAGCAAAAAGCTAGCGACAAGTCGTTACGATAAAGACAGCAATATGGCCACGAGGATCGCTAGCTAAATAAGCTAGCGATCCGCTAGCTTATAAACAAGTTAGCGAACAGCTAGCTTATAAACAAGTTAGCGAACAGCTAATAACAATTCGTTACGATAAAGACAGCGATTCGGCCACGAGGATCGCTAGCTATATATGCTAGCGACTAGCGAGTGAAAACTCATAAGAATAACTATAACTGTTAGGCTAGAAAATATCAGCTATCGGGTTAGAAGCTATGCTCAAAGAATCGCTTGCTATATTTTTCAGGGGAGTGAATTATAACCATTAAAATAAGATTGCATTTATAACAAATTAAATACAAAATGTTAATACTTGTTTCCATAAAAAGCTATAAATGTTAAAGCCATTATAAAATGTTAAAAGAAAAAAAATATAGATTACTTTTAAAAACTTCATTAACAACTAAATAATTTTGCTTAAATTAAATTAATAATTTTAAAAGATATTTAAAAAGATAATAGAATAAAATTTCTGTCAAATTTTAGTTTTTTTTATCCTTATCAACTTTCAAAAACACTTGCTAAAAAAGTTTAACAAATAAAATATCAAAAAAAAAGTGAATAAATAATAATAGAACAAATAAAAAAATAAGTTAACTGGAATCACTAGACGATTCAGTGTTTAAAATTCTTTTATAACAGGACTGTGTACTTGTATATATCAATTATTAAAGATGAATTTCTCTTTGTAGCAAAATAACGATCTTTAGATTTGTTCAAGTGTTTCGCAATTATGGTAGTCATACTGAAGTGGCAGTTGGAAATAAACAGTAAGCTACATCAAAAATCAAACTTTCGACTGGTCCTATTAACCTACGCTTTTTATTTGCACCAGTTTGATTAATGTTGCAACATAGCTTGTTTGTTAAACAAGATTTTAAAGCGTTTTTTAAAAAGTCACTTACATATCTCCTACTAACTTGCTTCATCGTTCTGGAAATGATATCTTTATCATTAGAATTAATTATTTTATTTCCTAGTGAGTCAAACTCTTTAACTGATTTAGCTGGTAAATAAAGTTATTCATTTGGTCTATTCCAGTTTTTTGAGATAAAGATAAAGAAAAAGAAGAAGATGAATACATTAACGGTTGAATTTGTAAAGCAGACTGATACTTGATGGAAACACTATCTGTTTAACTGGCAAGTCATTTAGTTGATCCACTGAGGCAGAGACGACAGAAAATTCTAAAACAAGATTAAAAATGATTATAAAAATACGATTAAATGATATAAAAATTCTTTCACAATATTCTAATTATAGCGTTTTTTTTGAATTTAAAAATTGTAACCAAAAAAGCAAATAAACCATAAAAATGAAACAAAAAAAAAAGGATTATTTTTACAAAAGGGATAAAAAAAATTTAAATGTATACTAAATTGGAAACAAGGAGCTTTGGTGGCTCCTTCAATGGTAATGATGACAAAGACGGTTCTTCAAAAAGGCTTTTTCTTTTCACTTTCTGTTTTGTTGACTTATAGGAGTTTTCTTGTGTTTTTTTTTTGATGAATCAAAATCAATTTCTATTTCTGATTCTGCAGTAAGAATATATGCTACAAAACAAATAACTTTTTTAATGTACATACAATCATAGTTTTATACAATATATAATCTAAAAAATATATATCTAAACTTGTATGTATAAAAATTTTTTTGGAATCTGGAAAAACTTAAAGTTGAAAAAAATTTTGGAAATATACGGAAAAGGATAATCCAAGACATATACAAAAATCTATATTAAAAAAAAAGCACACCAGAAATCAAAATAAATACAAGTCATAGTCATCTCAACTTTATAAATTAAAATTATTAATTTGTAATCAATTAACACATTATCTGCAATGCTTAGTGCATTGATTACAATATAAATAATTTATTGAATTGGTTTAAAAATACTCGCAACCAAAGGTGGAATGCTCTGCTATTTGCTTTGACCCACACGGCCAATAAGTTTAAGGAGTCCATTTTAAGGGGTAATTTTTTTTTTCAATACAAATTTTTGCATTTTTTGAATAAACAATTTTGTATCAATTCCAACTAAAAAGTAAAAAATAAAATAAAAAATAACATTTTTTAATATTAATTTATTTTTAAAAAATGTTACTACTGAAACACTTCGTATTTTTGAACTCGAACAGGGATAAAAAATACTTATCTGCATATATGCATAATATGCATATATGCACTAATATGCATGCCACATTTACAAAATTAATGTTTTTTAAATGTGGCATGCATAATGTTTGACAAAGATCTCTAATCATCCATAAATCAATTTTTTAGTTTCTCTGACATTATTATAACACAGTTTTTTAATTCCAGAACTTCACTGTCGCAGTATAAATTAACAATATAATTCATCTGAAAATATATATATCCACTTTTAAAAGAGAAACAATTTTTCTTTTACAACTTAAGTTTTAGAAGAAAAAAAACTTCATTTCGTGCTAAAATATAGATAGCTTACAAGCTGCAATATGTAGCAATCAAATAACTATAGAATTTTTGTTATCTTTTAGCTAGCTAAATCACAACTATATGTAGCTATCGATATGTAGATATCAATTCAAAGCTACTATATGTAACTAGCGATAAATCGTAATAAAATCTAAAAACTGCTATATATATGCTAGCGACTAACTATATATTTATGGCTATCAAATAACCAGCTACACAAATGCAATAAGTAGCTAGCGTCATATCGGAATAAAATTGCTATCTATAAAAGTGTGTTATGTAGTTATCAACTAGCTATCGATACGTAAAAAGCGATAAATCGTAATTATATCGATTGCTAAGAAGCTGCGATATGTAGCTATCGAATAGCTATAGATATATTGCTATCTAGTTGCCAGCTAAACAAATATGATATGTAGCAAGCGATAAATTGTAATAAAATTGCTGTCTATAAAACTGCGTTACGTAGCTATCAACTAGCTATCGATTTTCGGCTACATTATAGCTAGCTACAAAGCTACGATACGTAAATAGCGATAAATCGTAATTAAATAGATAGCTAAGAAGCTGTGATATGTAGCTATCGAATAGCTATAGATATATCGCTATCTAGTTGCCAGCTTAACAAATGCGATATGTAGTTAGCGTCATATCGTAATAAAATCGCTGACTAAAAACTGCGATATATAGCTAGCGATATATCGTTACAATATCGCACTGTTTAAAGTTCAATTATTTTCAAAATTAAAATATATAAATAAATATATTTATATATATATATATATATATATATATATATATATATATATATATATATATATATATATATATTCATATATATATATATATATATATATATATATATATATATATATATATATATATATATATATATATATATATATATATATATATATATATAAATAAAAGATCCAACACTAAAAATCGAATTTTCAATGATGTTAAATACTTAAGAAAAAAATTAAATAAGAAAAAAAAAATTGCTCGAAAATCGCTATAAAGCTAGTTAGTCGCTCGCTAATCGCTAGCTCGCTTCCAACCGGTCAAGTAAGAATGAGTTTTGGTTTATCATAATAGTGATGATAGCTCGTTTGAACATTGATACACAAATGCTAATATGTATGAACATAATAATATTGTGAACATAATAATATGTTTAATATAATTATGTAAAGAAATGCAACCTTACAACAATAGGAGAATGATTCAAGCTCAACAAAGAAAGCAGGTCTAACTACACTTACAATGTGGTTTTGAACTTTGTCTGAGAGTAAGAGGGTTGTTATTAATTAATATAGGAATGCCAACAATATTATAATATTTTTTTATAGTAAATAAATGAGTTTCGTTGCCTTAAAAAGTTCAAATCCACAACCCACTGCAAGTCTTAGGCTGTTACAGAAGAGGGATCAGATTAAAAACCGGCGTTTTTTTTAAGAAATCAAAAAATGAAGACTTTTTGTCAAGACAAGAGTATAAAATTGAGTCTTTAGCTAATAGAGGTACTTTAGATGTAAACTTTTCATGAAGGTTGTTGTTATAGATAACAAATATTACACGAGCAAATATAGAACTTTGTGGTCCCTTTAAAGCTACTTGAAACAAAGTGGAGTTTAGACCTTCAAGAGTAACTTTAATACTGCAGTTCAAAAAAAGTAGTTTATTAATCACAAAAACCTTATATAAAGGAACTAATCGTTGGATAGTTGCAGAGATATGTTTTCTTTAGTTTTGAAAAATTAAAACCACTCATTTAGCTCTTTTTAAAAGTTTAGCAAAAATTTAAAAGAATTCTGCAGAACACTTTTTAAGACTATGGTGGAAATCTTGTCTGGAGCGCAAGAAAAATTACTTTAGTTAATAACACTGTTAAAGACTAACCAATAGTCTCTAGATCCCAACATCTGAGATAAGAAACAGGATTTAGTAAACTTAAAAAACAGAGTTTAACATTAGACAGGACCTTTTTACATTGGCTTCCTGGATTAATAGAAGGACATTTGTTTATAAGAAAGATATTCATGTAAAAAAGTTGAAAAAAATTATTACTATTATTACTATTATATTATTATTAAATTATTACTATTATATTAATAAAACAACTGCTCAAGATGGTAAAAATGCGGAGTAGAATGAGGCTGACTTAGTATTGAAGAGAAGTTTCCAAGCTTCTATTCCAGAAGGAAAAGATGCTTCCAAATTACGCCTTATGCACACATATTATGAGTATAAACATACATTTTTGCTATTTATTTAGATGCTGGCAAACAATATCCTTTCATACTTATATAAACTTTAGTACTTAAATGATATTGTATTTATCAAAATAGAAGAAGATCAGATTACTTTGTGGCGTGACTCTAACACGACAAGAAAAAGAGGCGTAATTTTAGACAGATTAGAAAAGAGCGTTTTTTCAGACAACGTTTGCTAGAAAAGATTAAAGTGATTTAGGTATCATCATGTAGAGAGTTAAAAGCTTCGGAAAAAAATTGTAGTAGTAGAACTAAGAAAACTTAAAGAGAGTGCCTTTAATTGAGGTATGATTGACTTTTGGTTCATATTTAGAAAATACTCTAGATGTTTATATTAGAGCAATAATAAAAATGAAGCTAAAGCTGAAGCCTGATGATGATGGCGATGATGGTGATGATGATGATGATAATGATAATGATCATGATGATCATGCTTATAGTGGTAATAATAACTATGATGATCATGTTGATCATAATGATGCTTATATATGCATATATATATATATATATATATATATATATATATATATATATATATATATATATATATATATATATATATATATATATATATATATATATGTATGTATATATATATATATATATATATATATATATATATATATATATATATATATATATATATATATATATATATATATATATATATATATATGTATATATATATATATATATATATATATATATATATATATATATATATATATATATATATATATACAAAAAATGACATGAATAAGAAAAATATACTTTAGGATGTATGATTGTTTATGCAGCACAAATTACAAACCTGGCCCCAGCTTTATTTTATTAAACCTGGCTCCGGCCCCGTTCAAATATCAACCCCCGTCGTTTACTACAATGACAGTAGTATAAGCATTTGAAATGGTTACAAATAGGTTCTATTTTAAACCTTGATCATTGTATTCTTGGTTTAGCGACAGACGGTGTCTGTTTGATGAAAAAATTAAGGAAACTTTTATATATTTTTCATCAACTTTGTCATTCCTATTGTCTTTATCTTGTTGTTGTTGATGTACTTGACAAAAAGAATTTTTTTATTGAATTCGACACTAATGATGAAGATCTCCAACCAAAAATAATGTTCCTGAGATCCCCAACCAAAAATAATGGTCCTCACCAACTTTGTTTGAAAGAGGTTGGAAAACAAAGATAAATGATTTTTGACACAAAGACAAGATGAAATTCTTTGATCAAAATCGTTTTAGGATGAAAAATGTTTTAGATCCCATTCTTAATGATCTGTCTGCCAGCCAGATTTTATAAGAGATTAAGCTGAGTAATTTAAGATAATTGAGGTTGAGACTACTGCTCTTTGTAAAAGAGATGTTAACATTTTGACTAGTGAAAAAGTTTTTAAATTTACTTTTTCAAAACTAAATGAAAAGAAAAGTGCTGCTGGTAAAGATCTTTGTACTGCTGTGTTAGAAAGAATCAATGATAAAAGAATCTCTGGTATTAGTTGACGAACTGTTATGATAAAATTACTGAAAACTCAATTCTTTATTATCTACAAAAGAAGGGTCTTCAATAGTAAATAATCAATACAAAAGACTTTTTTTTGAAAGATATAATCTCAATTTAAAATAGCTTATCAATTGATTCAAATGACAAGAGTACTGCTCTAGAATTTAAAGAATTTTTGCCAAAGTAGAGTAAATGTGATGAATTTTTAGAATATTTATCTGACACTGCTGTGGCTTTACTAACTAAAAATATGTTATATCTATTAGAAAAGAGTTTGCATTGTTTGAAGTTTCTAAAGAATAATTAAATGGTTCGGAAAAATTATATTTAGTCCTTTCTTCTTTGTTACCTTCTGAGCTGTTGCATCTCGAAATTATTTAAAACGGTAACAAAAAATCAGTTAAAATTAGAACGAGAAAAGTAACGGTAACGAGAAAAATTTTATTGTTAAAAAATCAGAAAAGACTTGATTTGTTAGATGGTGAAAAATTCCGAAAAAAATTTCAAGCAGAAACGAAATAGATTTATTCTCTAAACATCGTTTTGCACAAGACAAAATTTTAGCGCAAAGCGAAGTTTTTCGTTGATAAGCATGATACAGCGTTTTGCTGCAGCAAAAATAAAGTCGGTTTCATTTCGACTATTTGCAAATTGCCATAAGCAAAAAATAATCAAATTTTAAATATTTATCACGTGACAAAAACAGTAAGAAAATGCGATAGCACGTTGTTTTTAAAATGGCAAAAAACAAAAGCCTTCACCTGACGATCTTATTGATTTTAATTGATCTTATTGATTTTATATGAACATTAGTAAATTAATTAAATATGGAGCAAGATTTAAATCAAGTATATACAAATGCACATTCCACACTGTCAATTGCAAAAGTTACACTACATAAGAATGTTTAGGTTGAAGTGGCGATACGAAGATAAACTTATTTGTAAAAAACCCTACATAGAGTTAAACCTGCTGTTCTTTCTAACAGTAACAATTTTTTAACAGAAAAGTTCATATCAGAATTTAGCATTTTTTCTTATACTATTTTATAAAAAGCCATATTAAATTATTATATTACAAAATGATATCACATCTTAAATACAAAGACATAAATATTAAAATTAATGAATAGAAAGAAATTTCTACATGCTTTAAAGTAGAATGTATGCTTCAAAAAGTAATTATTGCTTTTAGTTAAACATACAGCGTAAACTTATTGCTGACATTTTTTTATTGTTGATAACTAATAAAAAACAATTCAATAGAAATCAAAACGGCTTTTCGTCGTAGCGAATAGATTTGCTTCGCGCAAATATTTCGTCTTGTGGAAAGCGGCCTTAAATCTCTATAAATTATTCTAAATATTTATACAACTTTATCGTATTTCGATTTTTGTAAACTTTATGTTATGAAAAAATCAGCGCTTTTATTTACTTTTTATTCTAGTTTACTAACACTACAAGAAATGATTTATAACTAGTTCTAGTTTACTTAACACTACAAAGAAAAAAATTCATGAAATTCATGAAATTCATAATTACTTTATAACAATAAATTAGACCCGATCAGCATCAGTACTCGTTTTACTTTTTATTGGATGATCTTCAGGACTGTTGGATATCAGACGTCATTTTTTGATAGTAACCTGTTTTAACAAGGAAGTAAAAATAGCCATGTCACTTTTTTAACGTGACAGTTACTTAAATTTTATGTTAAAATGCACTTAACGTAAAATAAACTATTGAGAAATTACGAGTAGTTTGTTATCTTTCGGCCGTAAAAACATTAAAAAATTTTTTTTTAGAAATAAACTGTCCCACTGTGAAGCTACGATTTATTCTATTATTGTTAATGAGTTTCACCTGATCGAAGTTCAGCTGGATGTAATTTTTTTAGTTGTAACGATTTTCACCTTTTTGTACAATCGCCAAATTAAATCGAAATCGTCTTTTTCAAAAACATCTCTTTTGAGAGGAAATATCTATTTAATAGTTTTCAAAAACATCTCTTTTGAGAAGAAATATCTATTTAATAGTTTTCAAAAACATCTCTTTTAAGAAGAAATATCTATTTAATAGTTTTCAAAAACATCTCTTTTGAGAACAAATGGATGGTTAAACGCCAAACGAATATGTTAAAATGAGATAATTAGATACAAACGTATTTGCAGTTAAGTGCAATAAAAAATTTTAACCATAGTATATTGATGTTAGCAAAAAAACACTACATAAATCTTCTTTTAGCATAAACTAATTTTTTTCTACTTTAATGTATAGGTATGTTCGGCGCTTAACCACCCAAATATCTTTTTCTCAGTGCAAGAAATCAATATAAAAATATCCTGTCCGATAATCTGTTCCATTTTTCTAAGTTTACTAAATAAAGGTATGTCTAATAATCTGTATCTCAAGAGTCTAATTTTAATTTCTCTCCAAAAGCATAAAATTACAGAACAAATTTTAAAGAATTTTTCACTCCCGCCTATCCCACTACCCTCCGGTTAATATTCACCTCTCTAAGTATTCTCTGATTAATAATTTAGGCAACCTCCACATACTGTTTTATTAATAAGAATTACTTTGTCTACCATAAAATTATTAGGAAAAACCGATTTTTTTAAAAAATTTATTTCGTAAACTGCCATAGTGATTTGGACATTAAGTCATGGAATAAGCTTAAAAAAAATGTTGGTTGACTATGGGGTCTAAGACTTAAAATATTTTTTAAGAGTGCTTTTCATGAGTATGGATACCATATTTTCTCACTGCACGTATATAAATACATGTAGTGTGAAGTTTAAAAAAGTTTTAGCTTTGTTATATGTGGTTTAAAAAATGTTCGTAGGTTATATACTTTTAAATATAATTATATTATTTTATTATAAGTTTATTTATTTCCTATTTTAAATTATCTAAATATTTTGTATTAGTTTTTTGATCAAATTTAATTTATAGTAAAAAGTTTACTTTGAGTTTTTTTAATTTTGATTTATTTCAAATATTCTTTGTAGGTATCATTAACTATTTTTTATGTAAAAAGTTGAAGAATCAAAGAATCATATTGACAACTTTGAAGATAAAGAAGGAGAAGATAAATGTTTTTAAGTACCGTAGAACGGGGTGACTTTGTTAGGATTTTGAGCATTTTTGCAAAATAAATCTGGTTCATTACAATTTTTTCTGATTTTTTTTTTCCCGTTATAACATTATACCTTTCCTTTACATAATTCCATTAAATATTTTTAATTTTTTTTTGTCTTAATATATATGTTTTTAATCCAAAATGTTATCAATCTCACCCCGTCGTTTGGGGTGACTTTGATAGTCTATTTTTTTTTAATGGCTTATTGATTTAACCCTCTTTACAGTGTCGCTAATACTTTCTTTTTGACTTCTACTGAATTAGAACACAACATATTAAACTTATAAGATTTACTGGTAAAATTATAAATTTAGACAACAAGTTTGGTTATCGAATATATCTACAGAATGGACAAAGAAAAAACAAAAATAAATTTGATGTTAATAAGCTAAACACAGAAAAATAATATATCAATAACATTGTTATAGAAATTAGCAGTTATAAAATAACACTAACAAAAAAATAATACTAATTGCATATAAATATTAGTACTGATTTACCCTGTAGTACTGATTAGTACTGATTTACCCTGATTTACACTGATTTTTCTGCAAATGTGATTGAGAGTAACCAAAAACGAGTGGTATATTCCAGTGGTATTATAACTGGAAAATACCACTTGAACATCTAAGTATAGATTTTTAGAAAAAAAAAAAATTCAAAAAAATTAAAATCACAAGATTTTTTGGCATTTTTTGGTACGTGTAAAAATCGTTATTTTTTTGTTATAGTCATGTTATTCCTAACACATTAGCACAATTTAGAATCACTTTATAATCATTAAAATTTCAAAAATATTAGCAGAATATAATTATGTACAAGAATAAAAAAAAAAAATAGTCTCTAATTGTGCAATTTCACATTCAAATCATTATTTTTGTAACTAACAGACGAAATTATCAAAGTCACCCCGCGTATCAAAGTCACCCCGTTCTACGGTACTCGATGAATTTATTAGAAAAAGTGATGGTAATATTGTATTAGTTATGATGATTTTTTTTTTTTTTTAATTATATCATTAAATCAATAATTAGTAGATTATTTAACGTATTTTTTTATTTGTTAACACTAATTATCGAGTTATGAAGAACATTTAACTATGAAATTAATAATTTTAAAGAATTTTTATTTAAAAAATATTATATGGGAGGTATGGAGTCGTTTTTTATAAAAAAATCTTGAAAATAATATTTGTTTTACAAAAATTATGGGGAAAGGATAATTTCAAAAACTTATAAGAATGCTCGTTTTTATTTTTTACTTTTAGATGAAAAAAAAACCAAAAACATTTTTTTCCCATTAAAATTATAAACAATAAAACAATTTCTATAGAAAAATTATTTTCTCTTGAACAAAATTGCTTCATTTGAGTACTAGGTTGAACTACCTTTGAAAAGAAAAATTAATTGAGTACTAGGTTGAGCCACCTTTAAAAAGAAAAACTAATTGAGTACTAGGTTGAGCTACCTTTGAAACGAAAAATTAATTGTGTACTAGATTGAGCTTTGAAAAGAAAAATTAAGGTTAAGCTAACTTTGAAAACAAAAATTAAGGTTGAGCTACCTTTGAAAACAAAAATTAATATTAGGCACCCTGTAATCTTTTATAAATCATGGAAGCAACTTTAAAAATACTTTTCATTTCTTTTTTTTTTTTTTTTTTTTTTTTTTTTTTTTTTTTTTAATTTTGTTTTATTAAATGTATTATACTTTTTAATATATATTTTAAAGTTACATTTTAACGTATTGAAAAACAATTTTTTTTAAATTGTTCTATTTTAGTTATCTCAAAAACTTTTTCAATTTTGAAACACATTCTTAAAAGTTCTTGAAATCACATTATAAAAGTTGATATATTGATAATGTTCTAAAAGGTTCTGGTTTCTAAAACATTTCATTAAACATTATTTTTAAAAATAAAATCACTTTTTAAAAGTCGAATTCGAAATACATTCTAAAAAAAAACACATTCTAAATGTCGAATTCGAAATACATTCTAAAAAAGCAGACAATATATATTTACTATAGACAATATATATTTACTAAAATAGCGATTTTTTTTTATTTTTATTTTTCAACATTAAAAATTATAAGCACAAATTATACGTTTTTATACACCAATATGTAATTTAAAGTATTATTTTTAAAATCATATATTTCAAACGCCATGTTTTTTGAGTCTCAAAAAATTAAAAATGCAACAAAAGCGGCAGAAAATTTATTCTGTTTACGACAATAATGCTTACAATGTTCTATTTAAGCGAAAATAGGTTTCACAATTGGAATTTCAATCTTTAGGACTAGGAACAGTAGACCTCAGGACATGGAGACAGACAAATCAGATGGATTGAGGAATGCCTACGGCTTAAGTTTAACAACTACGAAATAACTATACTACCCTTTTGAAAACGTTAACTTTACATGGAAAGGATTTGACCTTTTAAAAATAAAAAAATATACGATATGTCCACCTTTTTTATTTTCTCATAAAATAAAAAAATCGACTTTTTGTTGCAAATTGTAACCGGTGATAAAAGTTTATTTCTTATGAAATTCCTACCGACAAACACAATAGTGATATATATATATATATATATATATATATATATATATATATATATATATATATATATATATATATATATATATATATATATATATATATATATATATATGTATATATATATATATATATATATATATATATATATATATATATATATATATATATATATATATATATATTTATATATATATATATATTATTGTGTTTTTTATTATATATATATGTTTTTTTTTATGTATATATATATTTATTTTATTATATATATATGTGTATATATATATATATATATATATATATATATATATATATATATATATATATATATTTATATATATATATATACATATATATATATATATACGTATATACTCATATAGTGTCGCTTTAAGAGCATTTTAATGTAAAAAAAGTCTCTTACGACTACAATTTTAATTACCTCGTCTCTTAAGCTGTTTTTGATTGTCATCGAAATGTCAAAGCAATTAGTTTATGCGGAAGTACATTAAATTTAATTGTTTTTTAAAAAATTTTTAAAAAACCGCAATTATAACGACTAGAAAGTTTTTTTTAATTAGTGGTGTTTTTGTTATTGATTTAATAAAAAACATTTTTTAAACATGCGTAAATGTTGCTACATCGACTATCTTATAGCCTGACTCGCAACGGAGTGCTGCTACATCGACTGACAAATAGCCTGACTCGCAACGGAGTGCTGCTACATCGACTGACAAATAGCCTGACTCGCAACGGAGTGCTGCTACATCGACTGACAAATAGCCTGACTCGCAAGGGAATGCTGCTACATCGACTGACAAATAGCCTGACTCGCAAGGGAGTGCTGCTACAACGACTGACAAATAGCCTGACTCGCAACAGAGTGCTGCTACATCGACTGAGGGTTTGGTTTGGCCAGGCAGTCTATCAATTAAAAAAAAAAATTTAATATTTAAAACGTTTTCTGGTCTGGTTTATTAACGCGCTCTTTAAAACTACAGTTTATGGGAAATATTTTTTGATGCTACGCAAGAGACATGCAAGACTATATATATATATATATATATATATATATATATATATATATATATATATATATATATATATATATATATATATATATATTATATATATATATATATATATATATATATATATATATATATATATATATATATATATATATATATATATATATATATATATATATATATATATAAATATATATATATATATATAAATATATATATATATATATATATATATATATATATATACATATATATATACATATATATATACATATATATATATATATATATATATATATATATATATATATATATATATATATATATATATATATATATATATATATATATATATATATATATATATATATATATATATATATATATGTATGGATATATATACATATATATATATATATATATATATATATATATATATATATATATATATATATATATATATATATATATATATATATATATACATACATATATATGTATATATATATATATAGATAGATAGATAGATAGATAGATAGATATAGATAGATAGATATAGATAGATATAGATATATATACATATTTTTTCTTTAAAAGTATGTCAAACTGGGTCTCAATAGAACCAGAATTCAGTATTGATTTCAATTCATTATCTTTTAAATAAATTTGTTTATTTTTTATGAATATTTTATCTGAATAACTTGTATTAGTTATTTTATACACTTTAATGATGTAAGTAAAAAAAGAAAAAAATTTGTATAAGTTTTTGAATCATAATTAGTTTATAGTAAAATATTTACTTCGAATTTTTTGAATTGTTTTATTTTAAGTATTGTTTGCAATTATCATTATCTATTTTTTAAGGAAAAGTTTGAAGACCATCAGGAATCAAATTAACAATTTTGAACACAAAGAAATGTGATTAAGTGGACGATAAATGAAAATGTTAAAAAGCAGCATATAATTTCTATAAGCGGACGATAATTGAACAGCATATAATTGGACGGACGATAATTGAGACAGCATATAATTTCTTTAAGTGGACGGTAAATGAAAATGTTAAAAAGCAGCATTTAATTTCATTATACTTTCTTAACGAATAATTTAAATTAATTTTTTTTAGCATCAGTTTTGAATTGTGTTCATATAAGTACTCTATGAATTTATTAGAAAAGGTGATGGTAATATTTTATCAGTTATGATGACTTTTATAATTATGTCGTTAATTAAAAAAATAGTTGATTATTTAACGTGTTTTTTTAATTGTCAACACTAATTCGAGTTATGCAGAACATATATATATATATATATATATATATATATATATATATATATATATATATATATATATATAAATTTTTTCATTTTTGGCCATTCTTAACAAACATATCTAAAAACTAAGAAAGTTATTTTGTAACTCAAAACTTTTTATCTAATATTTGGTTGGTACTTAAGTAAATTCGTATATTTGTCAATTTTGAAACACATTCTTAAATATTCTAGAACATTCGAAAAGGTTCTGGGTTCTAAACCTTTCCATTGAACATTATTTTTAAAAAAGGAACCCAAGTCAAATTCAAAACACATTTCAAAAAAGATTACAGACAATATATATTTAGGGTAGAGTGGGGCTAGTTGAGCAATTTTTTACTAAACCTAACAGATCTCATGAACAGTGCGTAGGATTTACATAGCATGATCAGTATTTAAAATATAATTTTAACTGCTAAAAATTTGTTAAGAAAAAGTGTAGTTTTAAATTTTTTTGAGAACATATTGCCTAAAGTTTGCGGAGCTGTTCAACCTGCCCCAGCGGGGTAAGTTGAGCAATAGTATGTGGTAAGTTAAAAAATCAACAAATAAATTAAAATGTATTGTACTCATTAAACTTGGGTGAATCATCAATAAAACTTTCAATAACAGTAAGTGTGTGTATATTTAATAAACATTTTTTTTTATACACTTTAATGACGCAAGTAAAAAAAAAAGAAAAAATTAAATAGTAAGAAAGTGTCATAAAATAAAAAAATAAAATTTTATACAACTATCATGAACTTTGACGCCCGATTTAAAAAATACTAATTTTAAAAATGTATAAAAAATAATGTACTGCTCTATTACTTCACATCAAAGTTGTATTTTGTGTTTGATAGTTCAGACTTTTTTTTTTTTATAGGTGCTTAACTTAACCCTATTAGACAAGGTAACGCATTAGGTTTGGTTTTATAAGCTACAATCAAATCAGCAAATGTAAACGAAAGAATTACTCAATTTCAATCAATCTCCAGAGCTCTTATATAATCTGAAATTAGTTTTTTTCAATCATTAACTATAGTGCATTTGTTCAAATATCTGGCTATACTAGAGATTGGAACAAATCGATGATGTATCTACCATCCTTGTTCAAAACAAATTGAATCTGTTTACTTTAACTTAACAAATTAAATTGAATTTAACATATTGAATTAGATTACTGAGCAATCCGACTTGTTTCTCCTTGATTTTAACTTAAATATCTGATGTTAATAAGGATAACTGCTTTATCAACGAATAATAAAAATTTGCAACCACCTGGGCTAAGCTTTATTTAGTGTTTGATTAACGGGGAAAAAATCATTATCAAACGTCGTAAAGATGACGTAGAAGATAATATAGCGGAAATTTTAAACCAGTCCTTTAAATTCTGGAACATCAGAGAACAAAAATTAATATTCAAAAATTTTTAACTTAGAGTATAAACTATTAGTTTTATGTCTTTTGTATTTTTTTACCCGTAATTTTGGGTGATGAAAAGAATAAATAAATAAATAGTTCCTTTTAAGAAGTTTAAACTTTCTTTTTTCGTATCTTTGCGTAAAAATCATCAAAATCTGAGCCATCAACAGAAGGAGATCTGACTGAGAACCGAACTTATCTTCGTTTTTTCTTGAGCAATTGTGGCTGTTGAAGTTGAGCTGGAACTTGTGAAAAAGTTGATTTGAATTACGTTACTGAATCTGAATCTTAAGTCTGAAATCTGTTCTGCGGTTTTGAACTGCTTAATGTTGAACCACTTTTTACAACAGACGTTTGCAGTGTTGCAATTATTTTTTATCTTTAGTAATTGATTCAGCTTCAGCTTCTTCCAAAATATTTTCTTAATTCACAGATCCTTTTTCAGCTAACTTTTGAATCTCCATCTAATAAATACGTTCAAAAACAGCAGCTTGACCTTTCTTGGCTATTGTTTAAAAACATAATTACATAACATATATACATTTGAAAGTAAATATTCTAATCGAAATGATACTGGTACGGTTTCTACTTACTTGATTGTGTTCCTTCAATTCCAAGAAAACTTTTGCATCCATGTATATAGCACAAACAAAGAGATCACTTTCTAAAATGATTTCTGATTGGATCTTCATTGAAGTTGGCATACAAATAGTTGCCACACACACTTGTAGCGTTTTTTTTGTCTTTGAATCGACAACAATTGTGTTCAATATTCTTCCAAGCTGCATAAAATTGCGTTTGGCAATCAAAATTGATCTCTTCTTTTTCTGAAATACCTGAGCAACAATTGAGTTGCCAATATCATGGCCTCGCGGATTTTAATAAAGAAATCCTTCAGTGTTGTACCATCAGAAAACGCCACCTTCAGACTATCACCTAAAGCCAATTGCAAAATGTGTATACCATACTTTTGATCATTAATAAAGTGAACTTTTTGACCGGCGCAGTTGGACGGGACCTATTTTTTCTTTTATAGTGCAAAAAATTATGGAAAATCCAAGCAATATTTTCACCCAATGTTGTAGAAGCTTGAGCAACATCAACCTGAAATTCATTGTTCAGATTATCTTTGTATTCCATTTCGTTAGTGTAGACCAGCATTTGGTCTGATAAACTATTGGAGTCATCAGAATGACATGATTTGAACAATGTCTGCCCTTTAGCATAGCTGTTTGCTGATTCAAATTGTTCAAATGTCGTGACTTGATTACAATGTCAAAGTCGAATTTAATAGTTGGATTAATTTTTTTTGTTGGAGGCAGTGTCCATGCAGATTGACAAAAGTTGTTCATGCAACAGTCCAAACTTTGCAATGACTTTATCAAATGCCTCGCACAACATTTTACCTGTATGACTCCCGATGAAATTATTAATAGCTAGTGTCAACAACATTGGTCAACTTTGTACAGGGTTATAAAATACGACATCGACGCCCATTAATTCAAATATTTCGACGCAGCATCAATTTCCAAATAAACAAGCCTATACTTGACGAGCTTCTTCATTTCAGTCATTTTCGACGTGAACAAATCTCACTATCTCAAATGTTAAAATGATTTTACGCTTTTCCAGTGAGTGTTTTTCCAAGACTGACCCAATGCTGAATACCACATTTAAAAATGATGAACTGATATTGTGAAACCAAGTCTTTGATCACTATTCGCACCATTGTCTCTTGATAAAACACTTAAGTCGTTGGGATTGACTGCTTTGTGACATATTTTTCCATTTCATTTAAATCTTAAATTCAAAAATAGAAGAGAGTAAAGTACTGAGAACTTTGTTTCTCTATTCTCTGATCAAATAAATTAATAAAGGGAAATGTGAAAAGCTACAAATAAATTTTTTAACCTTTTGTTCGATGGTACTAGCTAAAGTAGATAGAGAATTCCTAGTACTAGACAATTATGCTATAGAAATCGTTGCATTTTTTGCTTGTTCAACATTTTTCTTTGCTTTCTCTCGTTTACCTAGACCTTTGAATCCGTCCGAATTATGGTTTTTCACGTGATACTTTAAATTCAACAATACATTTTGAAACTGACCACCTTCTTGTGTGTGCAAGCTATTGTTTTGTCGCATTTTATTTTAGTGACGCTTTGATAAAAAGCATTACTTTCTTCATTTGGAAAATCAATACAGCATTTAAACAGTGACTCAGACTCGGAAAAAATGAAGTGATCGTAAAGAGGGCTCTCTTGAGTTTGAGTTTGTTTTTTGTCAGTTTATTTTAGTTACAAGCAGTAATAAACTAACAAAATGTAACAACTAGCAATGACATATGACATGATAACATATGGCATATAACAACTAACCAATGACATATGAAAACTAACAATAACGTATAGAAAACAATATGCTCTAAATCAAGAATACATAATACTTATAATCCCGTGTGGAGTACCGCAAGGATTGATACTTGGTCCTTTCTTATTCTTAGTTTACGTAAAAAAAATGTTGCAAATAGCTTAATGTTTGTGTTTTTTAAAAAAGAGATTTTTTAAAGTAAGTAAGAGATTATGAAATTGATATTTGGACAAACATTGCAGAGAAACAATAGAGTTTCTTGAAAAATTTCTTAAAAACGCCAATGGTTGCGAAATCGACATTTCGAAACACTGATATAAGAAATATTATTAATGATTTAATAAAAACTACTGTTCAGTAATTTTTATTAAATCATTAATGAATTTTCTTATATCAGTGTTTTGAATTCAAAGTTTAACTTAATTTATTACAATTATATTTAAAAAGTGATATAAAAATATAAATTAAGCAATATAACAAAAAAACTAAATATGAAAAAAAATACTTCCCCGGTTCAGAAAAAAATTAATTTAAGCGCAGAAGAAACCAAAATTACAACATCAGATCCACCTTCTGCACGCAATTACATTAATTATAGCTGGCTAAGTTGTTGGCTATAAGAGAAAAGAACAGAGTATTGTTCTAAAAACAAGTGGCTTTGTTTTCGACAAAAAAAGCTTAGATGTATTACCTGCCAACGAGTGAAGCCACTTGGCGAAGAAATTAAAATTAGAATGAAAATATCGAAAGAATGGTCCAAATATGAAGTTTCTTCTTATGGCAAAGATAAAAAGCAACAGTTTAGTTTGCTTCGTAAAAAAATATTAGATCACAAAAAATCTGCTGGATATCAAGCTGCATTAAAAATAGTAAAATAAGCTAAAAAAGAGACTCTTTCAAACAATATTTTAAGTCTCAACGCGTGAGAAAATTGTAACAGACAACATTTTTTGACCTGCATATAAATAGGGGAGGTCCATAATCATCTTTTATTAGATTTTTTTTAGTTTAACCAACTTTTCTTTATTCGTTTTTCATGCTGGTTCTGAAAATCATAATCATTTTTTTTCCATTTTAATTATTTAGTCTTCTACTTCGATTTAAATAAAAGTGAATATATTGACAAAAAAAAGCATTGTTAAAAATAAATGAAATTATTATTATCATTAAATATAAGAAAAGTAGAAAAGCAGAAATCTTTTTCTGTTTAGTTTATCAATAATATACCTTATGATTTATAAGTAACAAAAAAAAATTAATCATTATATATGAAAATAATTCATACAGTTAGTTATTTACCATTGAAAATGGAAAATAACTATAAAAGTCATCATATGCAATAGGGATTGCTGCGGGAACTTTCCATCTAGAACATCTATGTTAAGAGCGTGTTCTTTGGTAGACATACCCAGTAAGCACAGATCGTTTTTAAAACGTTTAAAAAACGTTAAAATCCGTTTTCAAAGGTTTTTTAAACGTTTTAAAAACGTTCTGTGCTTAATGGGTAAGATGGAGGTTTGTATTTTTATATCAACAATCATGTATTTAGACAGAATAGACCTCCCCGACAATGACCTACATTGTATTTCTAAAATAAAGAACCTCATTTTTTGAACTTTTTTTTCATTTTAACATATCTTTATCTACTTCAATAATGTCTAGTTTACAGCTAAATGGGATGCCTTGTAACTTTAATCAAACTAAAATAGAACTCATCCTTGCACACCTGATGTAAAGTTTGCTGTTCTTCCATCGTTATCCATTTGTTTTTGTAGCTGGATTCAACAATATTCCATAGTTTCAACTTTTTGGAGTTATAATTGAATAATAACTTTCCAAAATATTTTTTAACTACGCGAACCTTCATTTTTTATATGGTTTAAATAATTAAGTATACATCTACTGTTAAAACTAAATGGGTTTTTTCCAAAGCTTTTTAACTGCAACAACTTAATTAGAAAGTAAATACTAATCATATTCCATCATCAACCAAACACGTAAAACTTTTCTCTTTTTTGAAGTCTTAAGGCTAACTTTTGCCAAAATACTCTAACAAGAATGATACAATCATTCAACCTCTTTGAAGTATACTTATTAACTGCTTCTAGAGTTTTTTTTAACTAGCTAATCACTGCGTTTTAGAGTAAAGCAGAAAATTTCAAAATTTAATCACCCAGTTTGTTCTTTATAAAGCCTTTTAGGTAGCGGTATTCCTTTAGCCTGTTTATCTCTTGTTATACCTTTAGAATTTAACTGAACTTTTACTGACTGGAACTTTAAAAGAAGATTTATTCTTGACTTCATTAAAGAAAAGTGAAAAAAAAAAATGTAATCTTGAATTGTCTTCTTGATAGCTTGAATAACGATTAAAAATAAATAAAAAAAAGGAAGTTAAGATATTTTGAAGCAATCTGTCTGATTACTAAAAACGTTTTGTTTAGAAAGAGACTTCAGATAAAAAATTTTTTTTCTTCTAAAACGCAACGATTTAAAATCAAATTTATCCAATCAAAATTTGAATAGCATAAATTTGAAAGAAAAGTTGCGTAACTTGATACGCAAAAAAACTTTTGCAAAGACTTTTATTTTTTATATCTTTAAATTTTTAAAATAGAAGTGGAAGGTCAACCATAAAAAATTAGCAAAAACTGTATTGTTTCTTAAACTTTTCTCAAAAAATTAATCAAGAACAACTGGTTAAACAAGAAATATAGAATTTTGGTCCTCTTCCCCCCCCCCCCCTCTAATATAAAGTTGCAAAAGGAAACCAGTGCTTTAATAACGTTGAAATGGTAATTGATCTTCAAGAATCTAATAGAATTGAAATAGGTCGCATTCCTTATTTTTACAAACGCAAGCATTAATACAGACAATCATATAGGAAATATTAGGAGAAAAAAAGTTATTGCAGAGGGGCTGTCCATTAATTACATCAACAACAAAAAAAATTGTTGACTTTAATTTTAATTGACCTCCCCTCCTCCTCCTTGTTAACAATTGTCAAAAAAGTTCAGACCCCATCTCCCCTTATTTTGTTGACGTAATTAATGGACAACCCCAGAAGTCATAAAACCAAAGAGTAAAATTTCGTTAAAAATTGATGAGTCAACCACTATAAGTCAAAAATTAACACTTAGAGTGTAAATTTTTAGGGTGTGTATCACATATAATTGATTTGAGCTTTGCACTGGAAATTTAATGTTGTAGTTACTTTTTTCTAGATTTTGTATAAGAAAGATATTTTTTTCAAAAATATTTCTAAGAGCAGAATCTTATTTACTCAAGTTTCATTTATAAGTTTTATTAAAAGTAAGGTATTTAACTTTTAGCTTACTTATGCAATCAATTCCCCTCCTTGTAAAAGTTTAGTATAATAAAAATGTGAAAGTTTCAATATTAAACTACACGCATTTCTTTTTTCTTTAATATAATTTTAATACAAGTGGTTTTTTCTTTATTTGACACACTGCAAAGTGGTTGTTTGTTGATTTGTTCAGCATAAAAAATAGGGTTATCTGTTGTGTTTTTTTTTTTTTTTAGGTTTTTTTTACCTGTGTATCATTATTGCACCAGGATATAGAATTAAATATTAAAAAACAAAGATTTTTGATTTTTCTCTGAAGTACCTACTTAATTTATTTAAATATGTTTAAATGAAAACAAGTTTAATTTAAACGTGTTTAAATGAAAAGCCTTTTCATAAAATGATTTAAGTTCTTTTTTTCTAGAATATTTTTGAAAATTGAATTTTTATAACTTTTTGGGTTCTTTATGTTTCTTTATATTTTTATTTATGTTTATTATATTTTTTAATTACAAAGTTATTAAAATTAAAAAAAGATAGTTTCCACATTTATTATTTTTTGAATTTTCTTTAAATAAATAAATGTAACTCTTGATTAAGGCCTCTTTTTAAAAATGCTCTTTAATTTTAAAGAGTTTAATAAATAAAGTAAGTACTACGAAAATAGTTTTTTTAATTTGTTTTATTAAAAAATAAACTTTAACTTTTACTAATTTACCTTTACAAGACATTTTAGTTGTTGTTTTTAATTAGCTGTTTCATGCAGTTGTTATTTTTAATTTCTTTAGATTAGAAAATGTATAGTTTTTGCTTCGGTTCTTGTTTCTTTAGAAAATTAATAAATTAATAAATGAATTCAACATACTTTGATGATCGGTGGTGACTGATGACAGAATATAAATCTGGCTTAATGTGTAGAGATTCAAATACTACAGCTAAGTGCAAAGTTTGTCCTATTAATTTTATAAAATTATTATAACTTATATATTATAAATTTTTCTTTCAGCTACATTGCGTATGTTTAATGCAGTCATTAACATTGAAGTTTGTAGAAAAATTGTGTTAAATGAAAAAGAAAGAATAAAGGGTTTGGTAGATTTTTATAATAAAGGGTTTTGTATAATTTTATTCAATTGCATTGTGTTTACCCAATAACTGGTGATACTAAAATGCATTGTAAAAGAGGATTCAACACCTACTATTACATGTTACAAGTTAATCAAACGAATATATCATTAATAAGCCAGAGAATCGTATGTTATATATACCATTTGAAAGCGCATGACTTGAACCTAGAATCTGTAGTTATCTCTAAGGAACTAAGAGAATCTGTTAAAAAAGAACTACAAAAGATTACCTGATCAAAAAGAAAATAAAGTTATGGATGCTCGAAAGCAGAAAAGTGACTCAATTGCAAAAGACATAAAAGACTTACTATCAAAAAGGATTGTTCTGGGAATAGTAGTAAAAATACTATGAAGCAATTCAGATGCAATTCTTGTAAAAGCTGAAGTTTTGAAATTTGAAATTTTAAAGATCATTTGATGTTTTTTTTGTGACATTTTATTTGTTGTTTTATCTTTTTATTATTATAGTGGTAGTTTTG
>NC_061162.1:48316345-48454588 GCF_022113875.1 Hydra vulgaris | reverse complement strand
AAATATTCATTTTTTTATTACAAACAATTTTTTCAATGTAGCAAGTTATTGAGTCATCAGTTTCATTAAAATGGAATGTAGGGTACTCAATGTATTAAACACTGTCTAAATTTTTTGAAGGTTCAGGTAAGTTGTAGTAAACATTGTAACTTGATGGAACTAAAGCACATTGATAGCTTAATACAGACCCAAATAGGACGCTTCCTAGGCTTGTTTTGACTGTTCCTTCATTTGATTTATTCAAAACATTCAACATATGCACTTTAACATCACTGTTTAAAAGATTATTATAAAGCTCATTTATTTTATTTTCATTGTCACTTTTTCTGTTTAAATCAGTTCTAGTATCGTACAATGATAATTTGATTGTGGCAAACGAAGATACTTTTCTTTTCGACAAAGGTTTTTTTTTTATTTGTGGTGATATAATTTTTAAGTCACTTGTTGGTGTTTTACAAAATCTTTTACGACTTTGTGGTATTGACCAAGCACAAGTTCTTGATTTACATGCTTGAAATATTTGGAACAGTTTTCAGTTTTTCAACTACCCATTTTGCAACAAGTTTCATCATTGTAAATGCATGTGAACAAGTTCCAGTTTTTCCTGCTGGGCATTCACAAAATGCATATGTAACTGATCCATCTAATTTTTTAATAGCAATAAAAATCCATCTGTCAACTTTTTTCATTCTAGCTGCACATACTCCTTTTACACAAAATAGTTCAATACTTTGTTTTGAGTGAATAGAAGATAGATCAATGTATTGTTCTTTAAGAAAAATTTCTCCTCTAGATAAATATTTTTTAACTTTTGTAGATTTAGGAAAAAAATTAGTATTTACATTTAAAGCATATGCATCAATTTTCTCAGCTGAAAACGCAGGAAGTCACTCTAGACACTTGCTCCATCCATTTTTGGAATTTAAATTTAAAAGCTCACATTTTAAATTTTCAGGCAATATAGGAAATGTTTTTGTATTTTGTACTTTTAGATGTTTACCCATCAAACATCCCTTTTTTGATAACCATTTTTTATCAAGAGTTGGATCACAAATAATTGAATCCGTTTCGTTATGAAAATATTGTAAAACTTTAACTTGAGAGTCTCGCAACGTTACTACACCTTTAAGAGAATCGCCACGGTAAAGAAGCCACCTTTTTAAATGATTATTTGTATACTTTTGTAATTTTTCTAAATCGATTTTGACAGTTGGATCGTCTATATCATCTTCTTTCAAAACAATTAATGCTGGATCTAAAAACACAAAAATACATTAAGTCAACTACACTACATAAATTTACGAAATTTTGTAGATAAAAATAAGCTTCAGTTTAGGTAATTTTTTGACAACATGTTTTATATATTTTACTTTGATATACAAGTAATTAAATAGTAAATAATAAACATTTAAAATAAAATAACAAACCTATTTCCTGTGAAGAAATTTCATTTGTATTTGATGATAATAACATTATCTTTTTGTTGTTTTAAAATAAAAAATAAAGCTCAAGATTAAAAGAAGCATAAGATAAGCTTAAGTAATGAGATATTTTGTTTGTTTACTTTTAACAAAACCGTACAAAAACGATACAACCTAAGCCTCGATTTGAAACGCGGACGGTACGGTTTTGTTAAAAGTAAAAAAGCAGCAGTACGGTTTTGTTAAAAGTAAATCATGCACAACAAATCTACTTGATACACTAAATTTTATTTCCACCAGTTTAGAAAATGGTAAACCTGTTGATGTTATTTTTTTGGATTTTGCTAGGGCGTTTGACACAGTGCCCCATAAAAGGCTGTTACTAAAACTAGCAGCTTAAGGAATATCTGGTCAAACAATTAAATGGATTGAGGCTTTTCTGAAAAATAGAAAACAAAGAGTTGTGCAAAAACGTATCTTCTTGGGCAGAAATTATCAGCGGTGTGCCAAAGGGGTCCGTAATTGGACCACTTTTGTTCGTGCTATTTATTAACGATTTTCCTGAAACCTTAAAAAACATATCTATGCTGTTCGCTGATGACGCTAAAATAATGAATAAAATGATTTCCTACGAATCAACAGTGTATTTGCAAGCAGATCTTGAGAGAGCTTTTAATTGAACTCAAGAGTGGCTTGTAAAGTTCAATATTTCTAAATGTATGGTCATGCACTATGTGATTAATAACAGAAAAATTCCATTTTATATCAATAAACAAAAATTAAACGTAACAGAATCTGAAAAAGATCTAAGAGTAATTTTCTCAAACAACCTAAAATGGAAAAATCAAGTGATATCATGCGTAGGCAAAGCTAATCAAATGTTGGGTATGATTAGAAAATGCTTTGTTCGTTTAGATATTATACTACTGAGATCACTTTATTTATATTTTATCAGGCCACTATTAGAATTTGTAGTACCCGTTCGGTCACCAAATCAAAAGGGTGAAATTGACTAATACCATCACTCAAGAAAATCAACTATGAGAATCGTCTAAAAGCTCTTGACTTAACAAATAGAAGAAAGTAACGAGACATGATTCAAGTTTTTAAGATCTTTAAGGGTTTCAATAAATTAGAAACAAAAAGAAAGTTTAATTTTCAACAAACTCAAACAAGAGGTCATTGGTTTAAATATGTAAAAGAAATCACTCAGCATGCTCATCGAGAAAACTTTTTCTTTAACTGATCAGCCAATTATGGAATAGCTTGCCGAACGATTTGGTTAATTCAGAAACAGTTAACAGTTTGAAAGCCGGTCTTGATTGCTGGATGAGCAGTAGTCAGGCAAATCAGCTGTCATAGTGTGCTAATAAAACACTCACTGGTTCATACCAGTTACAGCATTTAATAATAAAAATAATAAATATATATATATATATATATATATATATATATATATATATATATATATATATATATATATATATATATATATATATATATATATACATATATAGAAATATATATAGAAATATATATATTTATATTTATATATACATATATATATATATATATATATATATATATATATATATATATATATATATATATATATATACATATATATATATATATATATATATATATATATATATATATATATATATATATATATATATATATATACATATATATATATATAGAAATATGTATAGAAATATATATATTTATATTTATATATACATATATATATATATATATATATATATATATATATATATATATATATATATATATATATATATATATCTTTTATATTTTTACTACTACGAGGAGGCTACGTAATAGTGGTTATAACCCTATAACTCCGAAACACGAATCTTGACGAACAAGGCCGCTGCGCGGAGAAACAATTTGAGCGCAGTACTACCAGGGATGTGGTGGGGAACCTCTCGCCTATGAACGTTTTACCACTACACCACTACCGCATATATATATAGATATATATATATATATATATATATATATATATATATATATATATATATATATATATGTATATATATATATATATATATATTTATGTTTATATATATATATATATATATATATATATATATATATATATTTATATATATATATATATATATTTATATATATATATATATATATAAATTTATATATATATATATATATATATATATATTTATATATATATATATATATATATATACATATATACATATTTATGTATATATATATATATATGTATATATATATATATATATATATATATATATATATATATATATATATATATATATATATATATATATATGTATATATATATATATATATATATATATATATATATATATATATATATATATGTATATGTATATATATATATATATATATATATATATATATATATATATATATATATATATATATATATAATATTTGTTAATATTTACATATTTATATATCGATCATTATGATAATTATGACCTTAATAATCATCATATGGCTTCTCAAGGTTTGTCTTCCTTTTTATGCTGTTTTTTTAAATGTAAACAATCTTGTGCATCATATTTCTTTGACGTAACTTTGTTAATTCTATGTTTAACACGCTCTTCTTTGAAAATCGTTGCTCGATACACTCAGTATTTATTATCTCTGTTTAAAATTACAGCCTCTTTTCTTGTCTTATCACACGAAGCATCTATCTGATCATTATCTTCTCTCTTTCCAAATAGTATAAATATTTAAAGATATTGTATGTCAACATATAAGTACATATCTAACATATAAGTTATTATTTGTATATATCCATATTATGTATTTATTAATGCGTCTATTACATAAACTCCTAAGTTCATGTGAGTATGAAAATATTATATCTTTTTGTCGATTTTAAGTCAAGCCTCATTTTACTCCATGGTTTTCACTTTTATGTATATTCAATTGTAATCATTTTTTTCAACTACCCTCCGAGTAATGTTTATCTCTCTAACTATCTCCTGGTTATTATTCCTGGGCAGGGACTATGGCCGCATACTGTTTTTTAAATAAGAATTACTTTGTCTACCTTTAAAACTATTATAAAATAACAATTTTTTTTAAAGATTTATTTCTCATACTGCCATAATGGTTTTGAGATTAAGTCGAGGTATAAGCTTTAGAGAAAATGTTGGTTGATTATGGGCCCCAAGATTTTTTTGAAAATATTTTTTAAGAGTTACTTTTTATGAGAATGAATAACTTATTTTCTTAGATTGCAAGTACATGGTTTGAAGTTTATAAAGTTTTTTAAATTTGTTATATGCTTTTTAAAACATTTTATTGGGTTATATACTTTTAAATAGAGTTATATTATTTCATTATAAATTTATTTATTTTTTATATTCACATTATCTAAAATTTTTGTATTAGTTTTTTGATCATAATTAATTTATAGTAAAATATTTAATTTAAGTTTTTTAATTTGTTTTATTTCAAATATTGTTTGTAAGCATCATTATTTAATTTTATGTTTAAAGGCGAGGAGTGAAGTAATCAAGACAACAGTTTTGAAGATAAAGAAGCGAATTAAGAAGAAGATAAATGAAATTTAAAAAAGCATCGAAAAATGTTTTTACATTTTTAAAAGTTTATTACTTTTAATGCTATAGTTTCTGAAGGAATAATTTATTTTATATTTTTATATGTTAAATTTTTTAAGCATCTAAGGAAATATTTTTAAAGCTTGTTTTTATAAGTGCTATGTACTATGTACTAAGTATGGATTTATGAGAAAAGTTGATGGCTTTATTGTATAAGTTATGATGATTTTTTTGTTAATTATGTCATTAAAATTAGTAGATTATTTAACGTGTTTTTTTACTTGTCAACACTTTACAGTACAAACACTACACAGGCCAGAATTCACGTTTAATAGACAAAATTAATAACTAAATAACTGTTTGGTCTTTATTTACTAAGTTTGGCATGAGTACTTATATGAGGTCAGCACTACTTATGAAAGTGATTTTTTTCATATTTTGTTGCTAGCGATACCTAGTTTTGCTTAGCAATAACCTATTTTTGGTAGTTGCAGGTGTTTTATTTGTGTATATACATTATTTTCACGAAAACGTTTGAAATCCTTGTTTCATGTTTAACGAGCCTCTTCATAGATGATAACAGACAAGACCATTCTCCACACAATCTCATATCCGTGTAATAATATCTTATGCAAATTTTGTGGCTTGTAATACTATGAGTAGCTCTGAAAAACCAAATTAGCCACCTAAAAGAAGCAATCAATTATGTAAATACAAAGCCAAAACTAGCCACTTCCCAGTATAGAAATAATATTGCCAAATAAACTTTCCTCAAAGCAGTACTTTTGAAATGCATCTGCATTAATTGGCAGAATTGATAAAAATGTGGCCGAGATCACATGCAACTTTTTTAGCAGTAGTACATCCAGCTTTAAAATTTCAACCACCATACTTTTACATTGGAAAACATAACAAGCTGTATTTCCATTATTGAATGTCCCAGAACTACCATATCTGGGCATATCAATAATTAATCCAAGACAAAAAGGCATCTTGGATTCTTTTTCATATGTTGTCACAGATATCACTTATTTTGTGCTACGCGTCTGGAGCTTTTGTTATCCAATTCGTAAGCAAGGTGAAGACAACATTCCATTGTTCTAATTCATGCATGTTGTGATGAAAAGCTATACTGCAGGCCAGAGCCGTTTTTATTTTCTTATTTTTCTACCATTTTTTCAATATCATATATCTCTTTAAATGTGCTGACACACAAAGAATAAGACTTTGATGCATTGGTCTCAACTGAGTATATTGCATGTCATTGGTTTTAATGAGTTGAAATAGAGTGATGTTATTCCATTGAGTTAAAAGATTTGCATTTCTAATAAAAGACTCTTCTTTTATTGATACATTTGTTCTTTTTTAATAAATTTAAAATGCAGTAGATAATAGTTTATTGTTGAAGATGGCTTAAGGTTGTACCAAATTGTTTATTTACAGCCATCGACAAAACATAGTAGTTCAAGTGGAAAAAGTCATGGGAAAAACAAACTTTGCTCAATTTGTTTAAGGTGCTTTTTTACCATCAGTTGTAGTCTGCTTGTATATGGATTGGCCAGTAATAATCAAATCAAAATTTTGTGTTGCAAGGTAAGCCATTTAATAAATAAATAGATAAATTGAATGAATAACTTACTTTTTCTTGCAACAGGCAAAAAAAAAGGCTTTATGGTCTAAATGGGCTTCGAGACTAACTTCAGCTGAAAAGTCTTACTTGTTTAGTAATAGTATTAGTAATACAAACTGTTGTAACAACTATTGTCGCGGAGTATAAAGTTTAAAATTTACACTTTAACAGCCGTTAACAAATATTTATCTAGTCTAGCTTTAAAAGAAGTTACTGTCATTGCAGAAACCACTTTTTCAGGTAAACCATTTCAATGAAGTATCATTCTGTTTGTAAAAAAAATATGGACGAAACTATTACAACTAAGTCTAGTTTTTTTGTTGTCGTTTATAGAAGAAAACTTTGATTGTCGTGTTTCATAGTGTAGTTGTAGGTAATATTTTTTTCTTCCGATGTGCATAACACTGCATTTACTTATGTTAAAGTCCATTAAGCATACATTTGACCATTCAAATAACAAATCAATGAAACTTGCATATTAATTAGATCATTATGTTATTTTAGAACAGATATGATTTTAGTATCATCAGCGTATAGTTTTGCATACGCTAATGATACTAAAATCATATCTGTTATAAAAGAATTGAAGAGATAAGTTGGGAAGATCATTGATATATAACAGAGGACCCAATACAGAGACCTGTGGCACATCACTATAAACCTCGCACCAATCTGATACAACTTCACTCATTATCACTCTTTGCTTTTTATTTTTTAAAAAGAATCAATCCAATTTAAACATTGTCTTTTATTCCATAGTTAGAAATTTTATGTGTAAGTCGATAGTGGGGCACTTTATACTTTATATACTTACTTTAGATGAATAGTCTGACTCTTCAGTTTTGGTTTCTGGTAGCAAACAGTTTTTTTATCTTTTACAGAGTTGTATGTTGTTTAAATGTTGGACCAAACGCTCATGGCTTCATTTCTTCTCGTTTTGTAGTCCTGCTTAGTTAACCCATAATCAAGTGACTCATAAAATAATAATTACATGACCGGGACTTTGCAGTAGGAATTTCAATCTTGAGGACCAGGAAGGGTCAGGTAGGCCTCAGGACCTGGAGAGAGACAGATCATATGGATTAATAAAGGCCCACGGCTATCAAAAAAATTTCTTTAAGACTTTGGATACTGTTGATAACAAAATTTTACTTTCAAATTTAATGCATTACGCCATTAAAGGCCTAACATATATGAAGGTTAAAAGTTATCTTTTTGAAAGAAAACAGTTTGTTGTCCTAGAGGATTAAGGAATTATTAATATTGTTTACAAAGTCTCACAGTTATCTATATTGGGACTTTCATTACTTTCAAATAAAGCTTCTTATAAATATTGTCAATTATGTATGCAGACAATACAAATTTGTTCTACAACAAATTTGATTTAAAAATATTGTTTGAAACAATGAATACTGAACTAGAAAACTTTAAACAATGGTTTATAGCTGATAAGTTACCATTAAATTGTTAAAAAATTTTACTCTCTTAGGCACTTCACATGATTGTTATTATCACTGGTTATAATTAATACCAAGTTATGACAATTTATGTTGGGCTCAATAACGCTTTTTTTGCATCAGTATTTGTTAAGTGTTCCTTAAGGATTTATTTTACCAAATTATGATAATAAATTTCTTTTTCAAATGCCATCAATAACAGAGATTTTAAATGAAGTTCTTAAGCTAAATCTATTTTTATTGATTTCCTTTTTACTAAAGAATCAAAGCATTCAATTCTATAAAATAATATTCTCATATTAAGGGGCACTAGGTAAGGATTCCACTGCTAGTTTGCTCCAAATGGGGCAATTGAATCAAAAGCTGAAAAAGCTTTGTTAAAACCGTAAAACTTAACATTAGATAAAGAAACAGGGTTTTTTCAAACTATCAGAGTGAACAAAATCGTTTACATTTATAAATACCAAGAATTATGTAAAATTCTTAGGGCTTGTTTCTCTCATTCAGGGCAATTGGAGCGAGAACAATCAAAGCTCTGTAAAAACAATAAAAATTAGTTTTAGTTAAAAAAAAATCTTTCAAACTGTACAAATTCATTTTTATTTATAACTATAAGAAGATAATGTAAAAATACGCAGAATCCGTTTTTCCATTTTGGGGCATATTGGGCTAAGAACACAAAAATTCATGTATGTTTATAAAAATCCAAAACTTCCGGAAAGATATTTCTTTGTAAACCTTAGAAATCCAATGCCTTGCTTTGTCCAACCACTGTCAGAAACACTCTATGTACTTTCAACTATGGCGTTTTCAAAATTTTTAAAAACTCAAGAGTGGTTTAGTAGTTTTTCTTTTAAATATGAAATATGGTAGAAAAGAGTTACTCATAGCATTGACACAAACTATTATTCTAATTTTTTTCGTAAACCTGATTGACGACATGGATATTTAACTCTTTTTTTATCAACTTTTTTTTCCAGGACGATAATCAAACAGCATCCCAGTCTTATCCATATTCTAAATGTTTTGCGGTTTCTGATATAGGTTATTTTTTATTAACATATTTTTAAGAATGAAAAAATATTTTAAGACTTCACAAACATTCATACATCGATGTCTAAAAGTTACTGTAAATTCTCGTTAACGCCAAGTTAAGTCTTTGTGCCTTTCGCAGATCCCACACTACCATTTTTCTATAGGAGTTCCATACAATGATGGCGATTATAATGTTTAACGAGATGACGTTATTATTTATGCTTACATATTGTAATATTTAGTTGCTTGATTAGTGAATAAAATTTTTGTTAGCAAGATTAAGTTTTATACAGAAAAATTCATGAAAGCTGGTATCGAATAGTTTCACATTTCTTTTTGGTTATTTTTTATTTTTCCATATAAAAATTTCTATATACAAAACTTAGTAAAAAATAAATAAAAAATTTAACTTTATCTACATTTAGCAATTAAGTCTGTGCATTCAACGAACTATTACATGCAACCTTGACGTCGTTTTAGTTGTAATAAAAAATAATTACTTATTGCTCCTATTAAATTATCTTTTACATTTTGTACATTAAAAAAATATGTACGAGTACAAAACCCTGAAAAACAGGCTCCTTGCATTCGAAACTAAATTAATCCAAGATGTTTCCAATAATTTGAGTCTAGATCCTAGAAACCAATCTCGCAGTAAAGGTTGCTATCATCACAAAACTAAACTTTAATTTAAAAAATCTTGACTTGAAGGCTGAGATAAATAACTGCAATGCTCCTTTGAAGTTTTTTGCCTCAGTTTTAAAAATATCTTCTATAGAGTCTCATAGAATGATAATTACGGTTGCTGCAGAATCGAAAGAAAGAATAACTACGCATCTAATATAATCGTTATAGGCCTTAAAAGATCTGTTACTAAAGACAACGAGGCTGTTGTCACATACTTTTTTAATGCATGCTAGGCAGTAAATCATATCAAATCCGTCCGACGCTTACATAAAAACAAAAAATTAGCCAATTAAAACGCACTAGACTTAATAAAAGTATCGCTACAAAACGAATATGCAAAAAACAAAGTGTTTCAGTTTTGCAGTATAAAGCTATACCATTTGAAGGTGTTTTGTTTGCAAAGACAGAAAGCCAGCTAACCCTAAACGAATTTTCAGAGCTACGTATTAAGATGAAAGCGTTTAATGAAAAATTAAAGGACGCCGGAATCCTCAACCAACCATTTCGAAATGTTATAGAGAACTGCAGAATTAACCAAATCTGCTACATCAACGTCACCGATTCAACGATCCTATAACCTCAAAATCTGTTACCAGACTCCTAAAATGTATTGCTTTCAATGCAAAATCATTAAACAACAAATTAGTAAATCTACCCAACCTACTCCAATACGAAAACCTTGAAATCATCTATATCATAGAGACTTGGCTCAACAATACCTGTTCGTTATTGTTAAACGGCAACTGTTTCAATCTATTCCAGCGTGATCGTGACGGCACAAGTAGCGGCTCATTTATCTTCGTATTTAATGATAAATACAAAGATAATATCATTTGCAAAGTTATGGAGTTTGTTATCAATAAAAGCTTAAAAATCTTCTGCTGAATAATTTTATCTCTATCCATTAGTTTAGCTTCCTAAAGTGCAGATCCACATTTATACAAATGTTAGCTTCTCTAAATGAATGGACCACGGCTGTTAACAAGCATAAGGCAGTCTATATTATCTATATTGATTTCGAAAAGTCTTTAGACTGTGTCTTACATCCCAAATTATTGCACAAATTTAAATCTTACGCCATTAAGCATGAACTGCTATACTGGATTACAAATTTTTTAACTGACCGTTATCAATATGTTTGCTTTAGTAACTCTTACTCAAATTACGTATCTGTTAAGAGTGGAATACCTCAAGGAACTGTATTGATCCTCGCTTTATTTTTAGTATTCATTTACGATATAATCTCGATTATTGAGGGTGACTGTGTAATCGAGACGTTTATAGATGATATCAAATTATACCAAGAGAGAGATAAAAGCATAAGCATTAATGCAGACCTTGTAAATTCCGTAAAAAACTTTCCGATAGACAACTTATTCGCAACTAAAAACAGCGTTCAATAAATGTTTCTACATACGCTTTGGAAAGTGTTCTTTACCTTTTCTTTAGTATTCATTTTATCCCGACACCTCGATAAACACTGTTAACTGTATTGTCGGTATTGGTATTACTGTATCATCTGATAAAAAATTCTTCGAACATTCCAATTATTTGAACATATATATTTTTTTAAACCTTATTTAGTTTATAATTTTTATTTTTTTTTATTTAAATTTAATATTTACTTATTTTTGTTAATTTGTGGGAGTTAAAATCTGTTTATATAGTTAATTATCCTTTTTGGGTATTTACACATTTCTATTTCGTTGATATTTTTAATTGAAAGCTGCTTTAATTCTCAATTTTCTGCTTGTGGTGTTAGTTTAAGTCTTTTTGATAGATGAATTTTTTTTTAAGGCTCCTCTCTTCTTGTTTCATTTCATGGTTTAAAAAAAATTAAGAGTATTCTTTTCTACGTTTTTTCCACTCCGTTTTCCTACAAACTGTATAATAATCACTTTTAATTTTTTTTGCAGTGTTTTCATTAAAATTTTAAAATTCTTTTATATTGTACGAATAAATATATCCAGAATCCATTTGTTGAAATGCAGTAGGTATAAATTGTCCATTAAATTATTCTTTTTTCGTCCATTGATTTATAAAAAGGTCCAGCTCTTTCGTACTGTAACCACTAATGTTTTTTGAATATTACTTCTTCTTTACTACAGTTTAGCCTATCAAAATTTTTAAAATAATTTCCAGTTATGGTGCAATCTTTCTATATGGCACATCTAAAAAATTCTGCAAGAATTTCACTTTCTTCTTCACTACTTTTTTCCTTACTATCATCGTCTTTACTAAAATTGTCATCTTTACTATCGTCGTCAATATTATTAATTTTTTACTATCGTCGTCAACTTTTTTATTACTTCCATATACTACATTATCGTCTTCATTGTTTTTACTGTTTTTACTTTCGTTCACTGTTTTTGTTTCTTGATATGTTTTTAGTTAAGACTCTTTTTCTTTTTATGTTGTTTCTACTTTCTCTTTATGTTTCTTTGTTTCCTTTTCTTTTCCTTTATTCTCAGTCGCTCTGATATCGATTGGACTTTGTGTTTCTGCAAGTGGTATGACTAGGGGGATATTACTAGTTGGTTCGTTAACTAAACTTCTAGGTGTTTGGACTTCATTGTTACTTTCTGTAATTATCGTCGTTGTATTACATTGGGTTTGGAAACCCGTATCTTCCTGTCCAGTGTAAATAGCTCTAACATCGTGCCCTTTCAAATTAATTAGTTTAAGAACTGGTTTTGCTAAGCCTTTTATAACTGCTACTATAATAAATGAGTAATATAGCTTCTTTTTCTTGGGTGTTTCTGTAAAAATAGGTCTAATTTTTATATGCTTTCCGTACTCTAGCTCCTCCAGTATCTTTCTGGTTGGGAATCCACTTTTTTCTATTGGTGAACCGAGAATGGAGATGGTAACTCTTTAATTAATGTTTCTACTTGGAGTAGAGTTGTAAAAAGGTGTCTTGTACTGTTTATTATTAAACCTTTGTCAAGTAGCGTTTGTTTAGCTTTGTTCAACTTCATAACAATTTTAATAGTAGAGCCGTTCCGGATATATTGAAAGCCGTATAAGAATTTACCGTAACCAGCACCTTTAATAGCTGATAACATATCAAAATCATTATATATAGTGTTAGGTTTGTACAAGATGGTATTTTTGAGTGTGCTTTATTCGTTTGTTATGTTATTATTTATATCCTCATGTGAAGGTATTTTACTTGCAATTTGTGCATGGCTTTTAAAAAGGGTTTTAACAACAGTTGTTTTATTAATTATTTCCATAATTGGTTTTGGCTCAATTTGTAACATACTGAATGTATATAATAAACTCTCCGTCACACTAGTATACACGCGGTAACCTCTAAAAGAGGTCTAACCAACCTCTTTATACTCATAGTCACTCTAATTAAAACACGCAGAGGTCTAAGACTTTTATAAACTCTCAGTCACTATTTACACAATAAAAGTCAGTAGACTTTAAAAACACTCTCCTTACTTGTCGATTCTTTTACTTGTTGATTCTCTTTATTTATTAATGTTCAAAAGAAAGTTAAATAACTATGATTTAAAACGCATTTGCGTACTGTAATAACTTGTATTGTAATTATCTATTTTGTTATTAGTGGTATTACGTAAGCGTAATCTTGTGATTGCCCGTTTCACTTTTTTTATTTAATATTAATGTAAATAAACATTATTACTATTATTGTTATTATTACTAAGTAAGGTTACCTTGAAACCAATGTAAAACATCCTGCAAGCTTTGCCACTGCTTTAAGCAGAGCTTTTTTCTCAATACAACATTGATTTTTGAGATTACAGTTTTGGAAATTCGTCCTCTTTCTTTATATGCTTGGCTTAACAGGAGGACCGTGGGGTTATTTAAAAAGATTACTTGTGGTCTTTGAGAGTGATGAAGCAGTTAAAAGTATCATTTAACTCAATTTTTTTAAACACATTGTGGTTGGTTAAAATTTATTTACTTTCCTTATTTATTTTACAAAAATTTATATTTTTTAAAAGGTTTAACTTATTTCTGATAACAAAGAATTGTCTCAGTTTATAAACTATGGTATTAAATCTGAAAAACGCCCACCAAATATGAAAGAAATGTCATAGAAAAAGATAAGTAAAACCTTGTAAAAAATGTAAAGTTTTTTAAAATCTGCAACTCATTTTAAGAAAGAATATCATTTTAAGAAAGAATATCAAAATATATAAAATCTCTTCGCGTAACAAATCACCTAATATGTACAGAGTATCTAAAGGTAAATACAAACACCTCCTAAAGAAAGTTTATTTAAAAAAAGAAAGCTTTCCGTCTCGTTCTTTTTATAAGAACCTCATTTTTCTGCATTAACTGTATAAAAAATTCTCTTTCCGATGGAATGGGAATATTTTTGATAAAATTGTAGAAGTTAATTTTCTCCATTTTGTATACAAGTTCGATTATTTATGTTGTACCAATTATTTCAATATAATAACGGAAGGAATTAGGTTTATATTGGTTTGTTGTCCAAAATCAAAAAGTTAAAAGCTTGCTGCATTTTAACGTAATATGGAGGAATAGAAAGTTTTTCAAATTTTTTTGGAATAGGGGTTTGAGATAAACTTTTGTTCAAAATTCAGGAAACTAACGCCAAATGGCAAAGATTTGACAGGTCTGTCTTAACTTTTAATAAAACGATAAATATATCTTAAACTATATAAATATTATATTCTTGATAAATATCAAACTCTTAATAAATCTTGATAATAATTTCTTAATAAAATTTCCAAACCATCATTCTAATTTTATATTTTTCATTAAAATGATTTAACAAGACAATAATTTGAAATTTTTAAAAAAGCTTGTATATATTATACACACACTATATGTCTCTCTTATAAATATATATATATATATATATATATATATATATATATATATATATATATATATATATATATATATATATATATATATATATATATATATATATATACATACATATATATATATAAACATATATATCTATATACATATATATATATGTATATATATATATATATATATATATACATTTATATATATATATATATATATATATATATATATATATATATATATATATATATATATATATATATATATATATAAATATATATATATATATATATATATATATTCATATATATATATATATATATATATATATATATATATATATATATATATATATATATATATATATATATATATATATATATATATATATATTCTAATAAATACGACAACTTAATTAAATTTTATTAGAATCATTTATTTTAATCATAATTATGTATACATGCATCACATATTGTAAATATTGTAATTTTATTAAGGTACATGCATAATACAATTGAGATCAATAGAAAGTCAATAGAAACTAATACTTTGAGTGCCTACTTTTAGCACGAGCCAATGCAGCATTATGACGAGGCACACTGCCAGTCAGTGTCTAAACATCCTCTGTGGTGATACAGTTCCAGGCATCAAGCGTAAGCTTCCGAAGCTCATCCATATTGATTGGCTTGGAACCTTGTACCTTACGAAATAGAATTTCCTAGAGGTGCTTGATAGGGTTGAGGTCAGGGCTCTGGGGTGGCCATTCCATGACCTCGACTTCATCTTGTTGAAAGATGAATGCTCTCCTGCGATGAAAAGCTGCCTGGAAAAAGGAAGCATGTGATGTTTAAGTACTGTAATGTAATGGTCTTGATTCATCGCGCCTTCACATCGGTAGAGATGACCAACCCCATTCTACAACATACAATTCCACACCTTGCCCGGCGTTGTACAATATTGCGCTTCTTCCCACAGAAGCGCTGGAAAGTGCTCTCATCACTCCACAAAATTTTCTTCCACTGATCGAGAGTCCAGTCACGATGCGTTGCCGGCGGTTTTGAACAATTAAATGTGGCTGCTCTCTTAGCATGCTGCCCAGCTTTTTTTTTTCTCTCACAAACAGATCTGGTTGCCAGATTTATGTTGAGCAGTCAACTTTGCGCGAATGTCGGTTGCAGTGAGCCTAAGATCTTGGAGACTCATCAGGATGATTGTCAATCCTGTCGAGGGTTCGTTTTTTAGGACAACCATCTTCTTCTGCCTTCAACAGAATCTGTCTCTCTGCACTTTTTTATGATCCTATGTAATGAATCTGACAGTTATCTTCAGTGCTTGAGTCACTTGGCGGTAGGATTCACCATTTTTCACCCGCACTACGACCTCTAAACGCTTCTCCATCGTTCACTTGCTAGCTCTAGTCATTAATAATTTTAGTTATAACAGATAGCACAACTAAAAGTAATAAAATGATACCATAAATAAAGTTTCTAGATTAAAAAAATCAATAAAATACTAAAACAAAATCTCTTAAGATCACATGATAACATCTAACGCATTAATTCACATCGCATAACATAATTACAAATCCTTAAAATAAAAAATAAAAACATTTATCATCTCAAAGTACTTAAATCCTAAATCTAAATTACCATGTGATCTTAAGAGGTTTTGTTTTGGTATTGTAAGATTTTTTTAATCTAGAAAGTTTATTTGTGGTATCTAAACCATAAATCAGGTAACATCTCTTAAACAGTGTTACAACAACTAATTATAATAATAAGAATAAATAATTATAATAATAAGAATAAATTCCTCGCGTTTTCAAAGGAAAATTTAACAACTACGGTCTCAAACACGATACACAGATCACAGAATAAAATTTATATATATATATATATATATATATATATATATATATATATATATATATATATATATATATATATATATATATATATATATATATATATTAATAATTTTAGTTATAACAATTTTAGTTATAATTTTAGTTATAACATATATATATATATATATATATATATATATATATATATATAGGTACATATATACAGTCATGTGCATGAAAATAGCAGTGGCACAAAAAATTATAAAAAAAACCTTATTAAATTTAATGATATGCATAATTTCGGACCGTAATTGTTAATTTTTCATAAATAAGTGTTATCTGACACTATTTAGTCTAAAAAAAGCTTTTAAACTTAAATGGACAATATCATACTACCTTTTTTTTAAAAAAGGTACTTTTATCACATTTAATGAATGCAGATTTACGATTAAAAAAGTAAATAAAATATAACATTGAAATTATTTATTCAACTTTTGAAAATACATCTAATACTTAGTTCCATGACCCTTATTTTTCAATACTGCTTTACATCTTCGTGGCATTGACTCGATTAGATGACGACATCTTTCTAAGGGAATAGCTCTCCAAGCTGCTTCAACTGCTCTCCAGAGTTCCTCTTTATTGGCTGGTCTAGACAAAGATACTGCTCTTTTAACATCCCCCCACAGGTTTTCTATCGGGTTCAGGTCTGGGGATTGTGCTGGCCAGTTCATTACCTCAACCTTATTCTCTACAAACCAATTTTTAGCTTTACGAGAGGTGTGTTTAGGATCATTATCCTGCATAAAGATCCACTTCAAAGGCATTTCTTCTTTTGCATATGGTAACATGACTTCTTGCAGTATTTTAACATAAGCAGTTGCATCCATGATGTCTTTGATCCAAAAAATAGGGCCCAATCCAAACCAAGAAAAACAACCCCATGCCATCACCTGGCAGCCACCATGTTTTATTGTCTTGGTGGTATACTTTATATTATATTCTGTTCGTGGGGGTCTTTGTACAAACTTTTCGTGAATACCTGGATTAAATAAAACAATTTTAGTCTCATCACTCCAAAGAATATTACGCCATTTCGATGATGGCCATTCTTGATGCTCTTTAGCAAATGCGATTCGATTTTTAATCTGTCTCTTATTTAGAAGTGGAGTTTTTCTGGGCCTTCTGGCTTTTAAATTGGCTTTTATCAAACGTCTTCTCACTGTCGAGGACGATATTGGTAAATTTAATTCCGTTTTTATGGCTGTGGAACTCATAAAAGGATTTATCTTCGCACATCTAATAATTTTACGATTCGTTTTTAATGACGTTTTAAATTTTCCCCCACGCAATTCCGCTTTTTGTGTCCATTTTTTGGCATTGGAAATCATTTTTGCAAAACATTGTAAAGCATCTAGGATGAATTTGTAAGTTTTACCATCTTTTAACATATTTAAAATAATTTGACGCTTCTCATTGGAACAATGTTTTGCTCTACCCATTTTAACTGTAATAAAATTGTGAAACTTAATAAAATATCGTTTAATTTTAATAAACAAACACTTACCTTAATGTATAAAAAAAATTGATGGTAAAAACAACTTTTAAGGCACTAATAGAAAATAAAGTGTATATTCACTGCTATTATAACGCAGAGTTAATAAAGCAAAATTTTATAATTTAATTTAAATTCTGATACATGTATGTATAAACAGCAATATTGTCAACCTCTTTATATTTAAAAACTCTAACAGAAAATATTTAGAGAATAAAATATACAAAATTAACCATCAGTAAAAAAATTAAATCTATTTTATAAATAATTTTCTCCCACTGCCATTTTCATGCACATGACTGTATATATATATACACATAAAATATATATACATATATATATTATAAATATAGAGATTTATTTTATATTTATAATCTCTTATAAAATGTAAGATTATAATCTCTTATATATAAATATATTTATATATGTATTTATAAGAGATAGTAAGATAATAATATACTTCTTTAACGATTTATTAAGGTTGGCAAAATAACACTTTTTCAACATTTTTAATTACCGCATTTTTAACGTTGGTATATGTAAACTTTTTTTATGAATAGCTTAAATACCTTGAAAAAGCAGCTAATGTTTAACGTCAATAAACCTTAAACTTTGCATTTTTACATTGTTTATTTGCGTACTTTATTTCAATATTGGATAAACGCAATTAATTGAGATGATACGTTTAAGTTTATACGCTTATTCAACGTAGCGTTTAAAAAGCGGTTTGATTTTAATGTTGATAAAGCAAAAATTTTAAAACGTTTTTATACTGGATTTTTGCGTAAGTTGATTCCGCGTTGAATAAACGTTTTATTTTGAGAAGCTAAATTACGTTACAATTTCAACGCTCATTCAATGTTTTAATTTACCGCCATTTAGAATACAAAAGCATACTTTGATTCTACGTTGAAAGCACGTTTTTTGTTGTTGCTGTAACGCTTTTTTTATGCTGCAACCGGTTTCCAACGTTTATTCAACGCTTACATATTTGCTGGATCCCTTTAAAGTTTAAAAATATCAATGTTAGATTTCTGCCCATGATTAAAACCTTCTAGATTGGTTTCATGACAGTTTTAGCTATATGAACCATTCTCTTAATCAAGCCGTATGAAAAAGACTTACTCTTTAACCAACTGCTGTTAAGTCTGGAATTTAGACAAAGCTGAAATAAGGCAGTCAGTAGAAGGCGCATATTCCTACGGGAGACTTAGAATGAGTAGTTTATTTGAAAGGAAAATAATTGACATAATTTTTAGTTCTTTTTAACAAGTTTTTTGCGTATATATATTTATTTTAAAACTAAGGAGAGAAAGTTTAAACTTGTCTTGAATTATGGGGGCCGCCGTGCACTCAAGATTAAGGAGCCCTTTACTTTTTAAAAATTCATTTTTGTAAAGATTTTTTGCCACTTTGATACAAAAAAGTTTACCTGCTCAAGAATATCCTTTACACTAAAAGTCTTAGTTCAAACAACTACGCTACTATTGTATATATATATGTATATATGTATATATATATATATATATATATTATATATATATATACATTATATATATATATATATATATATATATATATATATATATATATATATATATATATATATATATATATATATATATATATGTTATATAGACATAAAAAATTCAGAGTTTTTCACTTTTTTTTTTTTTGCTTTTATTGCAATTGTTAAAAAGTCCTTTCTTTAGGTCTTCCGATTAAATGTCGATATTATGTTAGATATCGTGGTATGATAATATTAATAATTTAACTATTAGAAAATTATCAAAGAAAAGATTAGAATCAAATAGTCTATGTAGAGTGTTACTTAGAATAACATTGTCTCCATTTTTACTTAATGGAACGTTAAAACAACCTTTGGAAAACTATTTAGAAATAATCTTTTATACGTTAATAAACTTGAAAATAGTATTAATGTTAACAATGTAAATTCATGTTTTTATGAAGTAAATGCATTTACTTTTAAAAATGATCTAAAATAGTATTTAAAGAAGGTGAGCTTCATCTTCAGAAATTTGAATCCAATTGTGAAGATTGACAAAGCATTTTTCAAGATGAGTCATTTATTGAAAAAGATAAAACGAAAGTTCTTAGTATTATCTTAAACAAGCAAAATGACGCCTTAATTTATCGATTTGAAAGTTTAATAAAAGTTACTATTAGTGTGCTAAGAAAAAGAGATGTTCTCATTTTTATTGCTACCATTTATGATCCTTTTGGGACATATTAATCCCTTTGTTGTAAAACTAAAGTTGTTGTTTCAAAAGTTGAACATTTATAAAATTGGTTGGGATACCCAGCAAACACAAAACGTTCAAAGAACGTTTTGTGTTTGCTGGGTATCCCAACCAGTTTTATAAATGAAATTTAAAGAACGTTCTCTGAACGTTCATAGAACGTGCTCAAACGTTCTTTGAACGTTTTGTGTTTGCTGGGTAGTTATCTTGGCAAAAAAAATTTGCATGGATGGCAAATAATAAATAATGTTTTGCAGTTAGCAGGTAGTATAAATATACCACGACGGTATATTAACTATTTAGATGTACATCTACATATGTTAGAATTTCACCGAATCGCAAATGCTAGTAATAAGGCTTACGGGTGTTGTGTTTACCTTTGTTTTTTAATGAAACTTTGTTCGTTTTCTATTTTAGTAACTTCTAAGTCTAGAGTTGCCTCAGTTAGTAAGTCAACAATACCTCGCCTTGAACTCAGTTCTAATTTGGTGTTAGCTGAGTTGTTATACGATGTGCAAAATGAACTTAAATCTATGTATGATTTTTATAAAGTTACTTATTGGACAGATTCTACAATATGCCTCCATTGGATTAACGATAAAACAAAGAAATGTTAAGTTTTCTTCCAGAACAGGCTTAATAAAATAAAATTAGAAGTTTATTTGATATCCCGACATGTCGAGATATCTAACATAATCTCTGTTTTTCTAAATAAGTTAAAAAATAGCTTCTATGAAATGATATCTTATCTGCACAATAACTAACATAATCTCTGTTTTTCTAAATTAGTTAAAAAACAGCCCCAATAAAATGATAAGTAAAAAAGTATTCGGCATACTTCTATGCATGGAAGTATGCCGAATCCAATAAAAACCACAAGTTATCATTTCATAGGGGCTGTTTTTTAACTGATTTAGAAAAACAGACTATATAGTTCAATGGATTTAAATTTCTAAATAGCTTGGAAATTCAATAGCTCTTTTATTAATATTTTCAGGATCATTTGAAAATATCAGATTTATTCTGTTTTATTATTAATACTGTTTATAAAATAGATGATTTTGTTATAGATATTTTAAAGTTTAATACTTATGGTAAACTATTGCGAGTTACAGCATGGATATCAGGAATCATTAAAAACTTCAAAGCAAAAATAATTAAATCAATTCCGTTGAATTCTCCAATATTATCAGCTGAGGAATTAGGCAATGAAAATATTATATGGTTAAGATACATCCAGCGTAATGTTTTAACAAAACCTTTATTTAAAAATTATGTTAAAATTTAAGACTTAAAGAAATCAATGGCATCGTTTGTTGCCAAGGGCAAACGGAAAATGCACTATTATCATACAATGCTAAACTTCCAATTTTTTACCTCACAAAAGTTATATATCAAAGCTTGTTATCCATAAAGCTCATGTCCTTGTAAAATATAATGGTGGTAAAGAAACTCTTAGCGAACTGCTGAATAGATACTGGGTTTCTAAAGCGAGGTCTCTAATAAATAGTATAATTTAAAAATGTTTTTTTTGTAAAATGTTTGAAAGAAAACCATATTTTTACCCACCGACAACAGACAACAGCGCACAATTTGCTTCAGAAAAACACAGGTGTTTGTTATATCAATGGCAATCGATAGCAATTCAACGTAGCAGCGGCTCCATGGTGGGGCGGAATATTTGAAAGACTCGTTAGATCTACAAAATGCTGTTTAAAAAAGATATTATCTAATTCAAGAATAATGTATGAAGAGTGGTAACCGTATTTCTTTAAGTAGAATACACTGTTAAAAGTTTCCGTTAAAAAAACAAAAATGTATTCCTTTATTTCAAGGGAAAGTATCTGTATGTCCATAGTCTTAAGAATGAATAGTCTGGAAATAAAGGCCGTTTCTACTGTTTTGCCGTTTTATGTTGAAACTCGTATCAACGACGCGCTGAAGGTGCACACAAAACTTTATTTAATATCATAGTCATTTAACTAGTCTGGAAACGCGGGCCGTTTTGTCAAAACACTTAAGTTCTGTATAAACATTGTATTTCGCTATAGACATATATAACATATATAAACATTGTATTTCGCTATAGATAAGTTACATATATTCTGGGATAAATATTGAAATGGCATGAACAAATTGTGATTTTTTTGGTTATTCAGCTATTCAAGTTAATATTTTGGATTGCATATATATTTCTTATTCTGAATAAAAATGATGAGTATAGCATAAAATAAAGACATCAACTGTTGATAAATGTAGTTATGTGACAGAGCTTGTAGTGGTACAAATATGCATATTCAACCATATAGCTTATATCGCATAAGCATTTAAGTTATATATTATATGAAAATATGTTATAAATGCAAACATTTCATCGACTGTATAACTTGATGGATTTATATGGGTATAAATGCTTTGTATTATATTCAGAGTATATTTATTCAATATGTTAGCTAATAAAGCTTAATAAACTCTATATTCTATATATAGTTTACTTAGCTGGATTAGTTGATAATTTATATATCACTCTTTACACTATGTAGGTATCTTTTCTGGAAACAAGAAAAAATCAGGTACAATTTTATCATTTTGAATGGTTTCAAGCTTAATTAGATGTTGGTATCTTTAAAGATATGTGTTATACCCTTAACACAGCATGTTTATCTACCTTAGAGAGAAAAATAAATCTAAATTATTACCTAAATTATAATAAAAATAATGATTTGTTGTTTAATTTTCTACCTTACAAAGAAAAAAATTTTTACCTTTGAAGATATAATTTTTTACCTTGGAAGGTAGAAGATTTTACTTTACTATGTGCATATTGCATATTCTAACCTATAGTAGAACTTCTACCTTTTTTACAAGTGCTATACTAACAATAAATGTTGTGCAAAAATGTTATTCTTTTTTTATTAATAAGAAAAAAACTTAATCAGTACAAAAAATTAGGATTTTAATAATTACTTTAAAAATAGCTCTTATATAAATTTTTGTTTTTATTATGCTGTATTGCAATATATAATAATAACAAATTAAAAAAATATACTTGATGCAATAAAGATGATGCAAAAGTCTGCTACTAAATATTGCATCACTTTCAAACATAAATTAAATTTAATTTAATTATAAAAAAATAAAGTGTATCAAAAGAAGATTACAGAATTTTATTTGAAATTCACAGTGTGTTAAATTAAGTTACAAATTTTTATTTCAAATCTTGATTTTAAGCTATAATTTAATATCTATTTTGTCGAATGCAGAAAAATAATATCTCAAAATCTAAGGTTATCTTCAATTCAAATAAGATTTTTCATGTTAATTATCTAGTTTCAAAGTCAGCTGCAGTGTATGATGATATACTTGACAAACTATATTTCTTAAAAGTTGTTGCTTGCAACTTGCGATGCTTATGCAAATCACAAGTTGTTGAAAAGGTATTTTAAAAAATTCCTTTATGCCTAATCCACCACATTAAAATAAGACAACTTGTTACTGTCTTATTTAAATATGACTTATCCAACTTAAAACATATGGAAAAAAAGATATATATAAGGATGGTTAGTTTATACAGTGGAACCATATTGCTTATATATTCTATAAAGACAGAGAATGTGGCCTTTGTATTTTACCTATAAGTTAAAATATTTTGTCAACTTTATATTTACATATAAAGTTGACAAAATATTTATTAAAAAGTGTTAACCTTGCTGCCTTAGTAATAAGTTTTTGCTGTATTAAAATTTTTATTACATTATGGAATAGCTTATTTGAAAATTACTTACGACACTAACAATCACTTAGTGCTGACAAGGGTAACCCATCATTTAATGACTTTCAATTATAACAAATAAAAATAAAAAATATTTTTAGTAGTTGGAAATGTAATGTATTTAGCTACACAGGTATTATAAAGTGGTAGTAATATAGTATTAAGTCATGCCAAAAAATATATATATATATATTATTAGATTTGTTCAAACTTAAATATTTTTTAGATATGTAAAATAGTAGTGTTGTCATTATTATTTTAAAATTAAAAAGACAAATATATTATTTTTATTATTCAATCTTCTATTGTTATTTTATTATAAAGTTACTACACCATAAAACTATTAAATATATAGGAAGCATTTATTGTACTACTCAAGGAGCTAATTATATACCAATACTATTTTCAAAAAATATATGGCTATGAAAATAGCCGTTTTAGTATTAAAAATTTAGGTTCAAGTCATCTCACTTTCTCTTTAATATTATTGTTCCGAAATAGAAGGTGTTTTTTAATTGATTTTCTTTATATATCAATTTAGTTTGACTTTTTTGAATTTTAAAAAGCTTTCAGGTTATATTTTGCAATATACTATCTACGAACTTGTATTTAAAATGTTAGATGTTCATGCATACTTAGCAGCAAGCTAATACAATAAACACTGCTCATTATATAACTTTGACATGTTAGATTTAAAACCAATTGTAAAATTAGATGTACCAAAAACATTCCCACTAAGTCACAATAGAATGTTTTTTTAGTAATGTAGAGGGATACATGCTCAAATGTTATAATATCATTGATAAAAGAGGTAGGATATTGATAAAGGAGGTAGGAGGTCAGATAAACAAAGACAAGACTTGCTACCTCAAAACACGAAAGAAATTGTTTTTTCAGAAAAAGTTTTTTAGAATCAATTCTACAAAATATTTTCTGAAAAAAATAATTTCTTTCATGTTTTGAAAGCATTTATGTTTTGAATGCTACTTCATGTTCTTTTATGTTTTAATCAGCGGTAAAAAATTTCGGCATTTCAATCAAATGAATCAGTTACATTTTTACTAGGAACTAAGCTGTAATGACTTCTTCTTGAAATAATTGAAATATTCATACTTGATTTTGAACTTTTAATGTCAGCTTGTAGCAAAGTACCATTTATCTGAAGCAAGCTTTACTGCATTCTTGATTAAATAATTATAAAATCTAATAGGATGAAGAATAATCTTTCCTTTCTTTTACTCTTTACTAAATGTTTATCAGTAATCTTGTCCTTGTGTTTGGCGTTAAGGTGACGAGTCACTGTGTAATATACATCGTTTCTTGCAAAACAAACACATAAATATTCTTTCTTCACTTTCGTTAGGATAAATTAAAATAGGTAGTCTGATGTTTGAACTAAAATTGAGATCTGCCTCCAACAAATAGCAACTCAATAGCAGCTAAAACAGCATTCAGTTCATTCAAATTTTTAAAGTGTGCGCTACAAAAAGTCATTTTAAAAACATTTGATGCACTCTCAGTCCGGTCACCCCTTAAAGTTCAAGTTATTTTACGAAATCTATAGAAAACGGCCCGCGTTTTCAGACTAGTTAAATACTATAACTATGTAAACATTACTCTCTTTAAGAGTTTTTATAAGATTTAATTTGAATAGTTTTTGAAAATTTTTTATATAAATTATTTTTCTAATCTGTTAAGAAAAGATTATTTAGTTTTAAAAATCTTTTTTACAACTATTGTGTATCGCTGCCATACTTTTTTATGGAGTATTTTGCTGAGAATTTTGCATGAAATTTTAGTTGGTGTTGTCACATAGATTTGTAGTCGAAGAAATGTAGAGTCCGCTTTTTTATTATTAAAATAGTTTGTTTTATGCCTTTTCTATGCACATGCCAAATTTCAATGAAAAATAATTATAAGCAATTAGTTTAATTAGTGTTGGACTTTAATTTATCTTTAATAACTAATTTCGGTTTTTCTGTTGTTTTTTTTTGGTAAGCTAAATCTGGGTGGCACCGTAATCCGGATAAGGGGGTGATTCAAAAAAAAATCTTTTTTTGAATTATTTGATTTATATTATTAGATTTAATTAGAAATGGAAAAAATTAACAAAACTGTTTTAGATGCCCTAACAGATAGTAAATTCAATTTTTTTTTTTCTTAATAGTAGTATTAATAACTATTTTCAAATCCAAAATTCTTCATTTTTTTTATGTAACTTTATGTCAAATATAAAAAAAGATTATAGTTTTAAATTAAAACTGTTGGTATTCAATAGCACGAGTTTTAATTTTTTAAAAACACATTAAATATTTTATGAATTTTTTGTTAAGATTACACTAATGAAGTATACAATATACGTTTATAAAAGCCTATTAAACTTTTGAACTGATTAGTAGCATTTAAAAATTTTATTAAGACATCGCATTTATATACATAAGTATATTGTATACCTCATTAGTTTTAACAAAAAAAATAAATAATCTTAACAAAAAAAACTTCTAAGTGTTTTTAAGATATAACAGAAGATATTATTTTTATTGCCTTTTGTCATATTTTGGATTATATACTTATATATAATCCAAATATGACAAAAATTCTTTGGTCATATTTGATTTATTTTCTGAGGTTTAGTGTTTAAATCATTATACAAGCCTGTCTAATATTTATTTCTCATTTAGATCCAACCAGGCTTTTTATTGACTTTTTAAGATTTCGTAAGTATAAATCACATAAATTTTAAGTTTATTCATTAAAAAAACATTTACTTAATCACAAAGAGAAAATAGTATACAATAAGTAAATGTTAATGAACATTTAAAATATTTTCCTAAATATAAAAACACTTAAAAAACTTAGGTTAACATTTTTTATTTATTGTATACTATCTTTTAAAGATAACTTTTATCTGTGTTATCTGTGTCACAGATAAAGATAATCTTTATCTGTGTTTACTGTTTACATAAGTTTATAACCATTGCTAATGTTAGCTTGTTGCTTATAAATATATTATCTTTATATTTTAATAGTTATATTTTTTTTGTTTATATTTATTTTGTGAGTACAGTAATTGCACCTTAAGCAGAGCAGCTTTGATGGTTGTTACATAAGTAACTTACTGTTGACAATTTCAAATTATTGTGTACAATTTTTTTTCTTTAGTCGAATCTACACAGCCTACCACTGGTAAGTTTGTATAAGTTTGTATATGTTAATGATTATAGAACTAGCGATTACTTTTTAATTTAGCAATTACTTTTTCTGTGAATAGATTTTAAAGATTACCAATTTCTAAGTCATTATTTGCAATATTTATTTTTTATTACAAATTTTGAATTTTAGTTACATCTTCGTTTTTAAAGAATGGTAAGTTTAACAATTATTATTTTTTAATATGTGTATATATTTTCAATGACTGCAATATATAATTTTTTATTAAACAATTTTTAACTTTAGTTCCTTTTACTTCTGCTATAAGTGGTATGTTTACAAATTTTTACTTTTCAATATGTTTATGTATTTCTTGGCAATTGCAGTATCTGTTTTTAATTACAACTTTGATAACCTTTAGTTACATCTTCAGCGGCTAATATGACTAGTAAGTTTAAAAACTATTATTTGCAAACACGTACACACCTCTTTATCAATTGCAAATTACTAACATATAAAAATAATCTTGAATACTTGTTTCTCTTTTCCAATAAACTCAATTTAAAATTGAGTTTTTAAATTGAGTTTATTTTTCAAATATCTTTTAAATTTTTTTTTTAGGTTGGATACGACTGGGCAAGAGAGGGGGGGCGTTTTGCGTGGCACATGTCCCGTCCCTTATGTCAACTTATACACCACTTGTATATGATGTAAAGTAAGAAAATTTAATTTAAACTTTTTCATACAAAATATAATTATTGTTTTTTAGGTTCAAATATTTATAAAAATGTAGCATTTCACTACGAGGGTGTTAAAACGTAACAAAGACATCCACCCTTCAATCTAAATAGACCAATAATATTTGGAAATGGAACGGAAGTAAATTAGAACAATTTTTTGTGTATAAAGATGACATATTTTATCAGAAAAACACTCTTTCGTATCAAAAACTTGTATTTTTTTAAGGGTACGAGGGTGTTCCGGTACCCCCTCCGGTCCTCTAGACACCCTTTTTATCCATAAATTTATATGAACTTGTAGCCTACTAGAAAAATACCAACTTATTCGCACACCTCCGCTCCATCAAATGCACCCATGGTAACATCAAACAAACCACCTGATTTTTTAATCCAAACTTGGTCATTGGTAAATAATAAAGATTTACGCGCGTGGAGAATTAAAGATTTATGATCAGCATCAATGGAAACGTATTGTTCTGCAAATTTTATAGAATTGATAAGTAGCGTTTCACTAATAGAAGGGTAAAAGGCATCGATGTCGAAAATAAGGAATTTATAAAAATGTTTGTCATTGATGTTTTTGAACCAATTTATTACATTTTGTGTACTATTCCACTGATTTATTCGCAAAATATTTCAAAGGTTGGAGTTAATACCTGATAAAATATGCTTACTTATTCTACCAACCTCATTCTTAGCTGGGTTAATTAGACGAACAGTAGGATTATTTAAAAAAATTAGGTTTATGGTCATTTAATGTAATGAAACAATTGGAAGAACTGTTTATATTGATTTTTTTTAAAAACTTCATGATTTTTAAGAATAGTTTTTCCTTCTTTATTAATGCGATCTTTTTTTAACGGATTGGTTTTTTTATAATTAGATGTAGGGCGTTCATTAATAACTTATTGTATTCGTCTTTTGATAATTTATATAAATTTGATGTTTTGTCAGCGTGAGTGTAAGTATACGTTGATTTTCGAATAGTAGAAATGTCTTTTTTTAATTTATTTTTGTAAAAAATGTTCAAAGTGTCCTTGCCACATTCGCATTTTTAATTTAGCACATAACATTTCTGTGCACAATGCCATCGATATGTATATATATATATATATATATATATATATATATATATATATATATATATATATATATATATATATATACAAATATATACAGTAAAATCACGTTAAGTTGGACTCTCAATGAACAGATAAACAGTATGCCTTTCTTTTTTAAAAGTATAAAGAAGATGTGTGATAAACAATTAAATACTTTATTATAAAGAACGAGAGATCTCTCTAAAGGTAAATGATATCAGAAAGAGTAAAAAGAGAAGAAATATATGTGAAACAGCGGGATGTGAACCTGGGTCTCCGCGGCTAAATGTCTTAACTGAATGAGCTATACTTTCATTCAACTAAGTAAATAGTAATATTTATTTATTATATAATTAAGAAACTATATAAAACAGAGTTTACAGAAAGAGATATGTATGCAAATAGGATTCTATATATCAGGAAAATGAATAGTAATGTGAACCTTTCGTTGCTTATAGTTAATATCTGGACTCGAAAACTAGTTACTTTTAATGGAACACAATAGGCTGTAGGAGCCTCAGGGAAATTATATTCAGAAATAATTATATTAGACTCAGAGTTAGCTAGAAATTATTACAAAGTGTTTAGGACTGATGTCTAGTACAAAAAGCACAAGATTTAAAACAAAATGATTTATATTATTTGAAAAAGTTGTTTTACGTACATTTCATCATAATTTAAGTAGAACTTAGTAAAGCAAGAGAAACGTGTAGAATTAAGCACAATGAACTCAATCTTAAAAGAATAACTAACAGAAGAGAGGTTGTCACTATTATGAAGGTGACGAAAGATCTGTAATAAAGAATATGGAGGTCAAAAAATACTATCTTAAGTAAAAAGAGTTTGATAAACAAATGTTACAATGGCTGCGGGATGCGAACCCGTATCTCTGCGGCGAATTATCACGTATCTAACTGATTGAACTATACGATCTTATACTTCAATTTATATCTTATTAAAATTAAAAAACAATATTTTCTAAGATCTATACTTCGAAAAGTGTATTCAAACAGGACTCTACATACCTTTAAAATCTGCTAGAACTTTAGTAACGTGCACACTTTTAGAAATTATCGAAATAGGTATATTTTATCAGAAATATGCTTAAGCTAAAGCATATTGTTGAGCCTCTTTTTACTGTTTGCTTAAACATATTCGAACCTGTTTAAAAAATTTCATATGCTTTAAAAAAAAAAACATGTATATTCCTACCCATCATTCTTATTTTTAATATACGTAATGAGTTCAAAAAACATCGTTATATATATTTATTATGGCACGTTTCGTAAGTTTATTTCCGTTAAGAATTCTTTCGTATGTTGTGATCCGAAATACTTTCGTTTCGAAAGAAATTTTATTTTTTATTAATATTTCTAAAAATAAAACCATAAAAATTTAATATGTTATTATACTGAAAATAAAAATTCATTATAAACATTTTGGGATTTAAAGATGTTAATTTTTATAATTAAAATCAGTCTGGCAAACAAATTTTCTTTATAGACTTCAAAACGTCGTTTGGCGAAAATGTTTGTTTCGCAAGTGCGACTTCCGAAACCGCTACTTTCGTATGTTGCAAAATAGTTTTGTTTCGTATGTCAACTTGCGAAATGCTAAATTTTGGAAGTGGCTTTTGCGAAATGAACATCGGCGATTTTAAATGTTTTGTAACATTCGGTACGAAAAAATGTAATTCCTCGTTCTCAATCTCCTTACGAAAGAATGTTGTTTTTCCGGAATTGCACGAAATCCTCCGGTTAACAACCCTATTCCAGACTATATATTTCTTACGACTATGGTATGTCCATGTATGAATGTATCTATCCGTTATGTACGGAAATTTTCCGTATTAGTAGCTAAATTTTCAAATACGGAAATTTCTGTTGTTTTAATAACTGAAGTTAGATATAACATGTTGAACCGCCATTAGTGAAGATTTTTGTGTACACATTTACCTTCAAAAAGATGTTCTGAAGTTTCACCTGCAAGACGATAAAAGTTCACCAGGCATTTTATCAATAAACTGTTCTGTTCCTTTTAATTTTAAAATTACTTGGTTTCTGGATCACTTGGAACGAGATTATGTTAAGTAGGATTTTTGTCACAAGACTTGTGCCGTCAAAGTTTAATTTTGAGTAATTTTAAGTTTATGTAAGTGCACTCACATAACATGTTATATATAAAATGGATCACTTCAAAGCCAGTGAAAAAGTTCACATGTTAAAATATGTAGCTTAAAATTAGTACATTTTTAAACTGCATTACTTAAGCGCTTCTTTATGATAAGACCAATCAATTTCTGATTGTTTTGAAAACTTTTTATAACAATTTACATTTTATTATTTTTTGATTAATATAACTTATTAAATAAAATATTTAGGTCATCTATAAATAAACATTAAAAAAATAAATTTAAAAACAAATTTATAAAGATTACCCTAGAAATAACAACTATGATTAGAATACATTTCTAAATTTATTTATAATATTTATGCAGGATAGTCATGCAAGATAGTAAAGTTCTATATAAAAAAAATACATCTACTATCCTGTTGAAAAAATATAATGTTATTGTTTCTGATTGTTTTTAGAGAAATTTTGATCAGTTTACTAAAAAATTTTGAAAATTGTATGTAAAACTGAATCAGTTTTACATACAATTTTACATACAATTTTACATACAATTTTACATACAATTTACATACAGCTTACAAAAGTTTACATACAATTTAATATACAGTTTTACATACAATTTAAATACAAAAATACAATTTTGATCAGTTCACTAAAAGGTAGTACGAAGCAAAAGATTGAACGTAAAACTTATTTCCAGCAGTCCAACATTGTAAAAAGACTATATAGTATGTTATTGTTGATACTATATAGTCAAGTGATGCTCTATAGTATGGATTAAAAATAAAAATGGTAAATAAAAATGGTTCCCAACAAATAAGTATAAAGTGAAGGCCTAAAGTTATTGTTTTAAAGGAATTGTTTGTTTTGTCTATTGTTTTTAAATCATTCTGGATTTATATTTCATATTTTTCTCAAAATTTAAGTGCAACGGTGTAACAGAATAAACTCCAGAAATGAAAATTTGATGTATTTTTAGTTTTCATTCAAAAAGAGATAAAAATATATATATATTTTTTTAAATTTTTTTGTCATTGAAGTTCTGACAAAGTAATGTGAAAAAATAATTTAAGAAAAAAAAGATAATTTAAAACAGTTTCTAATTAATGCCAAGCAATCCATAAGATTTAACTATTAAATCTTGAACAATAAATTTTTAATTGATAAAAAATATTACAAGTAGCATTTCTTCACAGCAAAATCCTAAATCTTAGTCCATAGTTTAAGACATTTAGTTCTTAAAACAAGAAGTATTTATCTTGTTTTAAGAAAATAATTTCCTATCGCCAAATTTGTTTCTTAGTACAAAATTTATATTTTTTGTTTTAAGAAATAAATTGCAGTGTAAGAAGTTTTTTCTTGTTTCAAGATTTACAGCACCATTGTTAATCTAGTGTTTATAGTTTGATAAATATGTTTTTTCCTTTAAGAAATAAATTGATTTTTTAAAACAAGCAATATATTTCTTGCTTGAAGAATTGATTGTCTTAAACTAAGGACAAAGGTTTACAATTTTACTGTATTCATGTTTTCATTTGTATTCATTACCAATATTAAAGCATTTATATTTGTGTTGTCTGTTATATGGTTGGCTATAATATGGAAGTTTAAAAAGTTCAAATCCACAAAGCATAAAGTATAAGTATGGAATCTAGAAGCACTAAAAAAGCATTTTATTGAAAGTGGATGCTATGTGGAGAGAAAAAATATTCTAAGTAAATGTTTTTTTATATTTATATATAAATGTAATAATAATATTTATATTTTAATAAAAAGTTAAAAAGTTCGTTTAACTTTTTTAAAGTAATTTTTATTATATTGTATTAGTAATGTATTTATTGCTATTTTTAATCTAATAATTTTGCTCGTGTTCTACCATTTGATGAATTTATTTATGGTCTATTATATCAAGAACACAAGATACGATCATAATGTTAATAGACCACTGGTGTTGATTCCAAGGTAAAAACAAATTTTTCAAAGCAGTCTAAGTTTCTATTATATGCATTTAAAATGTTTGAAAAATGCTTATGTAAAAGCTTATACAATAATATGTAAACTTAAAAAAAAATTAAATAGAAAGGAAAATTTTATGCAAAATGTGAAATAAAGCTCACAACATATGCTTATCTTTCTTAATTCCACAGATTTTAATTTATAATCTATGTCATGATTATGTAATTTATTTTGTTTTTTTTGGGTATATATTTGACTATAATGTATATATATATATATACATATATATATATATATATATATATATATATATATATATATATATATATATATATATATATATATATATATATATATATATATAAACATATGTATATATATATATATATATATATATATATATATATATATATATATATATATATATATATATATATATGTATAAATTTTTATTTAATTTTTTTTTTTGCAATATTTAGTTTCTTATTTATGTCATTAACAATTAGTGAATATATTTATATCACTAATTTTTTCTTTTAAATTTTTTTTCATCGTTTAAGGGATAGATTTTTAGAATAAGAGTTTTTTGTAAAGTAAATTTTGCGCTTTCTACGGAAATTTCCGGCAGTAGATTATCCAGAAACTTTCCGTTATTTTACAGAAAAATCAGTCACTTGTAAACTGAAATATCCGTTTAAATACGGAAATATACAGTTAATAGGCCTGCAAATTGGCTTTACTTGATTTAATGTGCTAAAGGACAAATAAACAATAAACTGAACCAGTGGGCACGGACGTAAAAAAGACGTCTTTTAAACGTCTTATACACGTTTTGGACATCTTTTGAACGTCTTTTGAACGTTTTAGATGTTTTTTGAACGTTCAAAAGACGTTTTTTTTACGTCCAGTGCCCACTGGAGAAGTATTAAAAGAGTTCAATTTACTTTTAACGGTAGTAATTGTTGTTTTGTTTTAATTTCTTGTTCCAGATTATACCAAAAACTTTCGTTTCATCTTTTTCATTGCTCAAAAAAGAATAACAAAATAATTCTATGAAATAAAATAATATTGCTTAAATATTATTATGCGGCCGCGGTACAGTGTTTAGATTGCTTTATATCCAGGCTCGAAACGAGCTCTGGATATATTTTTGCGTTACGGTAAGGAAGGAAAAGTAAACTTTCTGGTTAAATGAACTTCCGCGGTGTTCTGTGACAAGACCAGTAGGTCTTCTTGAGGCACAAAAAAAATTATACTTAACAAATTTTTTATAATAAAAGAATATGTCCAAAGCGATGTTCAAAGCACAAAAGTTTTTTTATTCCGTTTACAAATTAGTCAACCATTTAATGTATCTCCAGATTTTATAAAAATAGGTTCTTTAAAGCAAAATGCGTTCTGCTTGCAATCGGTAGGAAAGTGAAAGGGACTAATACTTACTTAAATCAAAGTTTTTGATTGGCTATTAACATTGTTTTAGTTTTTTGTTTTGTCAGGGACATTAAATGGTCAAAATATTGATTTTGTTATTGAAACTATGATAATTTGAAGGAAATATCTTTGGTCGATGTTGTTGTAGATGGTCTAGTAAGTATATTATTCAATAGCTGCTCACAACTTAGTTATATCTCACTATCATTGCGAAGTAAACTTAATTTAAAAACGTTAGACACAAAGAGAACCATTATTAATACATTTTGAAATCAAAGTGAAACTGAAGTATTAAAAAAGGGTTCAGTTTACTGTAAAGGGTACTAATGGTTGTTTTTTTTTTAATTTCTTGCTCTCGATAATAAGAAGAACTTTCCTTTCATCTTTTTCATTGTTTAAAAAAAAACAACTAAAAGTTTCAATGAAATAACACCATATTGCTTAAATACTATATCTTTTAGATTTTTGTCATAAAACAATATAGCAAATATATATGTCCGAAGCTCGACAGTGCTTTTTATTCCAATGGCATATTTTCAACCAGAGTGTCACAAAGACCAGTCAGGGTTTCAATTGAATCATTAAAGGTACTTAAAATATCCTCCCCATTATATATCTAATCTAAAATACGCTTAATGGAATTAATATTAGTTGTACAAACTTTACGTTTAATAACAATGGTAGATATTTTCTAAAAATTAATTTAACCAAAAAATTAACAACAAATAAAGAGTTTGACCATAAAGGTCTAAAATTGTCTTGGTTTCCAACTTCGCCAAAAAAAAAAAAATTATCACAATGAGATAATGAAGCAATAAAAAGCCTATCCTATAAATCAATAATAACTTTAAAAACTATAAACTTAGATGCTAGGATATTAAACGAATAAAAATGCATGCAGGTATATCTAAATGGTTAATATACCGTCGCGGTATATTTATACTACCTGCTAATTATTAATTGCCATCCAAACAAATTTTTTTCGTTAAACCAACTCAACTGATTTTAAAAAATGTTTAACTTATGAAATAATAACTTTAGCTTTACAACAAAGGGATCAATAACTCCAAAAGGGATCATATATTCTAACAATAAAAATAATAACTTTTCTTTTTCTATGCATGCTAAAAGCAATTTTCACTAAACTTTCAAGTCGATAATTTAATACATCATTTTTCTTGTTTCAGATAATACCAAGAACTTTTTTTTTAATGAAAACGTTTCATATAACTTTTACAAGTTCTATCGATAGTAATGGTGACCTAATTCCCGGTTAAAAACACCACAATTACAAAATAAAAAAATTGTGGCATATCTGCATTTATTACAGTTAAAATATAACGAGCTACAAAAAGCAAATAAGAAAATCGTGAAAAATCAATATACGTCACAATCTAACAACGCAAGTAATTCTAAACCTTTTAAATCGCAAGAAAATAAAAAATTTATTGCTTCGAATTAAATAAAATATCATTACTCAAATCAAAAAAATACATTGCAAGAAATTCCTGTATAATCCAGTACAAAGGATTTTAGTTTATACAGAGATAGAATTGTCAAGTTATCCTACCTTTAACGTTTAACTTTTTGATCACCTTCCGGTATCTACAAGTATTAACTTTGAAGGTAGCGGCTAATCACATGAATAAAATAATACAACGCGAAAATATCATTAATTACCAAAACATGCATGAAAAAATGAAAGGGTTTATTGGTTTTTATAATCTTCATCTATCTAAAGCATTTACCTGTTACGCATTTAAGGAAGAAAAAAGAGAAGCAGAAACTAAAAAAACATGCTGCTATATCAAAAATGCTGCTCTCATGGCTGTTAAACAATGTTTTGGACAATAATAATTTTATAAGTATTCAAAACCTCGGTGGACGCCGGAGTTTAAAAAATATTAAAGACAATCTCTCCTTTCACTTTAGATAAGGGCAAATATCCGGTTATAATAAGTAAATAGAATGTATAATCTAAAAAATGAATATTTATTCCTAAAAAAAAACGTTTTACAGCGTAAAGCTGTAAAAGCGGCTCATATCAAAAAAAAATCCACCAAGAAACTGAAATTAAAGAACACGTACACAATACAAATTGTCAATATAATAATCAGATTTGCGGCAATATTCGAAAAATCAAAAAGAATACTAACAATCAACTCTTTACAATTAACAAATTAAAACAAAACCGATTCGTCGAAGAACTAAGCCATCATTTTCAAAAACTACTCAATACGCTACAATATATAAGTAACGAGTTCAATCTTCTCTAAATTCCACATTTAAGTAAAGAACCTAATTCAAAAGGTATCTCGAGAGCTGATATTGAAAAATGTATTTTAATGCTTAAAAATAATAAATCATACGATTGCTATGAAATAAGTGCTAAACATCTTAAAATCTTTCTCAGCAACAATCTTCTTATGTTACTTTTGTTGTTTTATGGTACTTTGTTAACAAATGGAAAGGTTCCGCCACACTTACTCCATTAGTCAAGTCTTATAAAACATATCTGGAAAATCCAAATAATTATCGAGGAATCAGCATTTTACTATTTTTTACAAAATTTCTTGATTATCTTATTATGCACATATGTCCAGATATAGCAGAAAGTCATTCCCATCAATTTGGTTTTTAAAGAAAAGAGTTCTACCCTCGCAGAATTTCTTCTGAGTGAAACAATAAAGTACTATTAACATAATAACTCACCACTATACGAGGTGTGTTCAAAAATTAAGGTAACTTTGTATTTTTAAGAAAAAATATTTATTTATTTATCAATATTTATTTTGTCCCCTTCAAAGTAACCCCCATTAGATACAATACACTTATGCCAACGGTTTTTCCAATCCTCAAAGCACTTCTCATAAGCACTTTTCGGTGTAGCCTTGAGCTCTTTCAGCGATGCAGTCTCTCTTCAATCTTTGCAAATCTCCGTCCTTTCAAAGGTCTCTTTAGTTTTGGGAACAAGAAAAAGTCACATGGGGCCAAATCCGATGAATAAGGTGGCTTAGGCATGATTGTGGTGTTGTTTTTGGCCAAAAAATCTCTCACAAGTAAAAATGAGTGTGCAAGGCCATTATTGTGATACAAAAGCCATGAATTATTTTTCCACAATTCTGGACGTTTTCTTCGTATTGCTTCTCGCAAACGGCGCATAACTTCAAGATAATACTGTTTATTGACCGTACAACCATATGGTAAGAACTCCTGATGCACCACGCCATGGTAATCGAAAAAAACAGTGAGCAAAACTTTGACATTTGATTGAACTTGGCGTGCTTTTTTCGGTCTTGGCTCACCTGGGCTTTTCCATTGGGACAATTGGGCTTTGGTTTCAATATCATAACCATATATCCATGATTCGTCACCAGTTATGACCCTTTTGAGTAAATCTGGGTCGTCGTTGACGTCATTCAATAGTTCTTGAGTGATGCTCATGCGACGGTTCTTTTGGTCAAAATTGAGCAATTTCGGAACAAACTTCGCTGACACACGTCTCATGTCCAAAACGTTAGAAAAAATTTCATGGCACGAGCCAAGCGATATACCAACATCCTCAGCAATTTGTCTGATAGTGATTCGACAATTTTCCAAAACATTTTTATTTACTGCTTGAACGTTTTCATCAGTTGTTGACGTCCAGAGCGAGGCTCGTCATCTTGAAAGAGTTTGTACCACTTGTAAACATTTTTTTTACTCATAACAGTTTCACCGTATGCCACTGTCAACATTTCAAGTGTTTTGGAGCACTTTATTATATTTTTTACACAAAATTTGATGCAAATCTTTTGATCCATATTTTCTAACAGCAAAAAATCGCCTAGCACGCAAAACACTTTTAACCTTTACGCCTCTCACAACCAAACAAAAAATGCTATACACTTGAAACTTGGTACAGATGTTTGGGAAGAGTGTACCAACATGACAAAACAAAAAAATTGATAATCGAAAGTACGTTGCCCGCGAAATTTAAAAAGTCACCTTAATTTTTGAACGCACCTCGTATGAATGCAGTCTAAACGCTATAACCAGAAAAGTCCTATTATTTATAGTTCATACAATCTCAACACTATTTTTTTTTTTTTTTTTTTTTTTTTTTTTTTTTATATATATATATTTTTTTTTGTCATAATAATAATAAACTAGCTGAATTGACCCGTAAAAATACGGGTCTTTGTAAGTCTATTCTACACAAACCTTTTGCTTTATTTTCTTAATCTAGCTGTCCGTATCGGTAAATGCAGGTCTTTTCTTCTACTTCTATATTTATCAATTCCACGCCAATCATTTCTTTACTTGTTCTTTATTTACTTCAATATTTTTTAGTAAACTGTGGAAAAAAATTCATTAAAAAAATTTGCTTTAAGAGCAAAAAATAACTTTAACATACGAACTTTTTCCGCATGCGTATATAGCTTATTAAATCCCGTTTATTTATTTTGTTTTAAAAAAATTCTGAACTAAACTACTTCCTACTTTTAGACCAGCCATGGACCATGGTTTATGGTCGCGTCCTAGCCATATTCAATAGTTTACTATATTTATTATTATTATATGCTTAGTTTTGAACAATAACGGTCTTTTATAGTTATCTTTGTATTAGACGGAAACGGTAATGCAATTCTTTAAAACGTTAGTCGCTTAAAGCGTCAAAAGTCATGCAAAAAAATAAATTATAAATTTTGTGGTTTAAAAGTTGAAAAACTAATAATATTATAACAAAATATTTGGTAATTTTTAAACGTTATTATTTAGCTCTTATTTATGGTATTTATTTTGTTTTCATTTTACATTTTTAAAAAAATGTTGAAGCACCAACTACATGCATAACTTTGATAGCTCACAAGTTAAGTGCGCAGTCATCAGAGTCGCTGTGCAAGGCTTCAAATCCGCGCCTAAAAAATCTCAATACATTTTTTTTAATTTTTTTAATCTGGCTATATTTATAGCAAAAAATTAAATATGACAAAAAACCTTTTAATTGCTTTTTTTTCCCTGCCTCCACTGCAATACCATGTGGAGTAGCACGAAGGTTTTATCAAATTTTTTCCTTATTAGGTTTTAGGACCTTTTTTTTTAAGACTATCCGTAGCTTATTAGGACCAATTATGCGAGAACAGTATCAAAATCGTGACACACACGCAAAAAATTTTCGCCACGTTTATTGGTGTTTTAAGAAATCCAAAAAATTTATAAAATTAAAAATAAAAAACGGTTAAAGTGTATAACATTTAACTTGTTTAACTTCACAAATATTTTGTAATTTAAAGAAAAAAAATGCTAGTGGTAAATTTGAACCACGACTATTACGTTCAGGGGCTTAGCGCGCTAACCACTCGGCCATGCTGACACATCAAATATCGAAATTTTAAAAAAATATAAAAATTGTTTTTAACGGAATTGCTGTAGATCAAAAAATTAGGAGAGGTTGACGCAATGCAATTTTTAGGTCAAAGTCAAAGTATAAAACTTGAAAAATGTTTCAGTATGTTTTATCATTACTTAATTACGTACGTTAGATATTTGCATACACGTTTTCTTCTAAAAAAAAGTGTTGCGACTCTTTCTACTAACACTACTATTAAGTTTGGCATTATTATATAGAAGATAGATAGATTATAAAATTTTTCACTTAAAAGGACAAACTCTATTCCACATTAACCTTATCTTTATTTCTCACTCTAATATTTTTTAGTGAACAATAGATTATGTGCTAGAAAGAAAAAAAAAAAATTCACATATGCACCTTTTCCGTATATTTATATTTAGAGCTTAACATGAAGAAGGTAAATCATTTAGTTCAAGACAACCTGCCCAAACCCAAATCCTCTGTTGATTTATGCACACTCACTGTCGCTAGGCGTGTAAAATAAGTAGCTAGGCAAGTCAAATAAATTAACTTGATCTGTTTTTCTGCATAAAACAAAAACAGAAAATGTGAAGTACTTGATATAAGGCACTGTAATATTGGATTTAGTTAATTCAATACAAAGTGATAGGAAACTGCAAAATAAGGTAGCAACGTGAAAATTATTCAAATACTAATTTACAACAATTTGTATTGCGTTTTATTAAAATAGCTTTATTAAATAGTATGAAGATTGATGATTCTTTTTCTACGCCTTTAGAAAATGATTAACGATTTGAAAGACTTTTAAATTGATTATAAAAGCATTATCTAAAAATGAAATAAAATCATTATTAATAACACTGAACGCACATTTATTTGTTTTATGTTAATTCATTTGAAAAATAAAAAATACGAAACGAAATTTAGTAATATTAAATAAATATTAGACACTTACTTTGTGATGGTGCTTTTGTAAAAGTCTCTAATATTTGGTTGGAAAGCTGGAAATACTCTTTTTTTTTTTTTTAAATTTAGTTTTATCAGCATTGCTAAAGATAAAAATTCTTACTGACACAAAAAAATATATAAAGTAACATTTTAAAAATTTATGTAAATGATAACAAATATGAAAAAAGTAATGTTTAAGTTTCAATACACATAAAACCCATAAAACTGCATAAGTATGCAAAACACATTACCTGATGGTACTGCAGATGATATTGATGCTATTGTGAAAGTAAAAAAAAAAAAAAAGTGTATAAAGTAACATATGTTATACATTTATGTAATTGTTTACAAACATGAAAAAAGTAATGTTTAAGTTCCAATACACATAACACTCATAAAACTGCATAAGTATGCAAAACACATTACCTGATGGTACTGCATATGATGACAGTAATGATTAAGTGCTATTGTAAAGGTAAAAAAAAAAGTGTATAAAGTAACATATGTTAAACATTTATGTAATTGCATGAAAACAGTAATGATTAAGTTTAAATACACATAAAACCCATAAAACTGCATAAGTATGCTAAACAGATTACCTGATATTATTGCTTGAGGTGCTAATGTAGAGACAAAAAAATAAATAAATAAAGTAATCTGTAAATTAAGATATGCTATCTTTAAGTTTTAACACACATAACACTCTTGAAACTGCATAAGAATGCAAAACACATTACCTGATGGTACTGCAGATAACGCTATAGTGGAGGTAAAAAATATATTTACATAAACTAACATATACTAATCAATTAAACAGTTTATTTTAGAGTGATAAAACCGCACACAAACATCAAAAAATGTGTGTTAAAATTAAACAAAAAGAAACATAAGTGTACTTTCCTTACCAATTGAATTTTCTAAATTTTCTAAATAGAATAAAAAAAACTCATTAACATTAGGAAAGAAACTAACATGCAGAATATTTGTCAACTTTAGGAAATCTATAAATAAAGTTGGAACAAAACAAAAGGCAAAAATAACAATCACAAAATAAAACAAACCAAAAAAGAAAAAAGCGACAAAAAAAATAAAAAATAAAAGTAAAGAAACAATTCACAAGAACAATATAGTAACTTACTAAGTTGTTAAAATATAAGCCCTATAAAAAAAATGCTAAAAATTGTATCAAAAAAGCTAAAAGACCATAGAATACACCTTTTTTTTTGAAAGTAAAATGCTTTATCTATAATACACAAATGTAATATAATCAAATTCTGTTTACCCATTGAATGTTCTAATTTTTCTAAATAAAATGAAAAACTTATTAACATTAAAATAAACTAACTTGCCAAATATAGAATAACTTTTTGTTAAATAAATATGTAATAAAAAAAATAAAGAGCATTACAACAACAATAACAAATTGCTTACTTAGATTCTCAACAGAATCTTCTAATTTTTCTAAATAAAATACATTTAAAAGTTACAAAAGTCACTTGCTGACTGACAAACTGTCACAACTGACAAAAGTCAGTAGCTAAATAGCTTTAAAAAAACTAAAAAAGCATAAATGTATTTGCACACAAAAAAAACAAAAAACAACAACAAAATTCCTCACTTAGCTTGTCCATTACTTCCGCTAAACATTAAAAAAAAGTTATAATTAACAAATTGCTGAAATTGGTGAAATATATATCTTTGTAACATATCCTTCTCATACAAAATTAGCTTACTTGGCAAGAGCTCTTCGGCTCTGATCTCTTGAACATCTAATATATATATAGACAAAATTAATTTTCAAAATATTTACTTTTTCAATTAAACATATAAGATTTGTCTTAAATTATAAAACTGTTGCACAGTTTTATAATTTAACACATTCAGTAAATGACAAAAAGTTTCATTTTACGTGAAAGTTTAGTAGTTAGAAGACTTAAAAGTCAATTTTAGCTTAAACACGGTTTATGAAATTATAGCTTAAACACCTTAAATAAAGCTTATACGCGTTTTTAAGGTTCACTGCTTTACAAAACATCAATCAAAATAGCGGAATAAACAAAACCTGAGTTTTGGGTCCAGCCTTTTAAAGTTCTAAAAATTAGTTTATATATTTTTTAATTTTAGTTAAATTTTAGGGGGGTGTACTTGATTCATGGGGTTAGGGAAGGGCGGCATATCTTGGTTGATTTTAATTAAAAAAGGCTAAATTAAATCATCGTTTTATTCACACCGTAAATCAAGTACAGCTCCGCCACTTTTAGAACATATGTAACTGCTACTATATATATTATATATATATGGCTTACTTTGAAAAAATGCAGAAACTTCTTTGTCGCCTAAAGATATACAAAATTTTCTTAATGTAATTTCTTAATAAAAAAATAAGCTAAATATCTCAGTATTATTGACGTATCATCTCTTTTTATCTCTTTAATTAATGTTATACAAAATTAAAAGATTACTTTCTGTATCTTGGCTGCTCATTTCTAAAAAATAATCTTAATGTTTATTCTTGGGTCAAAAACATATTAACTTCAAACATATTAACATGGTAATTATAAAATAAGTTTAATTATTTAAATGAAGATTACAATAATTAAACTTGTAGATACAACTTACTTGTCGTCCCTCGCTTTGCAATTGTTATAATCGATATGAAGACCACATGGCCGAGTTTTATTGGTTTTAGAGTACAGTTGGCGCACAAATTATAATACCAAAATCAGATGGTTTTGAATCTATTAAATAAGCTGTTTTTATTAACGGATTTGGTGGATTTAATTAGATAACCGCAAGGTAGTTTTACAGTGGTTTAAGAGTTGGCGTACGTTTCGTAATACAAAAATCATTTAAGATTTGTTTATATCTTAATATTCGAGCATTTCTATTAGCGGATTAGGCGAAATTTTGTGGGTTTTCTGTTTTTCACCTTATGGAGTAACTAATTTTTTTTTTTTAGGTTTCAGATTACAATTTTTTTTTTTCATACCCTTCCGTACTTTTTAGGACTCTTGACCAGTTAGTTTTAATAAAAATTTCAGATTGGATGTAAAACCTTTTTTTTATATATATGAAAGAAATTTATCTCTTTAATGTGTGTTGAACTCGCAGTTTTAACTAATTACCTAAAACATAAGTACCTCTATCATGATATATGCGCAACAAATTTCCAACAGCGTTTTTATGTTTTTAAAAATTTTTAAAAACGTTTTTAAAAATTCTCTCCGTTTGCTTTCTTATAGTATATTATATCTTTATTTTTATGTAATGCGTATATCTATATGCATTTAAACTTGTTTTTCTTTGTTTTCTAGAAAACTGGATAGGATTTAAAAAAAAAAATTGTGTAAGCAAATAGTTTTGAACCGAAGCGAAGCACTCAATCGCTGTGGAATGCTATATCATCTTTTTACACTATTTAATAAACAGAAAACTTATTAAACTTTAAAAAACAAGATTTAATGCTTTAAAATAAAGAGATATTGTCGCAATGAAATTATTTAGTAAAAATAAATCGGTAGAATTTGATGTCATCTACTTTATAATTATACTGATTGATAATAAAAGAACTTAAAGTTTACATATTTAGATATTTGAATAGACTTTCGTTCACATAGATAAAATACAAATCATAACGGATTGTGGATCCGAAAAAAAAGGTTGATAAACTACCATCTATAATTATTGGAAAGGTCGTATTTTTAATATCAAAGATATCAAAGTTTGGCGAAAAAGTGAAAACAATGTCTACCTGAATTATATGTTATCTTCCTATTTATTAGGTTTACCAATAAAACTTCCCTGATTAGTTTATAATTTATTCAAAGCCCTGATTAGCTTTTAATTTATTTGCCTATTAATCACCCTTAACAACAATAACCGCCATAAACATATTCTTAGCATTCTACTTAACGGCTTATCTATTTAGTCTATTTTGTCACTAAGTATAAAAAAATTAAGGAATATCAATTTATTTATCTATTTAATTTAATATATATAATATATAATTTAATATATATAATTTAATCTAATTAATATAATTGAAATACTACTAATCAATTTACTGATATTTTTTCTATAGCATTGTTTAAAATGGTCATATTCTGAAAGGTAAAGAAATTTATTGAAAAGAAAGTTGCACAAAAGAAAAAAAAAACTAAATAAAAGTTATTCGTTTCAAAAAACGTTTTACGAAGAGTTTTTCCAAACAATTTTATTTTTAATTGGGTTTTTTTTGAATTACGTCATAAGCATATTAAGGCGTTTTGAAAAACAGTTGCTGCATATATTTATAGTAAAAAAGTTAATGTAGCAAAATAAACTTTTAATTGTCAAAAGAAACTTTTAAAGTTTTATCTAGCTCAGCGCTGGCCAGACGTTTTGTCACAAGAGCCGCATTTATATACTTACGTGAGCCGAAGAGCCGCAACAACTTCATGTTTGTTTTTTTATATAAGATACTTTTATACTCTTTCTTTTGATAATCTGAATTTTAAGAGACTTTCGTAATAGATAAGTAAAAAAAAACTACCCAAAAAATAAGAAACTTCTATTACTAGCCCATTTTCTTGGTTTCATATAAAAACAACAATTTGTAATTCACTATTTAAAATCATTTTTTTAAAGAAAATTTTTTAGAAAATACAAATTATTTAGAAAATTCCATATGCTCCTAAGGGGTGGAAATAATTGTTGTATTACTATTCAACAATATCATTTTAATATGAAATTTAGATATTTCTTGGATACAAAAAGACATTTTTTAAAGATTTAAGTAAAATATGTATACAATTGAATTTAGTTAATTGTTTTAAAACACTCAATAAATTTTTTAAAGAAAAAACTATTCCTTTAAAGTTTTGTTTACAATGCCATTATATCTGATTTATTTTATAAAATTCCCTTCAGACTAAAAAATCATTTCTATAATTTTCGACAATCACATGATCACACTGATTTTGCACAGCACACGATTAGGTGCTGTGCAACACACTGGCTATGTGCTGTGCAACACACTGATCTTTTTTATGATAGATTTTTGCACAAGCACATGCTGATCATAAACTTTTTTTTAATTAACAAAATTATAACAATACTTATATTAATGAAATAATAATTAAAAAACAACACTAAAATTAGATTATTTTACTTGATTTTTACAATCAAGAAATAACTTTTTCATCATTTTATCAATTTTTTACTTTGATCAAACTAATACTCATAACTTTATTGGTAAGTTTCTTAAAATCTGGTTTCAAACTTGTAGTGGCTGTTTTAAGTAACTCAGACAAATGCTCACTGGTTAGATTTGCACGATACTTTGATTTGACAAATTTCATAGTAGAAAATAAAGATTCACATGTATACGTTGAACCAAAAATTGAAATGAATTTTATGGCAATCTTTTTAAGTTGAGGATACTTAACCTCGGGAACTATCTTCCAAAATTCCATAAAAGTTATTGTTTTAAGCAGCATAAGTAGATTTTGATTTTCTTGGAGATCTAGTAGTTCCATTTCAAATTGAGATATATCTTCAAGCATTTTTTCAGGAATTGGACAGCCATTACTAATAATATTAATTAAAAAAGGATTTACTATAAATCCTAAAGAAGATTTTAGTTCATGCAAATCTTTAAACCTTTTTTGAAAGTCTTTTTGTAAATCCTTTAGTTTGTCCAAGTATGATTCAATCTTATCGTCATCATACTGAATTGAAGGATTAGAAGTAATCATCTTCTTCATTTGAGAAAAATGATTAAATTTTTTCGAGCTAAAATCTTTCTGAAAAAGAATAATTTTTTTTTGAAAACTAAATATCGTTTGCGCAAGATCAGATATATTTTTTTCTTTTCCCTGAAGAAACAAATTCAGACTTTTTAAATGTTGCATTATATCAGTCAAAAATAAAAGATCTTGCACAAAATTTATATCGTCTAGGATTTCAAATATCTTTTCTTTTTCAATCAAAAAACATTTAATTGGCTCTAACAGTTCTACAAATTTATAAACAACATCACTACTTGAAAGCCATCTTACAGAACAGAAAAATGACACGTCACTTGGCTCATCAGCAAGATCCAATTCATTTATAAAGTTTCTAAACTGTCTGTGATTTTTTGCATTTGCTCGAATATAATTTACAATTTTTAAAACAGATTTAAAAACAATCGGAAAGTTAAAATGTTTTGCATCTAAATGTTCTCGATGAACGGGATAAATTCTGGATACTTAGGGTCACTTTTTAATAAGCCTATAAGTCCTAAATGTTTTCCAGCCATTGCTGATGCACCATCTGTAGCAACACTAACAAGCTTGTTGATAGGTACATTAGCTTTAAGCAGAGCTTTGTCAAGGGCTTCCTTAATATCAACTCCACGAGTTGTGTCTTTCAACTCAACTAAATCTAGTAACTCTTCTTTTACAATTACGTCTAAAGTCACATATTTAACGAATACAGCCATTTGAGGCTTGTCTTGAATACCTGTTGATTCATCTACAGCTAAACTAAATGCTTCACAGTTTTTTAAATCGTTAGTAATTGCTGTTCAACATCAATACTAATCTCAGATATTCTTCTTTCGGTTGTATGTCGAGAAATAGGAATTTGTGATACTAATCTTTGGATTTTGCTATTACTAGGATCTAAAACCGACAGGACATCTGAAATGTTTTGCTTTACAAATTCTCCATTGGTATAAGGATGTTTACCTCTGGCAATATTCCATGCTATAACAAAACTTGCTTCTGTTGTATTAATTGATTCTTGGCTGTAAGATGAAATATTTAGTTGTTGATTTTTATTTTTCGTTTTGAGCAATTCAATTTTATTCTTTCTGTAATTTGATCTTAACGGATATTTTTCAGAAAATTGTTTATGTTTTGTTTCATAATGACGTTTAACATTGCATGTCTTGTTATGAGCAAGTTCTATATTGCAAATTAAACATATAGGTTTATTGTTTCTTTCAATAAATGCATATTTTTCTGTCCAATCATTATGAAATATTCTGTTTTCGTCTTTAATTTTTATTTTCCTCTTTATTTTGCGAAGCGAACTAGTGTTTACTTTTACTTTATCCATTTTTGCAAGTTTTATGACAATAAGAATGATGGAAAAAATTATATGGAAATATATTAGCATATAACAATTTGGAAAAAAGCCGTATGCGGCTCGCGAGCCGCCATAATATTTTCCGAGAGCCGCATGCGGCTCGCGAGCCGCCATTTGGCCATCCCTGATCTAGCTACAGGCTTTTTTTTTTGCCTCCACAGCAGCATCTTATGAAGTAGCAGGGCTGTCTTGTTAAGTTTTTTCTTTATTAAGTTTCAGACAACTTTTTTTTCAGACCATCCGCAGCTTATTAGGACTAATTACATTCGCACATTAATAACATAAGTGTCTCAATTATCATAGATACGCAACATATTTTTTCTCGTGGTGATGTTTTTTTTTTTTTTTTTTAATGTTTCATGAAGTTTTAGCATTCTTAAAATCTTTTCTTTTGTGAGTGCATAATATCGTTACGTTACATATGTTTGTATATAATCTTTATAAAACTTCGAAAGTATTTTGTAATTTAAAATAATTAAAAAAATTAAAAAAAATAGCCGCTATTGGTAGGAGTCGAACCTCTAGTTACTTGTTCAAAAGTTCCACTCGAGCTACACCAGCATATCATAAAGTATAGATTTTATAAAAATGTAGTAATTTTTTTGAGGAAAAAATGTTAGATCAAAATTAAGGAGAGGTTGACGCAATGTAATTTTCAAGTAAAAATCAAACTGTAAAACGTGATAAATGTTTCAGTATGTTTTAACATATGCTTTAACATTAGTTTAAAGTTTACGTACGTTAGATGTTCGTTCACGTTTTCTTATAGCGCTGCGACTCTTTCTTGCCAATACCTCGGTTGCAATGGCTGCCAAGGGTTTCGTGTTAAATACGCTCCAAGGGACACTACTACTACTACTATTAAAACTATTAAGTTCGGCAATATTATATAGAAGATGTTTTAGCGTGGTTTCTTTTGAAGTCTTTAAAATGTGTTTTGCATTAGTAACTGATCGTTTTTTATCATATATATGTATTTTTATAATAAATAAAAAAATTGGTATGTATTGTAATTAATATTACAATACATACCAAGTGACATTCATAGCAGCATGAAAAAATTTTTTAGGCGAGCGTATACTTTGTTATAAAAATATATTTTGCTTATAAAAAATGTTTTTTATTTTTTTATTGTAATAGAATGCAGGCGTTTTAAGAATTGTTAATAATAATTATTAAAGTCACTGTGTTTTTATTTCAGTGACAATGATAATTATACTTTTAAAAGAAAAAAATATACTTGACATTTTAGGAGAGTTTATACCGTAAACGTTTTATATGTAAACGTTTTAGGGGAGTGTGGGCGAGAGCGAAAGCTAAAGCTCTCGCTTCCCGCCGAGGCCTGCATATAAAAATAATCTTTTTCCAACGGAAACTTCCGTGTTTCAAAACTTATTTTTAAAAAAGGAAACTTTTTTAGTTTTCTTTCGTGAACGTTTTTTTTTAACTCAAAATTAAATTTTAAATAAACTACTGCACAATGGGCCAGAATGGTCAATTTGGACACAAAAAAAAAAACTATTTAATATTAATGCTACATTCACTATATTTAGCATGAGTAACAATATTAAGCTTCTTTTGGCCCACTGTGGCCCATGGCCCACTGTGTGCTGTATCAAAAATTTGCACAAAACCTACTTTAAACTATATTATTTGTATATAAATAATATATACAGTGATATAATTTTACCAAAATAACCTACAGAGAAAAATGAGCTTTTCAAAGAGCTCTTTTTATAGTAATTTAGGAGCTCATCCAAGAGCTCCTTTAAGAGGTCTTAAACGAGACAGTCCGCCAAGAGCTCTTCCAGGAGAGCTCTGAAGAGATTTTGTTAAAGAGTGTTTGAAGAGCTCCATCAAGAACTCTTTTTCAACTCTTCTTACTGAGCTATTTATTTGGTTTTCTCAAAGCTCATCTAGGAGCTCCTTGAAGAGGTTTTAAACGAGACAGTCCGGCAATAGCTATTCTAGTAGAGCGCTGTGTAGTGTTTGTTAAAGAGCGTTTGTAAAGCTCTACCAAGAGTTCTTTTTTTAACTCTTAAGAGTTAAAAAAGTGCGCTTGGAATTAATTATTTGCGCGTTTAAGCATGATGGTACTAGAAATGTACTATGAGATAAATCTCATAGTACATATCTAAATATACTATATATACGATAAGATCTCTAATACATCCATGGTTTAAATGAAGAAGATTTAATCTTTACATTAAAAAAAGAGTAATAAAGCGTGATTGTTTTAAAAATTCTTATTTTATTATTAAAATATTTAAAAAAATTACCATTATTATTTATATAGTATTAATATTATTACATGATACCAATATTTACTTAAAACATAATCCTCCGCTTTTATTTTTAAGATACGTTATTACTTTCTTTCTCACTACTTTCTTTACTATTTTCTTTTTTCTCTTCCTCCATTAAAACATCTGTCTTATCACAGCAAATCTTTAGAGCGATCTCTGGTGTTGACAAATCGTGCTACTTTGCTATCTCAAATCGCAAATCGTGCAATCCCTTTTGTCTTGGTGCCGGTGAAAACTTGAATAGTTGAAGCTATAAATACATTATATTAAAATAGTCACTATTTTTTTTACTACAAAATTAACTCTATAATTAAATATAACACATGATAGTTATGCTTAAATTTACAGGAATAAGAGAATGTTTCATGATTATACCATGGCCAATGAGAGAGGCTAGAGCAGACAAGGAATAATACCTGGGCTAAATAATACTTTTTGATATTGGATAATATTTTTCAACATTCACCCGAGGCCAAATGTACAATTCTTGATTCTCGTTTGAGCAGTCTTATAATTGCTTCAAAACAGTTTTCTATTTTTATTGCTGAAACTTGGTCTTATAAAATCAATAGATTACAGAAGAATCTTAAAGGATAAAACAATATTGTTAAATGTTATATATATATATATATATATATATATATATATATATATATATATATATATATATATATATATATATATATATATATATATATATATATATATATACACATATATATCATAGGGAAATGATGTTTAGAAAAATAATCTTTTCTTTTACAACAAAATGGTTAATAAAATAATAAACATTTAATGAATAAAGTTAATAAATTAACATAACTTTTATATTTGTTTATTTTTTAAAATATACCTTTTTTTTTTAAATAAAATAGTTTAGAACATAAGCTCGTTCTGATTTTGGGGTTATAAAATTATCTTTGTTGTTTTAGTTTTTTTAATTTAAGGACATTAACTTCTGCTATAAATTAAATTACCACAAAACAGTTTCATTTTACGAATCGAGTAAGACAAATCTAGAGCTGCTTTCTGAAATGTACATATTGCCGTAACCCAAAAAAATCAAACATACGTTTTATAAATATTTTTGATGAAGTATTTTATAAGTTAAAAAATGTTTAAAAGAAATTTAATTTTTTGTAAAAAATAGAAATTAAATACTAGATGTTTAACCAATGTGTGTTTAAATAATATTAGATGTGTTTAATGGATACTAGATGTTTTGCCAGCTGACTTTCATTTTCTTTAAAATCACATATGTTTTTCATGTTTTTTTTATAAATACATGATTTCAACTGCATCAGTTTCTTTTTTTTATTTTTTATTTAATTTTTATTAATTCGACTAGATTATTTATTTACTAGTCGAGAAGGAAACATCGTAATAGCAGAGCTAATCGAGACGAGTTCCCTTACCGAAGTAGCAAAGTAGTACTGGTATTGCTGAGTAGGTAGAGCCGAAATTTGAACCTGCAATCCTGCTGCTATGGCCAGTAATTATTCCAAACATTTAGCATTGCTTTAACAAACTGAGCTATTCCGGCTCAAATAAATGTTTCAAACTCCCTGAGTTATCCCGGCTTGATTAGGTCTGGTGTTAAGACGGATTTTTCAAGGACTTAACTTTCTATGACGAATGTTTAGATTTGTATAAAATTTTCTACAGAAACTCTGAATCAAATATTATATGTCATTTAGTATACTTTCAGGTGCTTAATATAAAAAGAGATGGAGCTAAAGATAATAAATATCCCCATTTTTTATCAGGCACCTGAAGTTACAATATTCATATTGGCAAGCTATTCACTACAATTCAGTCTCTTTTGAATAAACATAATTGATGAAGACATAAATTTATTATCTTCACATTGAACTTTGTAAATATCTATCATATTCTTTTTTAAAGGAATTAAATGAAGCAAAAATATTTACTTCCTTGATCCAATCAAAAAGAAACATTCTTTTGAAAAGCAGTGAAATAACTTGATGCAAATATGTCTAGAATAAATTGTGCAAAATTTTAATATAAGACCTAAGTAATTCAATCATATTTATTAATGTTAAAACAAAGTCAAACGATGCAAAAGTTACATTCTTTTATTAAAATTTAAAGGCCTATATATAGAAATTATATTGTTTAAAGTACACTGACACAAACTGACAAAAAAGACTGCTGTGGAAAGAAGCAATTTGTGTTTGCAGCAAAAATTTATGAAGTAGGTAAACTTAAAAACAAATTTAATGTTTACAGATAAATGTTATTTTAATCTTTGCAAAATTTTCATTTTTATTATACCAAAAAACTTTCTCTATTCTACCACATTTTCATTAAAATCTGAACTTGTTAACTCAAAAAATAATTAAAAAAAAAGAATATGAGTAACTTTGAGTAATTCGATATAAAAATTCTTGCTAAAATTAACACATACCACCAGCTTTGAGAAGAATTGTATATTAATATATTGACCTTCCTGCGCACAAGTTTTTTATAGATCAAATTATGCTAAGAAGTCTGCTTTTTTTTTAAAACGCAGTCTTTATTAAAAATACTCCACCCTATTTTTTTCATTTACAATCTGTAAGCTTTTTACACTAAAAAAAGTTGATATCAAACTTGATATAAAAAAAATAGTTGGAACAACAAATAATTAGTGACACATTTCTTTTTATGCATAAAAAAAAAGACTCTTCTTCACTATAGACAACATTTAAAAAATATCAAACTTAAGATGATACTGACAATAAATACTTTAATAACAACATTTTCTACTATACAGAGACAAACCCAGTCAAGTTTTAGTACCGCTGTAACGGTTTAAGAGCCCAAAAAAATAGTTCCCAAAAATTATTTTATTTTTTTTAATTTTTATTTTGCTTTTTTATTAAAAACAGAACAAAAAATTTCAGTTTTAAATGTTTTTGATAATAGATGAACCTTTGATCTTTAGCTTGCTATTTAAGTTTACGTGAGGAAATAGAAAAAACGAAACCTAAACTTTTTTAAAAAGTTTTGTTTCTTTAACGGCAGTTTCAAATTGATACTTATTGGAACTTTATTCTGAGCATGCGCAGTCAACACTTATAAAATATGGGTTTTTAATTATTTCTTTCTGAAGCTCAGCTACTGCAACTTAATTTTTTTAATGTTTGATATTTTAAATTTTTTCCAAACCAAAGCGATTTGTTTCAGAGATAACTGATAAAACATTGTTTTATAAATTTTGTTGTTGAAATTAGGGCTTTCAACAAAAACTTTTAAATCAAATGGTAAAATATTGTTCTTAAAATTTTTTATTTTGTAATCAGCTATGTTATAATGAAACGAATTTTCTGTATCTGAAAGTAAATATTTTTGTTTTCATCAGTTTATTGTTCTTCCTTTAAACTTAATTTTGGAGACCGATTTTTTTTTTTTCGCTAATTTTTTATTTATTTTACATAACTGCTATATTTAGATATTTTGTAAACATGGACTATTTAACCAAGTTAAGTCTCATTTGCCGAATTTGTGGAGAACATATAACAAAAGACTCTGTTGATGTGTGTAAATATTCTGAAAGAATTGGAAATACTTATTATATAAACACCACCATAGACAATAAAAATATTCACCCACAAAAAATGTGTAGGAGGTGCTATATCATTTTGAGGAACATTGAAAAAGGTTCTAGCACAAGTCTTAAAGTAGTAAAATGGCCATCACCATGTCCAGACAAATGTTCCTGTTTCTCCAAAGTTTCTGGAAGGAAAGTTAAAAAATGTAAAGCTGGTCGGCCATGTATAATAGAACAAAATCAGAAGAGGTGGACCAGGCCAATCATTAATAACTTAATTGCTAGTATACCAAAACAAACATTGCGTTTAAATGCAATTGATATTGATCCTGTAGCAAATCCCCATTTAGACTTATGTATTTGCCAGTTATGCAACAACATTATGTATAAGCCACTAATATTAAAAGAGTGTCAGCATTCTTTTTGCTCAGAGTGTTTATTCAGAGAGATGGAAAGAAAGCTGGAAACAGAAGCAAAATGCTTTATTTGTAATCAACACATTCCATTATATACAATTTTAAATTTTGTTAATGTAACACTATTGATAGAGCACATTCTTTTAGGTTGCAATAAGAAATGTAAATTAAAATTTGCAGTTAAAGACAATGACCTTAAAAAATTACACGAAGAAATTTGTATTGGTGAACAGCTATTACCAACTATGATTTGCAAAAAAATTCATGATGGACTTCATACAACTCTAGCTGATGTATTTTTATTAAAAGAAAATGATGCTATACCACAGATTGTAGAAGATGCTGCGTTACATGTTATAAAGCAAAAGCTAGTTACCTCTGAATCAAATTTATTTGCATTTCCTTCCGGAGGACCAAGGGTAAGCACATTTTTAATATGTAGCAAAAGAAAATGAACTATATTATGTTTTGTTATAATTATTAAAACTTTTTTCTAGCCTTTACATTTTACTTCCAACTCAATAGCATATAAAGAGAGCTCAGGTGTTAGTAAAAGGACAATTAAGAAAAGACAAAAAGCAGTTATAAATTATTTAAATGTGATCTCTGGTATGTCCGGCACATCACAACTTCAGCAAACTTCTGCTATTTTGAATTCATTTGAAGTAAAAGATCAAGTAAAAATATTGAAGATGTCAGACATACCTTTATCAGTTATAAGTGCTGAGGAAATGATTAGTATGAAAGCTCATATGGGAATAACATATTCAAACACGAAGTTACTTGCAAGGTAAATTATATATATATATATATATATATATATATATATATATATATATATATATATATATATATATTATATTATAAAAATGAAAGTGTGAATTAATAAAAAATATATATATTTAAAATTTTATTTAGATGGCTCAAAACCAAAGATATAGAATGTGCATCAAATAAAAAGCAACGGAAAGTAGCTAAATCCTGGTCTGGAGAGGATTGGGTAGTTTGTAATGCTCATTTTAACTTTCTTTTAAAAGACTCCAGTGATTCATTTGAAGTAAAAAATGCTCCTTGGGGATACATTAAAGATCTTCCATCACATATAATAAACAAACTCAACCTTCTGAAAAGGTATACATAGTATTTTATTTAAATAAGTGTGTATTTAAATGTTGTCATTTTATATATTTTTTATTAGTATTTTATTTACTTGCTCTAAAAAAAAATTAAATTTATTTAAAATTGAGCAGCAAAAATTTGCTAAAGCATTCCAATATAAAAAATGACGAAATTCACATCAAAATTGGTGGTGACTATGGCGGTGGATCTTTTAAGATGTGTTATCAAATTGTGAATGTTGATAAGCCAAATTCCAGAAGAAACACAAATATTTTTAGTATTTTTGAAGCAAAAGAATACAAACCAAACCTTATTGTGGGTCTCTCAATGTTCACACAACAAATTAATCAATTGCAGTCATTGTGTTGGAAGTAGGTTTTATTTTATCATAATTTTAAAAATGTATTTAGATTAATAGATTTTACTCTATTTTGAAAAAAATTATTTTTAGCGAGAAAAAAATAAGAGTATTTATCTTTGGTGATTACGAGTTTTTATGTTCAGCATATGAAATTACTGGTGCAAATGGTATAAATTCAAATAATAAAATTGTGCAACAAACAAAACCACATAACCACAATATAAAATTATTTAAGTTGATGTTTATATTATTTAGTGACATTTTATGACTTTTGATATCCTATATTTAAACTGATATTATCATATTAGGTCGACATGCTTGCTTGTTTTGTCATATAACTTGTGCAGGTATGAAAAAGTCAGATACTTAACAAAAACACAGTCTTTGTTCCAATCGCACGCTGGAAACACTTGATACAGATCTCCAAAAATTCATTCAAAAAGGTTGAATACCAAAGTTAGCAAAGTATTGTAACAACGTCATTGATTCTCCACTTTTCAATATTCCTTTAACACAAGCACTACACTTTTCTATTACATTACATTTTTACTTGTTTATATAATTGTAAATATTTTTTTATATTGATTTTATGAATCTAGGTTGGCATTCCATTGTTGCATATCTCATTGGGGATTTATCTTAAATTTTTTAATATGCTGGAAGATGGCTGTCATCTCATAGATATAAAAATTGCAGCTAAAATGTGTTTAAAAAATCAGACTGTAAACAACAAGAGTTTTGATGAATATATTGTAATTCAGTTAAGAATATATGAACAAGAAAAAGCTATTGCTGAATATTGTGAAAAAATAACACTTATTCATGAAGCAATGTCAATACAAGTTCTACGTTCTCCTGAAAATAAAGAATATCTATATGAAATCTTTCAGCCTAGAGTAGTTCATTCTATGAAGAAGAAAAATGCTAAGGTATAATAAGTTTATATTTGAAATAATGAAATAAAATTTTCTATAATTCTATGTGAATGAAACATAAATCAATCTAAGAGCAAATGCTTATGTGTGTGTTTATGTAAATCTGTTTTTTATATAGATTATTGAATTAGAAGAGTTAAAAACTAGAACATTTGAAAAATCGCATGGACCACTTGTAAAAAAACTTGATGAAGTTCTATGTGGGCTTAATGTTCAAAGACAAGCTTACCACAGAAAATGTTTTATTGGGAATCATGTTCATAAAATGTTAAAGGTATTTCTATACATATTTTTGCATACTTGTAAATATGAATTTTATAAATATTTTCTCAATCACATAGTTTTGTAATGCATAAAGGTACTAATTTTGTAAATCATAAAATTATCTTTTATCTATTAGTTAAACAGTGTCCTAGATCTTTGCAATTCGATACCTAAGATAGTAAGCGATCTTGGATTTATTGATACAGATGTTTTTATAGAGGCAAAAGTCTTGAGTGAGAAATTTGTTGAGTTGCTCTCTAAATACGCAACATGTTACAACTTTATGAATTCAAGTGAAATAATTAATAATAATCCATTATTAGAGTTAGGTAAAAATATATTTTTATTATGTTACTTGTATTAAAATTCCTCTTGCTTGCATAATTATTCTTTCTTTGTTTTCTATTTACGTTTTCTTATTTATTTATATATTTTGGATTTAGAAGGAGCCATTGGAGAATTAATGAGTTACTTTCGTAAAACTTGGCCGAATGTGTCCATTACGCCAAAAATGCATTTATTAGAAAGTCATTGTGCTGATTTTATTAGAAATTGGGGTTTGGGTCTCGATATTTATGGAGAGCAAGGTTTATAAAGCATGCATGCTGAATTCAATAGTATGAACAGCACCTTTTGCCATATGAAAGGGAAGCAAAGACTAGAAAGTATTCTGTCTAATCAATACATCAAAAACTCCCTAGAAGCATTGGAAATTAGACCTACTATTCAAGAAAGAAAATCTTATAAAAGAAAAGCCTCGTGATATTTATTAAATAATTGTATATATGATTGTAATTGCATAACGACTTAATTTTAATGTTTATTGTAAGAAAAAATATATATACTCTACTTCCGAATATAATAAATATTTAATAAAATAAATAGTTAATCTTTTGGTTACTAGACAAAAACGAATATTTTATTTCATTAGATTAGATAGATGTGTTATTCCTTACGTTTTCTTTAACATCTTGGAAAGTAACCATAGTTACGTATATTTTTATTTTACAAAAAAAGTTCAAAAAATCTACAAAAAAAAGTAATCGGTTCTTCAAAATTTGACAGAATCTTTAAATACCTTAACTCTTTCTCTTAAACATTTCAGCTTTTCTCAAAAAATTCATTTAAGTACTTATTTATTAAGAATTACTGACTTCCTTAATATTTATAACTAAAGAAACTGCAAAGTTCTAGAAATTATAAAAGTTAGATAAATGTTTTTTTTATATATTTTTTTTTCATAAAAATTAGCATAACTTAATATTTATTAAAATAGAAAAATTTAATTACTCATTTTTATCAAAAAGTAAATAAAATTAGGTTATTAAAAAAAGTGTTTTTAAAAGTTTTTTTTGCGTTTCGCATCTTTATTGAGTAGTTAAGCAAATAAATATTTGTCAATGCGCATGCCCAGAATAATGTTCCATTACGAAACATATTTTTTTCGCCTTTTTAAACAATAAAAATAACGATTACAATAACTAAATAAAAATTTTATTAAGGTCTGTGAAATTTAAACCATATTAAATGTAACTTCTTTATTAAACGTAATTTTTTTAGTTATACTTAATAATTGAAAAAATATTTTTAAAAATATGGTATGTTTTTTAATCAAAAAAATATAACATTTTTAAAATTATGTTTAACGTAGTTTCTTTTCTTTAATTATCTTTAAATTAAACGGTGCCTTGAAATCACTTTGAAAATTATTAACCTATAGTAAAAGTTAAATTAACAGATTTGCTAATATTTAAATCAAAATTTTAAAATTAAAATAATAGTAAATATATTTATTAAATGCTTATATTTTTTGTTCGAATAGTTATTCTACTATGTAAAGCTATTTTGTTAATTTTACAAATACTACGTGGTTTAATTTAATTAAATATATTAATGTTTGCATTAAATTTAATTAATGCAAACATAAACTAAAAATTGTTTAAAGTATTGAAAAGTTTAATTACTAATTATTTAAAACTAAATATATAAAACTTACTAAATACTAAATTAAGTTTACTAAAATATAGTTAATAAAGGTTTAAAATACGTTAAACAATTATCAATAAATTTTTACTAATCGTTTCGTTGGTTCGACAAGATTTCAAGTAATATTTTTTTTTATACATGGAGAATGTCAAATAAATCGTTTTTTCTTTTTTTTTTAATGTTTAAAAAAAAATGTTATATGATTTTTTTGTTTTTTTTTTTATTTTTTTTATTTTTTTTCAGTTTACATTATTTACATGTCGTGATTTACATGTAATATAAACATATAAACTTGGAATCTAGAAGAAGGTCATATTGATCTTGTCGCCATATGAAAATTACAATATAAATATAATATAAAATAATACAGGTAGTTTATAACATAAGAAATGGTTAAAATAATATCTCAAAAATATTTCAATTTATTATCCGTACAAAAAATAATATTCTTTAACTTGTTTTTAAAAATAGAAAAAGAGATAGATGAATCTAAATTAGGCTGTACAATTTTATTCCAGATATAAGGTGCTCGATAATCTATACAAAATTGATTAAACTTTGTTTGAAAAAAGGGTTCTTTTAAATAGATATTATTTCGCAAACTATATTTATTCTTTACTTTAAAGGTAAATAGATCTTTAAAAACATGAAATAAAGGGTTATTCATGCAACAAAACGTAAAACATAAAGTATTATAAAAGTGAAGTTCATAAACGTTTAATACAATTATATCTTTAAATAGAGGTTTTGTATTTGAAAAACGATTTAGAAAATATATTATTCGCATTGCATGCTTTTGATAGCGGTAAAGACGTTGCAACTTACTTTTACCAGGCAATATTTGCATAGTTTATATAGCTATGAATAAATGAGTAGTATAGTTGCTTTAAATTATTTTTATTTAGATAATTTCTGGCCTTATAGAAGATACCAATACTTTTCGCAACTTTTGTTGATATATAATCAATATGAGCTTTCCGTGTTATATTTTCGTCAAGATAAATACCTAGGAATTTTAAAACGGAATCTTTTTTTATTTCTACTTCATCAAAATAAAGTTTAGGTAAATCATAAGGCAAAAAACGTTTTTTTGTTGAGGAGTGGAAAAGGATCTACTTTGTTTTGTCAATATTTAAGGTTAATTTATTGCATTTAAATCAATTAGAAACTTGATTAAGTTCTATATTCATTTCTACAAATATTGGTTAATGTCTTTGTTTGATAAAAATAAATTGGTATCATCGGCAAACATGATGCTCATAAGATTCGAGGCCTTATTTAGATCGTTGACGTATACTAAAAAGAAAAGTGCGCCAAGTGAAACACCACATTTTATTTCAATGAATGTTTTATTTTGAAGATGAATAGGAAGCAATTCTTCCCAAAAGCAAAAGAATTTGAGACTTCACTTGTAAACTGAATAATGGCTTGTTCAGTTGAACTATTTTTTTTTTTAAAGCCGAATTGATTTTTATATATTAAATTATTTGAAACCAGGTAGTAGTATGTTTTTTCGAAAATTATTTTCTAATATTTTTGAAAACGTAGGAAAAATAGAAATAGGGCGATAATTATTTATGTTTGATTTTTCTCCTACTTTATAAATCGGAATAACTTTGCCAATTTTTAATAGATCAGGGAAAACCCCATGTTGTATAGATAATGTCCATTTGCACCGATTACTTTGTTTTTTTTTTAAAGATTTGAAGGCTCTTTCAAACTCTATAATCGATAAGTCTAGAAATAAGCCATGAGGAGAAAAAAAATTATTTGAAGTTGTCAAAAAATCATTAAAGGAAATATTTGTAGATGGAATCGTATCAACCAGCCTACTTCTGATATCAGTAAAGTATTTATTAAATTGTTTTGCTATTTCATTTAATTCATATACACATACATTGTTTATCTTAATCATTTTCGAAGGAAATTTAAACAGGTTTTCTGTTTCCCCGTTATTTATTTCAATATTTTCCATATTTGTTTTGAGTCATTTTTATATTTAGTGATATTATATTTTATTTTGTTTATTCATGTATTTTTATACATCATCTACAAAAAGAATATCTAAACAAATAAAAAAACAAAAAATATAAATAGTTTCAACTAAACATAAACAAAAAGTTAACAGATATTTTACTAAATTCTCCAAACATAAAAAAATTGTTTACCAAAGTCTTAATTAAAATAGTTTTTTTATCTTAACATAAATAACAGGGGAGGAGGAGAGAAGAGAGAAGGGATTGGGAAAATCAAAAACATAACTCTTTCCCCCCAACCCTCTCTAACGTTGCCAAAAAAAAGCAGTATCCTTTAATAAACTTTGGGTTCTTCACTGCTATATTAAAGAAAGCAATTATCTCTGCTACTTAAAGCCTTTTTTTTCATACTGGTTATTATTTTGCTCTCATAATTAATTTCTTTACTTTAGACTAGCTTTACTATTTGTGCAGTTACTTTACTAATTGTTGGCATTCCTTAAAAAATATAATTTTTTTGTCTTGTTGAAATAATTTTTAAACGTAAAACAAGATATTTCATTAAATGAGGAAATGAAATATCTACCCCTTTACATATAGGCAATAAATTATAAATGCTATACATAGTAAAGGTTTTACCAAAAGTTTTTATACAATTCTAGACAAAATGCTTAAGTTTTTTAATTACTTTAACATAAAAAGATTTAATGCAGGTTACTATCTGGATACACCATAAAAATGGTCTAGTGTATATAAGAAACTGTCTGAATTTAGTGGTATTCTACCAATCAACTTCGAGCATTAATGGTGGCCTTCTAGCAATATTACTAGGAATGTAATTTTCTAAAATTGATATCTGTTATATAAGTGCTTGTGATAGCCTATTCATCGGAACTTTCCGGAAATAAATCAAGATTATTTTAACAAACCTGATCTATATTAAATTTAATACTAGTAGATACATTGTAGACTTATATTTCTGATGTTGCTTATCTGACTGGCAGCGAAAACTGTCATCTCTTTTTTTGCAAAATTCTTGTTCTTCATTTATCACTATCATTTTTTCTCAGGAATTTTCGATAATGTCTTTTTTACAAGAATAATATCCTGCATGACTAACAGTCCCATTTAACTAAACGATTAAATAGATAAAAACAGAGAAAAGTTTTAACTTTACCAGTGTTTACAACTGATTTTACTGTAATACCGGATAACTTTAAGCCATATAATTCTTTAAAAAAATTAATTAAAACACCTAAACTTAGTGGTTTTGTTTTCTCCTGTGGCACAAAAAGATCTTTCTATAACCTCTGAGTATAAAATAGTTTAAATAAGGGTAGTCTGTCAATATTATAACTAAGTGGTGATTCTTTTTCAGAACCTGTGGTGTTACTTTTAATACCTGATTCTAATCCAGAATAATAATATGAACTACTGCATTTTCTTAAAATCTGATCTTCTTGTGGTATTTTTAAAAGAGTTCTTGCATTTTTGAATAGAATATTTTCATGTCTTTGAAGCATACTGTGTAAACTGTTCATGGCTGTTTCGGCAACAGTTAAAGATTAGATACCAGGTCACTAAGTCTCCTGTTACGTTTTTTTGTACTGGTGGATATATCAAAAGATTTTCTGTTACAAAAACTACTTCATTAATACTTGACTCTAGTCTCATATTTTCCATTTCCATACTTCTATACATTGCATTCTTCCATAGGTAAGTGTCTTCCATAGGTAGACTCTCTAATTCCTTAAATAATATTTTTTTGATGCAAACATATTCTTAACCACTGCTTTTAACAAAATATAACTTAAACAAATTAAGACTATTAAAAAATAAATGTCTAAAAATATTCTTATAATTATTCAGATTTTAGTTATTCATTTTTTCATTTCTTTTCATTTCGTTACATGGATTTCGTTCTTTTCGTTCTACTGCTGATTTGCTTACAGTAATAATTAAAAGGTTTTATTGTGCATTAGATAAAGGTGGAGAAATTTAGACTATCGCTCTTGACATTTTTATAGCTTGTTATTAAGTTTGGCATGCTGGCCTTCTCCATAACTTTTCTTCTTATGGTGTATCAGGTAACATCTTTAAAATAATTGAATCCTTCCTTACCAATTGTAGTATAAAAATTATCCTCAATGGACAGCACTTTTCTTCATATCCGGTAATATCAGGGATTCCTCAAGATTCTATTCTTAGCCCTCTTTTTAATTTATATTAAGGATCTTCCAAATATTCTCACATCTAAGGTACCATTTTTTGCTGTTGGTACTACTATTAAATTCTTGTCTTGATACGAAGCCAACATTCTTTGATTGATTTGTGATTCAAAAGGATCTTAGTTCTGCTACAGCATGGGTCTTACAGTGGCTAGCGAATTTCAATTTAGATAAAACTCAATTTTTTTCAGCCAATTGTTAACGCAAAAATTAAGACCTTCCTATATTTATAAACAGTAATGTACTGGAAGAGCCATTTACCCTTCATCTTCGAGGATTAGTTATTACTTCCGATTTTTCTTGGAAACCATATATCAAATCCATTGCAACATTAGTATCTGCTTAGGTTGCATCTCTTTATCTTTAATTTAAATAACTTTTTTATTATAAATTAAGACGAAACTTCTGTTTTTACTCTTTTGGTATTGCACAATCTGTTATTAATACAAATTTTATGCAACTATTATATAATCTCTTGCAAGATGATAAATATAAAAGATTTTATGTTTAGTTTATTATTTCCTTTTTTTACTCGCCTTTGACATCTTTTTTCTTTACATTATTAATGGCAAATTTAGGTTAATAAAAATCAAATTTTCTTTGTTTTTTCTTAACTTATTACATATGTAAATAATTTGAATATCTAATGTAATTGTCATGCGAAATTTTTTACGTAATTGTCATTCAAACTCTGTAAGTGGTCTTTATAACGCTAATTACTTCAGTTATCTTACCGCTTGTTTGAATATTTGTTGTTGTTTTTTGTTTATTTTTTAAATTTTATATTTGTTGGTCGTATTACAACTATATATTGCTAAAAAAAAAATAATGATAATAATAATAAATAAAAATAAGGTATCTGAAAGAAGATCAAAGGATCTTGTCGTCAGAACCTTAAATAAGTTCAAACAAGCATTAACAGTATCAAATTTTTACAAATTTCATATATATATATAATCCAAATATGTATTATATAATCCAAAGAGAGATCACGCGGATCTACTCACCAATATTTTATATAAACGTATACGTGAAGTAAAGAATATAAAATCAACAAAATAAGTAAAAATAAACTTTTTACAAATATAAATAAGAAAAGGCAAAGTTATTAATTTATATTATTAATAATAACATAATACGTCTTCTAATGAAAAAATTAGGGTTTTTAATTTACTTTTAAAAAAACGAAAAGTAATGGGTAGTTCGAAATCAAAATTGGGCAAAACAATTTTAATCCAAAGGTGTGGTGCCCGATAGGCAATACAAAATTGATTAAAGTTCGTTTGACAGAAAGGTTCATTTAAAAAATCAGTATTTCTCAAATTGTATTTGTTGATGGGTTTCCGAGTAAAAATATCTTTGAAGACAGATTGAGACAAGTCATTTTTCCACATGTATACAAAGCATAAAACATTGTATATATTTACCTCGTATATATTTAAAATTCTCATTTCAATAAAATAATGTTTTGCGTGAGAAAAGCGATTTGCAAAGCAGATTAAACGGATAGCATGTTTCTGACGGCGATAAAGACGTTGCAACTTACTTTTTTCTGTACTACCCCAGGCGATATTAGCATAATTTAAATAACTGTGTATAAATGAATAATAAATTTAAATAACTGTGTATAAATGAATATTAAAATTTTCTTATTGAGGTAGATTTGTGCTTTATATAAAACTCCTATATTTTTTGAAATTTTAGTGCTTATGTAGTTGAGATGATGATTTCAACTGATGTTTTCATCAAGATAAACACCTAAAAATTTTGTTACGGATTCCCTTTTTATTTCATTTTGATCAATAAAAATTTTAGGTAAGTCTAATGGCAAATACCGTTTTTCGGAAAGCGAATGGATTAAGGTCCACTTTGTTTTATTAGAATTTAGAGTTAACTTATTACATTTAAACCAACTCGATACATGTATAAGCTCTTTGTTTATTGTTTTAAAAAGTTATCACTGTTAGAACGAAATAAGTTAGTATCATCTGCAAACATAATACTTGTTAGTTTAGAGGCTTTATTTAAATCATTAATATAATTTAAAAAAAGGAGTGGACCAAGAATTGAGCCTTGTGGGACTCCACATGTTATAGAAAGACAATTGGTATGATAACCGTCATTACTCGGAACAAATTATTTACGATTTGACAAATTGCTTTCAAACCATTTTAAAACTTTATTTTTTATTCCATAGTGTTTAAGTTTATAGATTAGAATTTGGTGATCAACCGTATCAAAAGCTTTTGATTGGTCAATAAAAAGTCCTAGAGTATATTGTGATTTTTCAAATGATTTTGAGGTTTCACGTGCAAATTGGATAATTGCATGTTCAGTTGAGCTATTCTTTTTAACCGAATTGATTAATGTTAAGTAATTTATTAACATGAAAATATTTGTATACTCTGTTATATATAATTCTTTCTAAAATTATGAAAATGTGGAAAGAACAGAAATAGGGCGATAATTACTAATAATTGATTTGTCCCCTTCTTTAAAAATAGGAATAATTTTGGCAATTTTTAACAGTTCGGGGAAAACACCTTGATGGATAGAAGCTTTAAAAACTTTAAAAAGAACAACTTTTAGCTGTTCAAAACAATCTATAATAACGTTTCCATTTATTTGATCTGCTCTAATTGCTTTATTTTTATATAAATATTTTTATTTATATAAATGTATTGAGTAAATGGGATAATAATTTTTTTTTAAATTTTTGCGAATTTTTTCAAATAGATTTTTGTAGTCCTTGTAAATTTTTTCGTTTTTATGTGTTTTTGTTTTCAAAAAATTTATAAATAGCTTTTGTTTAATTTTGGACGATTTTTTAAAGCCCTAAAGATATTGAAGTCGTTTCAAAAATTTCATCAAAAATTTTTAACTTTAAGTTTATCATTATAAAGAAAACAATTCATGTTTAAATCTCCAATTATAAAATTTTGCTTTTTTTCAACGGTACCTTTTTTAATAATTTGTTGTAAAAACATGCTAAGGTTTTCGCTTACGCTATCAGGTGGCCGATAACAACAGCTTAGTAAAAAAAAATTTTTGTTGCAGTTAGTAATTTCTATAGTTGCAATTTCTTTATCGCAGTCAGAAACGCTTAAGAGTCATTTTTTGTAAGAATCAGGCAGTCAATGGAAGTGACCTCCTTCAAATTGCTTGAATTTTTATATATTGATCAGAATATAGAGAAAACCTGTTAGGGAAAAAAAAAAATTTCAAAAATGTTTCGTTCATTCGGAATCTGGGCTTAAATTTTTGAGATTTTTTTAAAAATTTTTAGAAATTTAGTTTTTGCCACCTTTGAACCCATTTTTTTGGCAAGGCAAAAAGTCGCACATAGCTTTTGTAGTTAATATCAGACGTAACCCAAAAGCTCTCTCCAAAAAATATAAAAAAGTTGCGTGGCACTGTGCGGTTGGCTAATTATCATAGTTCAAAAGTACAAAATCAATCAGTTTTGTCAATTTTTAATCGGAGTTAATTCTAGCGGCGAAGTGTTGCACACAATTTTTTTTTTTAGGATTTGAAATTATCAAAAGTATTGAGTCTAAAAATGCAAAGAAAGTTATGTGATATCTTAGGCCTATTAATATATTAAGGCTTGAAATTGGAAAAAAATGTTATAGTATACTTACAAAATGAGCTATTACGGCAGAGGCGCTAAGTTTTGTAAAAATATAATCATGTTAAATGGTCAATATAAGATGACCCTAACATAGTTTAAAAAAAAACTTATGTGATCTTTAGATATTAAGTTAAGAATAAAGGTACAAATTGTTAAAAATGATTAAGTACGAATTTTTTTGGACACACAGATGAGGTTTTCGCTCACAATAAAATTTCTATCATCCAAAATTAGCAATTAGCATTACACAAAACATTGCACATAATGTTAAGAAAAAATTTAAGCGTTTCTGACTATGATATAGAAATCATAACAATTGAAATAAATAATAATAAAAAACAATACATGATCAGAAGTGAATTATTTAAATTTACGTCATAACCAAATAACTTGTGGTGATCGAATGGAAGAAGAATCGCTGATATCACGATTGTGGAGAAACAAGTTAGTGGGCGGTTGTTTACTTTACCATAAAAATGTCTTAACTTTATTTTAACAATCTTTAAAACTTGCATAAATAGAGTAGATATTTTATCATTGCTATTGAGAAATAGGTACTGCATAAATAGAACTTGTTTTTAGTTGAGTATGGAACAAAACAAATATTTTTATGAAAACTGTTGTTGCTTTTCAAAAGGAAATTGTGGATCATTCAAAAAACATAAAATTATAAACAAAATGTTCTACACTCATCAACTTAAAGGTAATTATGTATTTTAAATTTACGCAGACTGTAATACAATTTTTATAATTATATACTTTATAACTTCTCTGCAATAAGATTTTGAGACAAAGTTCTTTAAACAAAAAAAAATAGCTCTTTTAATTAATTCCTCACCTTTTTAATAAATAATCACTAAATTAATCACACTCTTGCAATATTGTATTTTAATAATAACAACAATGTATTTCAAACTTGTAAACATTTTTCGTTTTTTCAAAATTATTTTTCAGATTATAAATAATGCTTTAAATGACACACTTAATAATTGTTTAAAAAATTGTTTTTAGGTCATGCGATTAAACAATAATAATATTTGGAAAGAAAATGGACTTATTGCATATAGACTTAAAAGAAATCTTGAAAAGGATGAACAAATATGTGCTTTTCACCGGTACACGTTTGGTATTGCATGGAGTCCTCCAAACACATGCTTTCATCCTCACCATCTAAATATAAAAGGAAAAAAATCTCCCGCTTTAAGGGCGTCACCAATACATGTCGTCATATCAATGTCAAAGCGATACAATGAAGTATTTTCAGTTGGAGCAATGCTGTGTTTTACCCATTTAAAGCAAGAAACTGCTTTATCTAGAGTCAACGAAAACACCAATTTATGTACAGAAACACAAACACAACAAGAACAAACATATATGACAACTGCTACTCCAGATGAAGAATTTGATCCCGGTGAAATTAATGTTTCACAGGAGATTTTGGACGAATCTCAGAAGCCATGAGAGTGTAACTGAGGTTCTTAATGCAAGTCCAATAAAATTTAGATTAAAAAGGAAGTTCGAATATCTGGAAGATACTACTAAAGATAAGTTAAAACGCAAGTATGTTCGCCTAGAAAACTTATTAAAGAAAAAATTTGCGGAAGCTGTTGCTCCTGGACAAGAGGAAATACTTATAGATTTTCTTAACAGTAAAAATGTTGATGAAATAAATAGCCCTCTCCCAATTGAAATTATTCGTGCTCAGAAAGTATATAAGCAAAGTGATTCCATGGGAAAGTTAGTTATCCTCTCATTATTAGACCATACCAAGTATACCAAAAAGTTTATAACGAACACATTTGAGTGTACCAAACATCGTATAGAAACAGCAAGAAAATGGCATGCATCTCATAAAGGGTTGGCATTTCCAGAGAAGAAAGTATTCGTCCGATCTAGTCTTGATCAAACAAAGTGTGAACATTTCTTAGACTTTATATTTACAAGCGGTATTTTGCATGATGTTGCTTATGGAATAACCAAATTTAAATACGACAGCGGTGAAGAACAAAGGATAGTGCATGCAATACTGACGACAAAATATAGCCACGCTATCATGTTCTATCGAAGAAGTTGTAGTGAAAACAATTATATACCTTTATCTGATTCAAGTTTGTGGAAAGTATTGCATGCAATAAAACCTTCAAGTCGAAAAAGCTTAGCTGGATTAGATGATGTTACTGCTTCAGGCATGAATGGTTTTCAAACATTACAAAAATTGGCACAAAGATTTAGCTCTAAATTTCTCGAAGCTGCCCTTGAAAAAGAAAAAAGGTATTTGAAAACAAGTTATCAAACCAATTGTAGTGTCAATGACTCAAACATTTCTTCTCATAGCTCAAAACATGCCTTATCAGATGCATCTGAAAAAAATCTTCAATCCAACACCGAGATATCAGAAGTGGTATGTGCCGATTGCTATGATTTGTGCAAAGCTATCGAAATGATCAAAGAACTAACAATTCAAAATTCTGACGATGCTGATTCTATTTATGATTTGGAAATTGCTGTAAAGGATGTATTCAACTACATAAAACACCTGATGAGAGATTCTCAACAGAAAAAGGCATAAATCGAAGCTTTTAAGCAATTAAACGATGAAACTGCTTTCTGGCTTAACAAATTTTGTCAAAAAATTCTTCCGGTTCGATACAGAGAGGGCCAAAGAGAGTATTTTGGCAAGAAAGGAATGAGTTTACATGTGGATATATTCTTCATAAAAATAGCAGGAAAGTTATTTAAACGTGTTTACTTTACTTCAATGTATAGGTGTGATCAGGGAATAGGTGATGTTGTTTCGTTAGCCACTGCAGTTTTAGACCAATTCAGAATTGATCAACCGCATATCAAGAAAATGTTTACCAAATCTGATAATGCCGGCTGCTATCAGGGAAATCTTTCAGCTGAAGCAATCTACAATTTATGCAAAGAGAGATATATAAAGTTGCTGAGATATAATTATAATGAACCCTGTTGTGGAAAAGATCAATGTGACAGGGAGAGTGCAGTTGTAAAGACAATTTTAAGGAGTTACGTTGACTCTGGTAATAATCTTTTGACTGCTGAAGATATACACAAGGCTATGCATTATAGTTTTGGCTCTAAAGATGCAAAAGTAGCAGTTGCTCAAATTAGCAATGATAAAACTGTAGTTACTGGACCAAAGACTAAGAACATTAGCAACTATCACTCATTTGAGTTTGGTGAGAAAAGTATGAAGATGTGGCGTTGTTTCAATATCGGTGAGGGAATTAAACAAGAGTATGGAAATCTTAAAATTCAACCCTCGATTAAGTTGTTGTTGCTATATAGCAAAACAGATAATTCAACTAAGCGTAACAAGTCACTTAAGGAAAAACAGAAAAGAAGTGACAGACAATTATATTCATTAAGATTTTGCACTGAAATGAATTGTACTTTATCATTTGAAAGCGATGCTGAGTTAGAAGAACACATGCTATCCGGTCTTCATACAGTTCCGAAATCATTAACATCATTGGATAAAGTTCGCAACTCGTTTGTTCATAAGATGAAAATTACTTCACAACTAAATATGCCAATTTCTTCATCCTCTAACAGTGCTTCCGTAAAAGACAAACCACATTGCATGAACATTTTTCTATTGCAAGGTTGGGCATTACCAGTTCGAAGTTCTTTTAGATTTTCAAATCAGCAGAAAGAACTGTTGTATAAATACTTTATTCGTGGAGAAGAATCAGGTAATAAAATGAGCCCTGAGCAGGTTCACATGCAGCTGAGGAGAGAACTTCCGCCTGATCAATATGTAACTAGCCAACAGATAAGATCTTTATTTTCAAGGTAGGCATTGTTGCTATCAAAACTTTTGCAAATTAGATTATGTTTCTGACTGTTAAATAGTTCTTTTACAAATATGAAATTAAAATTTAGGTGAAAGTTATAAGTTTGTGTGTTTGTTTACATATGTTTAAAAATATGTACAATTGATATTGTTATAGATTTAGTAACCTGAAAAGAAAAGGTAAGCTGGTAAAACCGACAACAGAAAATAATGAAAATAGTCAGGTTAACGATAACAAAGGAGTTTATGGCGAAAATGATGACTTTAATCTGACAGGAGACAATGAAGATGATAATAAATATGAGGAAGACATCGCCAATCTTGCAAAAGAAATTTGTCTTGTATGTAAAGTGAATGATTGGGTTGCTGTTGCATATGAAAAACAATGGAATATTGGATATATTGTGGAGGTAATATTATTCAAAGTATATATTAGTTTCAAGTTTTTATTTTGTTTTACAAAACAGTGCTCTAAAATAAAAAGAATATAAATAAAATGTAAAAATAATTTCAGAATGACATTATATAAGACTTTACAAGTTTTATTGAATGTAAGCAAAATTTAACAAATCATAAACTCTTTATTATATTATTTTAAATGTTGCGCTAATACTTTTAGGTATCTATAACTGGGATCAGAGTTAATTGTATGATTAACGGGCAAGAGAAGAATACTTTTCGCTGGCCAGTTACAACCGAGGAGATAAATAACCAAGCTGATAAAATTATCTGTTTAGTAAATGCTCCTTTTCTAATCAGTGGTTGTGGCGATTATTCATTATCCGAAGAAGACTATAATACAGTCATATCATTATTCTTAGAGAAACTTACTGCAGCAGAGTAGAAATTATGTGTGATGTGGTGGATAATGTGTGTAAATGACTCTATTAATAAATGAAAAACTAATTTTTTAATGGAAAAACATTTAAATGTTTGATTTATGTTTTATTTAATTAGCAATATAGTTATCTTGATGTTAGATTTTTGTTCAGTTTTTAATTCATGTTATATCATGCGTGTGACAAAATCACACGAATTTTTTTTATTATTATGTTAGGACCTTTTTGTATTGACAGTTGGATATGTTTACATTTTTACAAAACTAAGCGCTTCTGCCGTAATGGTTCATTTTGTAAGTATACTAAAACATTTTTTTCCAATTTCAAGCCTTAATATATTAATAGGCCTTAGGTATCACATAACTTTCTTTGCATTTTTAGACTCAATACTTTTGATAATTTCAAATCCTAAAAGAAAAATTGTGTGCAACACTTCGCCGCTAGAATTAACTCCGATTAAAAATTGACAAAACTGATTGATTTTGTACTTTTGAACTATGATAATTAGCCAACCGCACAGTGTCACAAACTTTTTTATATTTTTTGGAGAGAGCTTTTGAGTTACGTCTGATATTAACTACAAAAGCTATGTGCAACTTTTTGCCTTGCCAAAAAAATGGGTTCAAAGGTGGCAAAAACTAAATTTCTAAAAATTTTTAAAAAAATCTCAAAAATTTAAGCCCAGATTCCGAGTGAACGAAACATTTTTGAAAATTTTTTTTTTTCCCTAACAGGTTTTTTCTATATTCTGATTAATATATAAAAAATTCAAGCAATTTGGACGAGGTCACTTCCACAGTTTCAGGAATTTGACTGATTCTTAGAAAAAACGGCTCTTAAATCATGCCTAAAACAATGCTCAAAATTTTCGTGAACATAAATTAAAACTCCACCACCGCGCTTATTTGTTTTCCTTTCCATTGAAATTGTATTAAAATGAGGTAGATGAAAATTATTTAGGTTAAAATGACGTAGATGAAAATTATTAAAACACGAGATTAAAAGTTTTCATTCGTAGCCATGATTAATATATTTTATTTAAGATTTCTTTTTAGGAATGCCCATAAAATTATTCGTTAAAGTTGCATTTAAAAGAAGTTTTAATATAAACAATTTTGTCATACCTTACCGTAACACTTTTATTTATCGAGAAAAATCTTCGTTCACGAACGAATTTGTGCCTTTGAGTCGATACAATTCCTTCAATATTCTTATTTTGTCTTTATATTTCTGAAGATTTAATATTATAGTCCTTGGTCGTCCATCGTTTTTTAGTCCAGTGCGGTGAGCTCTTTCAATTTCAACATCTTTTAGTCCAAGTTTTTCGGTGAAGAATGTTTGGACTTTTTTTTCTGTATTCCCCATGATTCTTTATCATTCTCGTAAACTCCTTCAATCCTAAGATTGACTCGGCGTGATCGATCTTCTATAATATAACATAAAAAAATGATAAAAAATGGCTTATGTGAAATGGCTTTCTACCTATGTAAATTAGTTTATGTAGGCAACTGGAGCGCCAGTTTACGATTTAAAACAAGGCTTATATTAATCTGTTCGAGTAACTTTGCAAAAAATTGTACATATGGTGTCCGCGAGAGGGGAATGGAAAATGATAATTCAACAATGCGTAAAGTAGAGGACTCAGTAATAAGGTTGCCATTCATCAATATAAAAATGCCAATAATTATGCAAAAAATGTTTAAAGTAAACTGTTAAATTGTTTAGAAGATGGTTAAAATCTGTATTAATTGTCAGAAAATTAGTTATTAGACTATAAATGAGAGGTTAGCCATATTACATCGTTGTAATAACGTCAGCAAAATGACGTTTTTTCGGTGGTTAGAAATATGTTAATTAAAGACTCAATGACCTTGCTGAAAAGAGTAAAAATATATGACAATAGTCAGCGGAGTAAAAATGTTAAAAAGTATTTACACCAGGAGCCTTTTATTCAGTTGAGAACTTTTAAATTAACTCAGAGAAATTTTTAAATTAACTCAGAGAGACTTCCAGAGAACATTTTTTTAGGGCTATGACAGAAAAAAGATCAGTTCAGTTGAGAAATGATTTTAGCGACAAAAGCCAGAATGATTTAGATGTCTAACAATGGCTTAACATATTCAAATATAATAGCAATTAGGGAATAGCCATTTAATTTGAGTTAAATTAGATTAAAAGTTTTTTGCAAAACATTATGTCTTATCCTTAAGAGGGATAATAAGATAAGACGCATAAATTAAATATTTATTGTTAAACATTCAAGATATAATACCAAAACTAGCAAACTGAGCTTAGCAAAAAAAGACATCTTTTTATATAGTTTTCTTGCTATAAGAAAAAGACATTTTCGTTCCCAAGAGATTTGCACTAGTTAAACAGTTAAAAATATTTTTACCATTATTTATAGCACTTTAACAAAATGGTGAAAACCATAAAGTAGATTGTGGAGTTACTTAAAACTGGCAAGAAGAAAAATTTGTTGAGTTCAAAAATAGTTATAAAAAAAAAACCAATAAAATATAACCAACAAAAGGTTACATTGTAGACCACAAATATTTTTATAAGAAAGATTAGAATAGTGTTGCTGTTCAATTCAACTCTCTAATGAAGTGATGTGTGTTGGTTTTTTATAAATAATGTTAATAATAATTTTCTTACAATTTAATCTTTGATATGTAATTTCAAATAATTCATTTTCCATGGAATAACAAAGTTTTTGATTTCATTTATTTAAATATTTTTAAAAACGTGACAGACCTGTTTCTTAAAAAGAGATTCCAATCAATGTTCTTATATTCTTAAATCTATTTTAGCTAATCGTGCTGCTAATAATACAATTGTGTTGTTAATAAAGGCTTCACCAAAAAAAGTTTTTTCCCTATTTAACTACTGAATTAAATTTAGCAATTCACAGCGTTGGTTTGGCAAGGTTCAAACTTATTTTAATTAATTAGGAGAACAGCATATAAATCTTTTGTCTGTCTCCTAAAAAGAGATAAGAATCAATGTTTTTGTATTCTTAAATCTATTTTAGCTATTAAGCCTGTGGCTAATACCAATAATTGTGTTGCTAATAAAAACATAACTTCATCGAAATAAAGTTTCTTTTAGCATGGCCTACTTAAATTACACGGCCTGATTTGTTGCATTTTCCGTAAAAAATTAAAAGGCCAGTTTTTTTACGGCTCAAGTATAAAAACTTAATTTTCGCTATGGTTATGAGTCTTGTTTGCATTATAATTGGTTTATTCTGATTTTATTAAAATGGTTTAATAATAGTTAGATTTTATTTGAGTACTTACATTATTTTGTGCTGGATTTTTTGTCAACTGATTGCCTGCTTCAGTTTATTCCAATTACACAGAATACTGAAATAGGCTTTCAGATAGCTATATCAACACATACCAACATGCTACTAAAAATAACCTTACAATAAACCTTAAAATAAATGTTGCTAAGACTGTCTCAAACTCTTCATTGAAAAAAAAAATCAAAGGTTTGTAGTTTTGTATTTTTTATAATTGAAATTAAAAGAAGAAATACCTTTTTACTAGGAATATTTATTTTGTCTTTGCCTTTTTTGTAATTTTTTTACTTAATCTTTACTCAATGAATATGTAACTTCTTTTTGCAAATTGTTATAAAAATATTATTAACAATACGAGATCTTTATTTGACTCCCCACTTTTGGTGCTTTTCATTAGTAAAATTGTCATTGCTACAACAAATCTATAAAATTTGTTTAGCAAATTTTTAATTGAAAAATAATGACTGCAATTTTTTATTTAAATAAGAGAAATAACATAAAATACTAAACAGAAGACAAATAAAGTTAGACAGGTTGAATTGCATATATAGGTTCTTTTCTGTATAAAGTAACATTTATTAATCATAAATTTAACATGAAAATCTTTTTGTTAATTTTTATCTTTATTCCTTGCTTAAGTATATAAACCTGTGCTATTTTTAAAAAACTGACACTAGTAATTATGTAGACAACTAAGCTAAATCTTGCACAATATTTTTAATGATTTTCAAAATTCTGATAAAATATTTTTTGGGAAAATCCGCGAAAATTTTTTTTACTAATGCATGTTTCTAATTATACTTACTTTTTTACTAATGCATGTTTTTAATTATACTTACTAAAACCTAGCTCCAAAAGAGTACTTTGTAAATTAGAACTAAGAACAACTGCAAAGCCTTCCTCAAAAAAATCATTCACAAGAGATACAGTTGCTTGTAAGGTTGTTATAAGAGCACAAGAAGTTTTTTTGGTTAATGTAAAGTATTTATCAAATTTTATTTTGATTAAATTTCAGTACTATTTGCAATTTCTCTATAAAGTGTGGGTTTGTTACCAGCTTTGCTGAGTTTGATTGGATAAATTAAGTTTCTGCTTTGAATTAAGTATGATAAATAACTTATAAAATAATGATTAAAGTGTGTTGTATTATTTATTTCAGGAAAATAATTATAAATTACAGCTGCAGTTGTTTCGTCAAATATTATCAATGTTGACAACTTGTTTGTTGTTTCTAAAATATGTGACTTGATAATTAATTGTACTTGCCTGTTTAATAATTAATTTTTTAATAAACTTTAAGAAATATATTCCTTGCAATGTAACTAGCAGTAACTTTAGCAGTAACAGTAACGTCTCTGGAAAAATCAAATGAAAAAGAGTAATTTTTTTTTTTTTTTTTTGCGTTCAATAAGTTTTTTCTTACATTTTTTATAAAACGAAGTATATCAAATAATAAGTATGTTTTATATACTCCTTTTTTAAACTGAATGATAAATTAATAGTTTTCCATCACCAATATATGCTTTATGAAACTATAAAAATGCATTAAGATTGGCAGAATGGTTATCTGTCACAACAGCCCTTATCTTTAATTCAGATTGGTGCATTGAGGTAATACACTCATCAATTTCTTTTTTCAAACATAAACTTGTTATGTAAACTTTTGGTGAGGATTTTAAAATAAAAACAAAAACAGTTTTATAAAGATTATTTTCTCAATCTTCATCAAATTGTTTACAACTTTGAGATTAAGCTGCTTTTTGGAAGTACATCTTAACCACAAGAAGCAGATAATCACTTAACAACAAATTTTTGTCAATAATATTTCTAATATAATATAGTTTTTTAATTTGTAATTTTCACCACTGCGAAACAATTTTAATAAAGAAACATGAAAATATGAAATATGATAAGCATTTATTAGGCAATGAAAAATTAAGAATTTTATTAACAGATATTGACTTTAAAACAGTTGGTATGCCTGATATTTCTTGGCCTGTATTTAATTGCTGTATGTATGAAACACAAGCATAGTAGAGTATTTACATTTCAAAACGTTGTTTTGCAGTGTAAATATTTCAAAGAAAAATCGATTTTTTATATCTAATAACTGCAATTATAATAAATACAAAAGTACAAACCTTTAAAATTATTTCCAATGGAGAGTTGTGAGTAGTTTTAGCAACATGTAAAGTTATTTTTAGTAGCATGTTGGTATGTGTTGATATAGCTATCTGAAAGCCTATTTCAGTATTCTGTGTAATTGGAATAAACTGAAGCAGGCAATCAGTTGACAAAAAATCCAGCACAAAATAATGTAAGTACTCAAATAAAATCTAACTATTATTAAACCATTTTAATAAAATCAGAATAAACCAATTATAATGCAAACAAGACTCATAACCATATCGAAAATTAAGTTTTTATACTTGAGCCGTAAAAAAACTGGCCTCCTAATTTTTTACGTAAAATGCAACAAATCAGGCCGTGTAATTTAAGTAGGCCATGCTTTTAGAGAAGTCTAAAGTTTTTTCAGTTCATTCTTAAATTTTGATAAAATATTAAAAGCCGTGGTCATATCGTCAAAACAAAATTTATTTGCATGCTCATTGCATATAATGGCGTGTAATTGAATGTGTTCCTTTCGAAGGCTTAAAGTAAAGCAAAATAAGGTAATTTAGCAAGAAATACAATTTAAAAAAGTTTGATTTTCATTTTTTCGTATTTAACTTATATCATTAACTAGCGACAGTTTACGCAACTCAAAATTAAGTTTCTATACCTAATTTTTAAGTAATAAAATAATGGTTTTATTCTATTCTGCTTATCACCATTTAAAGTCTTTTTTTTAAATGATCCACCCTAGAGTACAGCCTCTTTATTCTCGCGATTAAAAAGATCAACAGATAGCTTTTGAAATCTCTTTAAGGTATTTTAAGAATTATCAGTGATGTTATTAAAGTTTTTTAAATTTGATCTAGTTAAAATTAAAAAGTTTTTTACTTTCTTCTTTTTTTGCTTACGCAACAATGTTTATGCTGTGCAGAGATTTTTCTAGAATTGAAGCAGACTCAAATGTTTGGTATTTTATATGTTAGCAGTTGTTTTATTCTCACGAGTCCAATATTTTGTTTATTGTTAACAACATCATCCTTAATATATATATATTATTTTAGTTTTTTATTTAAACAATATTTTCACATATGCATACATACATAAATAGATATATATACATATCTGTGACACAGATAAAAATTAAACACACGTAACTATTGTTACCAGTTTAAAAAAAAGTCATAAATAATTTTTTTATGTGCGCAATTTTATTTGCTAAAAACTGATCATTTATAATTTGATTTTTTAAGTCACTACTACTTTTTGGATTTTTGATATTTGCTTTACTTATCATGATTTAGGTATTTTAAGTAATTGGGAAGAACAGTCAGACTGCTCATACACCTGTCAGTTTAATGATCTTCCATATCAAAGAAGAAAATGCAATTGTTTAAACACTTCTTTAAATAAACAATGTAATGATATTTCATTGCGTTTTCAAGATAGAAACTGTAATGAGTTTCCTTGTCCAGGTAAAAAAATGTGTTCTTTTTCATTAGTTATTTGATGTTTTATTATAGTAAAGTTTTTGAACACATGTCATTCATTTCTTTATTTTTTATCTCACCGACGCTGATTTTTACCAATTTTTTTTTCTTTTTTAATTTAACTTTCTTCCTTATACAATTTTTTTTATGGGATGTTTTAAAGGTTCTTATTCCAATAAAATTGTTCTTAGCAAGTGTAAAAATTAATTTTAATTCTTGGCGACAATTGGTAGAATTAGGCTTTCACAGGAGACACTAGGGCTGTTATCAAATAAATATCTCAAATAAAAATCTCGCTTGTTCAGCTAAAGTCAATTCAACGCATTTTGGACTGAGTGGTGACGAGATATTTTTCCATTATGAATATAAACAAGATAATAATTTTGTTTTAATAAAATTTTAAATAAGTCTAAAATTTTATTAAATTAAAATAACTGAATTATACTAACGAAAAATGTTCTGAGGTTTTGATTTATTGAAATGGTTCAATTGTTAAGTAAAAATTATGCTCTTCAACATTTTCTCCAGCAGCCACACGCCTAATAATTTATCATCTTGAAAAAGTTGAAAGTATTAAAAATTAAAAAAAATTCAGAGATAAAGAAAAAAAAATTAGTGAAAAATCAGAAACAAAAAGAAGTAATCAGATTTCAATTACAGCTATTGTCTTAGAAACAGGATTGATTCACCTGAGATTGTTCTTGCAAGACTTGTTGCAGTAGACCTTATTTCATTTTTTATATTGGAGAAAAATATTGATATTAAATAAAATGGACATGATATGAAAAGTTGCTTTTATAATATTGAAAAAAAGTCCAATTTAGTTGATGACTTTTAAAAGTTGAAAAAAGCAGACACTTGTTTTTCATTATCTTTAGATGAATGAACATCAAAGAATGAACGAATAAACATCAAAGAAAAATCATTGGTATATGTGTTTAAAATTGCATTTTTTTAAAAGACAGGTTTAATCTCTGGGCATTATAAGGACTAATGATTTTACAACAGCAGAAAAAGCATATAAAAAGATAATAATAAAAAAGCTTAAAGATTTTAATCTAAACCTTGATCAAGATTTTCTTTCTATAGTGACTGATGATAATAACTTGAAAAAAAAAATTAGGAATATTTTTAAATATTGTTTATCAACTTTGTCACTCCCATGGTATTCATCTTGCTGTTGTTGATGTCTTTGGCAAAATGAAACACTTTCAAGAATTTGACACTGATGACGAACACGACAAAGTTGATAATATTTACTAAAATTCCAATGATGAACCAAGTGGGGAACAGCAGGAAGAATTGAGTAACAACAATGTAATTGAATTGGAAGACAATCTTTGTAAAACTATAATAATAAGTTATTCAAAAGATCTCTTACCAAAAATGATATTCTTTAATAACATTTTTTTTTTTAAAAAAATTGTTTAAAATAAATCTTTACTACTGAAAAGATCTTTATATTGCTGTGTTAGAAAGAATTAATGGAAGAAGAATCTCTGGTATTATGGGACAATTTATTATGATAAAATTACTGAAAACTTAATTTTTTATTATCCAAAAAAAAAGAAGGATCTTCCATAGATAGCAAAAAATCTATATAAAAGACTTTTTTTTGAAAGATATTATCTTAATTGAAAATAGCCCATCAATTGATTCAAATGACAAGAGTGCTGCTCCAGAATCTAATGAATTCTTACCAAAGAAGAATTAAAGAACTTTATGAATATTTATCTATCTGTTGTGGCTTTACTAACTAAAACTATGTTATTATTTATCAAAAAAGAATTTGTATTATTTAAAGCATCTAATGATTGAACGAATTGTTTGGAAAAGTTAAATTTAGCTCTTTCTTCTTTTCCACCTTTATCTGTGGAAGCTGAAAAATGCTTCAACATGATTGGCTTATTTATTATTCAACACATCATTAAATGATGAAATGATTGATACATTATGTTTTTAAGGTCTATAAATTTAACCAAAAATAAATAGTTTTCAAGTATTTGGCTGAGGTAATCAGCCAATTTTTTTTAATATTTGTAAAATAAAATATGCCCACATATATAATATTTTGTTATGTTGTTAAAACAAGATATTAGGCCATAAAAGGATGTATTTAGTTTTTACCATGCACCAATTTACTTTGTAATAAAAACTAAATTTATTATTGATCACATAACTATTTGAACAATAAATATTATTTAAATAACTTTACAAAAATTATTTGTTATTTAAATCATTTAATTTGTCCATTAATTCAGCCCTAGATTAACTGATCAGCCCTAATTTAGAGACCTGCAGTTGCATCCCTTGCCTCACCACTCATGCAATTTTATAATGTTATTTGAAATTCCCTTTAGTTTTTTTTACAACTATTTCCATAATAAATCAAACTGTAAAAGTTTTCTTTTTTTAATCTAATTTATTTGCGTTAAAAATTTTCTTATATTAAAGTCAAAAACATACCATTTTAGAAAAATAATCCATAAATAATTTTTTTTTTTTTTTAAGATCTTCGCTTCCGATAAGGCTGCAAGCCACCACTCTTAGATTTGAAGGTTAATGAAAAAAAACAAAATGAAATTTATAGAGCAAGACAATGATTAACAGAACTTAAAATACTGTAATTTGTATGAATCAGGAAAACAACATTACAACAATGAGATAATGATTAGAGGTTGGCTACAAGATCATGTTCAACAGTCCAAGAAAGTTCGAGATTTAGAGTTAATCCTAGAAGGTGAAGGGTAGATGACTTATTAGGTACATTACCATTCACAAATATAGTAAAATCTAGATTATTGCGATAAGGATTAGTTGAAAAAATTGAGTTTTATCTAATTTAAAGTTCAACCAGCCGCTGGGAGTCCCATGCTGTAGCAGAAGTAAGATCCCTTTCAAGCTCAAATGCCACATCCAAGCAATCAGAGATTTTTGGCTTTTTTTCAAGACTAGAATAAATGGAAGTATCATATTCGCAAACAATGCTAACTTAAATTTGAGAACTTCTTGGAGATGTTAAAATTTACGTTAATGTTCACTAAAAAAAAATATATAGCCAAGGATAGAACTTTTAAAAACCCCTGAAGTTACAGGATATGAAGAAGATTAGTAAAGAAGGATTCAATAATTTTAAAAATATTACGTGGTACATTGTAAGAAGAGAGCTCATGGAAAAGACTAGCATGTCACACCTTATCAAAAGCTTTAGAAATATCAAGAGCAATAGGCTTAGCCTCTCGACATCTATCTAATGTACAATAAAACCTATCAGTTAGTACCGTTAACATATCAGCAGTAAAACGAAAATCTCGAAATTTATATTGATGATTAGAAAGTAAATAATTAGATGAGAGATGAAGTGTTGGTTAATATAAAACTCAAAAACCTTGCTTATGATAATAAGACTAATTCGCTTTTCAGATTTTTTGAAAATAGAGATATTAGAGACTGCTTTCCAGCAGGCTAGGAAACAAGACTCTAATAAGCATTTGTTAAAAAATTTTAAAATTTTTGGCGACAGCTCTGGAGAACACTTCTGCAAGACTATAACAGTTATGCTGTCCAAACCACAAGCTGTAGAAGAGTCTAAACAGGAAATCACTTTAGATGGAGAAGCTAGATTTATACAATGGTTAGGCAATGAATTAACCTGTTTGCCGGCTGTATCAGGCAGAACACGACTAGTGGAATCAAGAGATAATAATGATAAGAAGTTTATAGCAAACAATTCAGCTTTGTCTTTTGGCAAGGTGACAAAATCTGAACCATATAAGAGAGGTGGAACAACAGATTTACCCTTGTTATAGATGCTAATAAAGATTCTCCATAAGCCATGAGAGTCTAATTTTTTAGATGAAATACATGATTTCGTAACCTGAGAATAGCGGGCTTTGGCGTTAGACAAAATCTTTTCAGACTGATTTCTTGCAATAGGAAATAGACGTTTGTTTTCTGTAGATTTGTTTTGCTGATAGATTTGGGAGTAATGGTTATGATTGAAAATTGCAGCAGCACAATGAGAGCAAAACCATCGAGAAGAGTGCAACTTGACTTGAAATTGTCAAGACGGAATAAGGGATTCCATGCCATGTTAAATCCATAAAGTTATGTTAAAAACACATTTATCCATAAGATTTTTACCTAATGGCCATCACGAAGTAAATCGCGGAATGAATTCCAGTCAGCTTTAAGGTACTCTTAAGAGGTATGGTATAATGGTTAATAAGAATAATATAATGGTTTTAGAGAGATCAAACTGTGAAAAGCACCTAAAGGTAAATGTGGAGAAACTGAGCACTGGCTAGGATCAGAAACAAGACATAAGCCAAGTAGAGGAAGTAAATGATTTGGATTGTCTGAAAGTTCACTTGTTTGTCTTGGAAATTAACTTATGTATCAATATAATTATTTGTTGAGAAATCAGGTTTTCATGTATTTATATTTATCGCCTTGTCACTTCGTCACATTTCTCTTTGTTTTTTACCAAGACATTATAAAGTTCATCTCGTGACTGCATTTTTTTTTACATATCTGCCAATATTGTTGTTATTGGTGGCTTTAATGCTCATCATATAGAATGGATTGGCTCTAGCACTGCTGACCTTGCTGGTACTAAAGCCTATAGCATTTCTGAATTTCTTACTCAGATAGTTAACTTTATGACACGATTTCCAAACAACCCTAATCACTTACCTTCACTCCTTAATTTTTTGTTTTGTTTCTGGCCCTAGCTTGTGTTTAGTTTTTTCTTGTTCTCTGTTAGGTAGCTCTGAGCATGTATTGATCTCTATAAATCTTTCATCTTGTACATTTTTGCGGACTCACCTTATCATTGCAATACTTATTACTACCATAAAGCTGATTGGAATTTTTTACACCATTTTTTTTATTATGGCTCTTGGACTGGTTTTTTTACTATCTCCATTGATAAATGTGCCTACTACATAACCTTCTACATCCAGGCAGGTACGGAGGCTTTTATTTCTTTTTGTTGGTTCCAATTCAAGCCTCATTTTACTCCATGCTTCTTTTGCAGCTGCTATATTTAATAGTAATTTTTTTCTTTAAATCTTTGATCAAAAACTTTCTAACATCCCATCTGAAGTCAAATAACAGACAATATCAGACAATATGATTTTCGATCTTCTATCTCTATGGCTGACTTACTGTGCATGTGATGGGGCCACTGTGACTAGATATTTTCCTCTTGACAAATTTAAAAGTTTGATAAACTTTGGCGTGCTGGTCTTTTCCATAAACTTGCTTTATGTCAAATAATTTTGTCCAATACTCTTCTTAAATTCCAATAATTTGTGCTGTACCTCAAGATTTTATTCTAGGTCTTGTATTGCTTCTTATATATATTAATTATCTACTGACAATCTTACATCTAAAATGGTTCTATTTGCTGATGACTCATATTATACTGATTTCTTGACAAAAAATCTTATTTTTTCAAACGCTTAAAACAGACAAACCAATCATGAATCTGATTTGTCTTCTGCAACAGCTTGGGGTTTATAATGGCTTATTAAATTTAACCCCATTATTTACTACAATAACTTCAATATCACAATACTGGCAACATCCCTATAATAATGAATAGTACTCTCTAACTGAGTCCTATTCTTTGTCTTCTTTGACTATTGTTCACTACTGAACTCTCATGGAAACCATATAAACATATGATTGCAAAGTAGGCATCTGTAAAAATTCACAAAACTAGTTAAAAGCATGCTTTACAGACCCCAAGCCGTTATTGATGCAAAAGCCTAATGTTTTGTTTAATATATTGTTTTTTCCCTTTTAATCCAAATTGCTCCCAACATAGCTGCAAGCATTCACTATTAAGTTGGGAGTTACTAGATACTAAAGAATATAGTTAAGGAAAAAATAAACATTTACAAAAGGTTTGTTACTTAGGTTGTTAGTTGTATGAGTCAGAAAAAAAAATTGGGAGAGACCAAGGGATTGGATAAAGGGGAAAAAAATTTAAAAAAAGTTTTAGAGCATGCAGAGACAAATGCATAAAAATTATGAGACATTGCTGAATGAAAAGTCAAATAAGAATAAATTTTGAATGATGGAACAGATATGATTTTATTAGACTATTATAGACTATTTTTAAATATTATTGATTTCTTAAATACAATCAATTTTTTTTGACTTTTTAAAAATATTATCTCTTTTTAGTTAAAACTATATGCTCAGATACTATAAGTACAAATGCCTTATACCAAATTAAAGGTTAAAATTTTGTAGAAGTAGAATCAAAAATTGTCATTTTTGCCATTTAATTATATTTTTCTACCTATATAAAATTGCTAAAATATTTAACTTAAATAAAATAATATAATATTTTTTAAAAATGAAGATATGAAAAGTTAAAAAAACAACTTTACTTTGCAAAAATACAATATAAAATCACATGTAATTTATAAAGCGGAAAACTATAATGATAAACATAAAACATAATTTTAAAGGAATCCTTTATTTCAATTCCGTTTTTATTTTAACTAATAAAATAAATTAAGTATATTAACTATCTAAAACTTAAAACCAACATTTTAAAAAATTTTATGCTAAAATCAATTTAACTTTATTTTTTTAAATGTTTGCAAGTTTTCATTTATGTATTATATATATATATATATATATATATATATATATATATATATATATATATATATATATATATATATATATATATATATATATATATATATATATATATATATATATATATATATATATATATATATATATATATATATATATAGACCGACGAACAATTGAATTAATCAATTTGACATCGTTATTTTAGAATTAGTCAACTGTCTTTAAAGCAACGACAAAACCTGGCAGCCTATTCCAATAAGGTATGTCTGGCTGAATTTTTAGTAAACTCTCTATGGATTTTGAGTTTCGCAACACGTAGACAAACAACTGGGCCAATAACTGTTAATGGGCTGAGAGTATGATTTTGCCACTTAACTGTATTAAAGTTCTTGAAAATTTTAAAATATTGTATGAGATCACCTCTAACTCTGCTTTCGTATAAATTTGTTAAATCCAACTTTGCCAGACGTGATTTATAACTCAGGTTCCGTAAAGGTTGGTTTCCATATAGTCGTACGACAGTGGTGCGACAACTGTCGCGCAACAACCTTTGCAATATTTGTCGCACAACCCAGCTGTTTCCATTAATTTTAGAAGCGTTTTTAACTTTTTGTTAAAACTACAAAAACAAAGCAGTGGCTATGCTCCGCTTGACTTAATTGGGGAAAGGCCCAGCAATTATAGGGGCCTTTTTCTTTAAGTAACACATAATAAAAGAGTTTTTTCAAAATTTTTTTAGCCCTAATGACATGTTTTGGGAAGAGCCTCTGATTCACTAGCCAAAACACTGGTTGTAAATTCTATATTTTTTAAATACGTTTTTGCCTTAATAAAATATTATGAACCTGTAACTGAATTTATGAAACATACGTTCTTAAATAAAAAATTTTTTGAATTATCAAACTAAAAAAATTTTTGTAAAATAAAAAATATTTTTCATAATTACTTTTATTAATTTATGCCTATGTAAAAAGTATTTTAAAAAATGTTACAAGTAATAAAGACTGACATTATTTTATCTTTATAAATATTACTGTAATATTTTATTTGTAGGATAGTAGTTATATATATATATATATATATTATATATATATATATATATATATATATATATATATATATATATATATATATATATATATATATATATATATATATATATATATATATATATATATATATATATGTATATATATATATATATATATACATATATATATATATATATATATATATATATATATATATATATATATATATATATACATATATACATATATATATATATATACACACATATATATATACATATATATATATATATATATATATATATATATATATATATATATATATATATATATATATATATATATATATATATGTATATATATATATATATATATATATATATATATATATATATATATATATATATAATATATATATATATATATATATATATATATATATATATATATATATATATATATATATATATATATATATATATATATATATATATATGAATAAATTAATATCAGAAATGGAAAATAATAAAAGGTTTAATCTTCTAAAATGCCAGCTTGTAGTTTGCAATACATTACTGGCACTTAGAACATTGCAAAGTAAAAAGAAAAAAAGAAAAATACAAATTTTGGATACGCATTCTATTTAGAAATCGTTGCGAAAAAGAAGCATTTCACACTAATTCCTGAGCTACGCCTTCATGACAGAGAATTTTTTTATAGATTTTACAGAATGTCTCCTGAATGGTATGAGCACTTGCTGTCAATGGTTTCACCTAGCATAACAAAAAAATCTTTTTAAAGCCGTCAAACTATATCACCTTCAGAACGATTGACTGTGACCCTGAGATATTTGGCTACTGGGGATTTACAACAAACACAATCTTTTTATTTTAGACTGGGCAGAACAACAGTATGCAACATAATCAATGAAACAACAAAGGCTATTTGGGATGTTTTGCAACCAAGTTATTTAAAGGCACCAGAAAGTTCAGATGAGTAGTAAAAAAAAGTAGCAAATGAATTTGAAAATGAGTGGAATTTTCCTAATTGCATTGAGGCAATAGATAGCAAACATGTATGCATTGAAGCTCCTGTTTCATGTGGATCTGCTTACTACAACTACAAAAACTATCATAGTATGGTTTTGCTAGCCATATGTGATGCAAAATACTGCTTTACTTTGGTAGATATAGGTAGCTATGGTAGAGATAATGATGCATCTATATTTAATGAAAGTAAAATGGGTAAAGCTTTTAAAAATAATTTGTTCAAACTTTCCAAGAACCGACAGCTATCAAATGGCACACAAAGACTACCAGTGCTAGTTGTTGATGATATTTTTGCGATAAAATCTTGGTTAATGAAACCTTTTTCTGGTAAAAACTTAACAATCAAAGAACGTATTATTGATTATCTAGGACTAGAAGGACAATTGAAAATTCCTTTGGAATTATGGTAGTTAAATGGAGAATATTTAGACGTTCAATAAATGCCACCCCTAAAATATTGAAAACATCATAAAAGCTGCAATTTGTTTACATGATTACTTAAAACTCAATTACAGCATTCACTATGTACCATCTGAATTTGCTGATTAAGAAACAAATTCAGGTGAACTTATTCCTGGAGACTGGAGAAAAATTGTGCTTGAAGGTAATGCTTTATGTATAAGCAATCGATAAACAACAGATGCTAGCATTGTGAGATTAACGCTAACAGAATATTTTAATCATCCAAGTGGATCCTTGTCATGGCAACATTATTGTGTAACTAGTTGTGGGCACAATATAACAGAAAATCAAATTTTTTTCCAATAGTGAAAAAAATACATCCGTTCTTCTGTTTTAATAATATATTGTTGTATTAATATATTAAATTACTACTTAAAAATTACATATAACAAAATGTTGAAAGTTTTTAAAGAATTGTTAACAAATTATATTTCATGAAACAATATCTGGAAATTCCAGAGCAGCTAAATATTGATGAATGTTTATTTTAGTAACTGCTTGGGTTTTAGGAGGTAATCCCTTTATTGTTGCACAAATAGATTTACAAAAATATATTATGTCATCATTTTCTTTAAGTAACTAACTCCTAATGTTGCATTAATATTGCTCATAATAGTGAGTATTGCATCTTCTAGTTTTGTATTTTCATTAGATCTTTTTAAATTCTCTTTTCTTTTATTCATAGGAGATGTTATTTCATTTAAAGATTTTCGTTGATTACTAGATGTACTTGGCCTACTTGTATTAGTTAAAGTTATCACACTTGTATTGTCATTTAAAGTTTCTTTTTCTAATTCTTCCTGATTACTAAATTCTTCATCATAATTTATATTTTCATCACTTATACAAGACAAAGGTAATTTTTCAACATTTTTTATTATATCTCTGTTATTGTTGTTTTGTATCTCTATTGCTGTTTTATCTCCAAGATTCGTCGTCGTTATTTCTCTATGATCAATGTACACATTTAACCATTGCAAAAAATCGTACTCATTGCTGATATTGATTGGTCTTGACCTGAAGGTGTACTTTTTTTTCCTTCGAAAAGCGACCATAAGCCGACCTAATGCTTTTGTATTTCGATTCACACTCTTGGTCAGTTAAACCAAACGAAACTTTTATTGCTGCCCAAACATTTTTTTTAACAACGTTGTTCTTAAATTATGTATCGAATTTGTCATACAGTACAGGATATTTCTTTACTTCCTGCATGAAACTCTCTTTACTAAAATCTTTCCTGATTATTTTCCATTTTATTTCGATGTGAATTTTTTTTTGTTGTAATTAATTTTGTTTTCTAATATTCAACCAACAGCATTGTAGGGTCGTGCGACAACTGTCGTAGTTAGTTAGAATTTTTTCTATCTCTGTGACACCTATGGCACGACTATAAGACAGTCTTGCAAGACAAAACTTGTCGCACGACTTATGTTTCAATACGGTCGCGCGACTGTCTTGCGACAGTCGCACGACCATTTTAGATATATGGAAACCAATCTTAACTGAGGAAGTAATTTAGTGGCATGTCTCTGTACCTGTTCAAGCTGTTCAATGTCTTTTTTAACAAATGGATTCAAAACTGTTGCGCAGTACTCAAGCAGAGGACAAACATAAGATGTAGAGTTTAAAAAACATACACACGTTCCATTTTTTAAAGGTTTTCTTAAGCATTCCTAAAAACATATTAGCTTTTTGTGTTGCTTGGTTTATTTGGTCAGTCCATTTGAGCTTAGCGTTTATTTAAACTCCTAGTGTTCGTTCAACACAGATATTCTTTAGTTGAATTTGATTTCCAGTATTGTCCTCCATGAAAAGAGAGTCATTGAGATACTATGATCTGCCATGAAACTTCAAATTTTTATATTTGCTGATGCCGAAATTCATACATCACAGTTAAGACCACTCACTTAAAGAATCTATGTCAGCCTGAACATGAGCAAAATCAAAAAACACTATTTAATTTGACAACTAGTTGACAATCATCAGCAAATATACAGGTGGTGAGACACCCTATCAAATGCCTCAGCGAAATCAAAGAGAATCAGCAAAGCTGCACACCCATCATTAAGCACTTCAGTAATAATATCAAGCACCTTTAGAAGATTAAATGTACGTGATTTTAGTTTTACAAATCCATGTTGATGTGGCGACAAGATATTGTTCAAGAGCAAATAATCAGCCATCATATCACGTGCAAGTTTCTCGAATAATTTGCCAACTGTAGAGGTCAAAGAGATTGGCCTATAATTACCTGGATCTATGCGTAAACCTTTTTTAAATATTGGTGTAATATTTGCATGTTTCCAAACATAAGGAACCAGGCCTAACTGAAATGAATTTATAATAAAAGCGGTACACTAAAACTTCTGTTACAGTTTTTCAATTCAAACGGATGGATACTATCAATACCAGTACCTTTGCTATTATCTAACTTAGAAAGTAGTACAAGTGGCTTTGTTTTCGACAAAAAAAGCTTAGATGTATTACCTGCCAACGAGTGAAACCACTTGGCGTAGAAGTTAAAATTAGAATGAAAATATCGAAAAAATTATTCAAATATGAAGTTTCTTATTGTGTCAAAGATAAAAAACAACACTTTAGTTTGCTACGTGAAAAGATATTAGATCACAAAAAATCTGCTGGATATCAAGCTGCATTAAAGATAGTAGAAGAAGCTAAAAAAGAGACTCTTTCAAACAATGTTTTAAAGTCTCTACGCGTGAGAAAATTGTAAAAGCCAACATTTTTTGATCTGCATATAAAGTTGCGAAAAGAAACCAGTGCTTTAATAACTTTGAAATGGTAATTGATCTTCAAGAATCTAACATAATTAAAATCGGTCGTATTCCCTGTTTTTACAAACGCAAGTATTAATACAGTCAATCATATAGGAAACAAAATAAGGAAAAAATTATTGCAGAGGGGCTGTCCATTAATTACGTCAATAGTTTTTTGGAAATTTTTACCTCCTCCCTCCCCCTTGGCAACAATTTGTGAAATTTCCAGAGACACCCTTCCCTCCCATAAAATTACGTCAATTTTTGATTACTTCTCCCCCCCCCCTCCCTATACAAAGAAGCTACGCTACAAACTCCCTCCCCCTCCTTCTCTTTGTCAACAACTGTCAAAAAAGTTCAGACTCCCCCTCCTCCCCCTATTTTGTTGACGTAATTAATGGACAATCCCAGAAGTCATAAAATCAAAGAGTAAGATTTCATTAAAAATTGATGAGTCAACCACTATAATTCAAAAATTAACATTGATAATGTAAACTTTTAGGGTGTGTATCACATTAAGTTGGTTTGAGCTTTGCACTGCACAGTGGGTCAAAAGTGACATTTTCTATCCAAAACCTCTAAAACCAAAATTTTTTTATTTTTTTAATTAGAAACAGTTTATTATATTGAAAAACATAATTTGTGGAAAAAATAACATTTGTTGTTTAAAAACTTCAAATTTTATTACATAATTACGCAAATTATTAAAAAACTCATTTATTTTACATTTATAAAAAATTCCGTTTTTACCCAACAAAATTAACAACAAGGATATTATTTAAATTTATGTTTTACGCAGAGTATTCTATCGTTGGCTCTTGCAATAGTTCAAGTACACCAGATGGTAGACTTTTTTTTTTGTTATGTATCTTCTTTCTTAATGTGCAAATTAAAGGATCAGATGCACATAAAAGGCGATAAAAAAGGTCTATATTGTTTTTTTTCCGATCGCATTTTCTTGTAAAATTTTCACGAAAAATCTTAAAAACCTTATTGGTAGCCTCTTGAGCCTCTTCAGAAAACATACCTAATGGAAGAGTAAATAGTTCAATGTTTTCATAGCCATGAATCAAAATCTTATGAAGTGTTTGAGTCATAGGATACTAAGGGTACAGGAATACATAGAGTGAAGCAGTTTCCCAACAGAATGTTTTAAATTTGGATGAGTTAATTTCATAACCAATAACTTGATATTGTGGCCAGAATAATATGAATTCTTTTCATAAGATCTACATTGATGTCCATTATACTGCTGAAAAAATCGCCTAGCTGTGTTGCCATTGTTGGTACCTGCCCCACCTATTCTCGGTTGGTCTATGACAACACTTATCCTTGTTCGAAATTCAGCACAGACTTCAAGCTTTCTCAGTTTAACAATATTTTTTTCGTCTTGATTTCTAGCCTGCCACTTCATAATCGGCATCTTATTAGAGATATGGAGCATACATTCTAAAAACCTTATCCAAGCATGCAAAGTTGAAACGCCATGTTTTATATTGCCTTCTAAAGTTTTTTTTTGAACAGCTAAAGATAAATTGTTCATTTTGATTGGAGATGCACCACACACTGAACAGCATTGGTATGAGTTGGTTGCTGTGGAAATAATAATTTGAATTTTTCAAATTATTATTTCCACAGCAATCTATCATTGTCAAATTTACAATATGTTGTATTTCAACTTCCTTTGTTGTACCGTCCTCCAATAAAACAGGTACAACAGATAATGTTATCTCTTTAATAGAAGCCATAATTGATTCATATTCTGCATTCTTTTCTATATTTAAATCTCAGAGGTCTGCAGTAATTAGTTTACGATGGTTTCAAATTTCTCCAAACAACCTGTTTTTTGTCATCTTTGAAACAATATAGTTCTAGAGGAACCAAGCAAGTTATGAGAAGTGATTCATCTGTATGAAGTTCACTGGAAACATCTGACAGTTGCTTATAAACAGACTGTCCTGTTGCACCATCAAAACCAGCTTTGTATATTATAAATAGTTTAGTACAATCTTTAAGCACAGGTGAACTTAACACAACACTATAAGCTGAACATATTCTTGATGCAGTATGAAAAAGAAGAGCTTGTAATGGAACCTCTGCAGAGTAGTCACTGACCTGAATGTTTTTAGGGTAGCATTTATTTTTAGCCTCTTTTACCAGGCGCGGATTTAGAGGGGGGCACAGCCGGCTCCTGTCCCCCCTAAAATTTGATTAATTTTTTATTTATAATTATGTCGATCCATTCTCAGGTCAGATATTCACTCTATAAAAGACAGACAATCACTCTATAAAACTAACAGCGTATTTCTGTAATATCAAAAAACATACTCTTGCTTTGTAATTGGAAATTGCAACAATACATGTAAAAGTGTATTCAATATATAAATGTTGAGAATTGAAAGTGTTTTTGCTATTCATTCTTGGAAAAAAAACAATGATTTTGCAAATGTTATATTAACAAAACTAGTTAGAAAAGGGTACTGGAAACTGTCCATTTTGGGTTGTCATTTCATTAAAAATCATTGGCGGCTGATTATAGACCCCAGAAGGGGAGGGGGATACCCCCTCCCCTTAAACCCCACCCCATTTGTGCCCCCCCTATCTTTACAACCTGTATCCGCCCCTGTTTACAATATGATAGAATGGGTATAGAGAGCTGAATGAAAGAGCATTGTTTCTTAAATGCTGATTAGTTTCTTTGGATAAATTAGCATCTAAGACTAGCGCTAATGATTGTTCTGAAGTAAGTGATTCTGTCGATAATTATTTGTTGTATATTTTTTTAACCACTTTTGCTTCTATAAACCTTTTATCCTTTTTCAAACTTTTACTTGCTGCATATAAAAGTTCGTTTAAATTATATTTAATCAAAAGCTCTTTAATTATGCGATCTCTAGTTCTCACAGACGCATTTTCAAACAAAATCGAAGGGCGTCCACCTTAAAGTATAATATTATAATACAAATAAATTATAATAATACAAATAAATTATACTCATAAATTTACACATAGTTAAAGTAAACATACCACAGGTTTTTGTTTCGATTTTTTTTTTTTTTTTACAGTCAAATATAGTTTGGTTTAACCAAACTTTATATCTTTTTTCAAATACTGCACTTGTTCTATTCGATTTTTTCTACTTGTTTTTAGCTTGGTAAATGAATTTCGAAATAATTGACAAGTTATCATTTGATTCTTCAAAATTGCTTTGGGAAACAAAACTCAAAATCTTTGCATGTAAATCATCATTTTGTAGTAAATTATTTTTCATTATATAATTCATAAGACATCTCCTATCTATTTTTAAGAGATTGTCTGTTCAATAAAATACTTTTAATTTGAAAGAAAGTAATTAAAATGTTTTTAATAAAGTAATTTTTTTACGAGCAGTAACTATAAAACTCAGTTTCTTTCCTTTATTTCTCATTGGTTGTTATCGTGTTTTTTATTGATTACATATAATTTTATTATTTTCGGAAATTATAAAATAAATAATAAATATTATGTCCCAAACTTGTACTACGTAGAAGTATATAGTTCATATTTTATCACAGTCTCTGAGTTTTTATAACTTTAAAACGGTAGCATAAAAATTAGAATAATGGTTTCAATGCGATCTAAATGTTCATTGAGCAAATACGAGGAAGTTACTGGAAAGCAATTAAAAAATACAAAAATATTTAATTTTAAACTTATGTCTTTAATAAAAATTGTAATGCTGCAGTTTTTAAATTTTAAATCTTCTTAAATTTTTTGTTATCGATCAAAAACGCATTAACAAGAAACGTGGACGTAGTTAATTGAATTTAAAAGTGTATTCGTTTAGGCAGCTATAAGCAGCCAATTTTTATACCACAAGATCAATGTCGTATTGGTATTCAATTATATATCATTTTAAGCGGTTAAAACAGGTTGATCCGATGGTTTTAAATGATATTTTTGAAAAAAAATAAAAACTTATAACTCAAAATTATTGATGTTTGCATTGTTGAAAATATTTATATAAAATGCAAAATTTTTTTTTTTTTTATGTGATTTAAATATTAACATAATACTATATAAGTCATTTATAAGTTAAAAAATAAACTTAAACTTCTTTAAAATAAGAAATCAAAGTTTTCAAAAGTTGTAAAAAAATAAAATTTTCACACTTTTTTGTTGTTATTGATAAAAAGTATTTAAGGAAATATTTAAACAACAAATATGGCATTTTAGTGAAAAATTATTTTTTAATAAAATATAATTTCTGGCTTATTAATATATTGAGCAAAATTTGCCTTTTTCAAAATTTCAAAATTTAAAAACTTTTTTGTATGGTTTTGCAGGTTTCTGACCCACTGTGCACTGGAAATTTAATGTTGTAGTTACTTTTTACGAGCTTTTTTATAAGACATTTTTCTAAAAAATATTTTTATGAGCAGAATCTTTTTTACTTCTTTTAAGTTTTATTAAAAGTAAGGTAATTAACTTTTAGCTTATTTATGCAATCAATTCCGCTCTTATACTTGTAAAAGTTTAGTAAAATAAAAATGTGAAAGTTTTAATATTAAACTACACGCATTTCTTTTTTCTTTAATATAATTTTAATACAAGTGGTTTTTTCTTTATTTGACACACTGCAAAGTGGTTATTTGTTGATTTATTGAGCATAAAAAATCTGCTGTGTTTTTTTTAGATTTTTTTTTTTACCTGTGTATCATTATTGCACCAATATATAAAATTAAAATATTAAAAAACAAAGATTTTTGATTTTTCTCTGAAGTACCTACTTAATTTACTTTTTGGGTTCATCGTGTTTCTTTATATTTTTATTTATGGTTATTATTATTTTTTTAATAACAAAGTTATTAAAATTAAAAAAAGATACTTACCACATTTATTATTATTTGAATTTTCTTTAAATAAAAAAATGGAAAATTTGATAAAGGCCTATTTTTAAAAATTCTTCTTCTTCAATTCTTCTTCTTTAGTTTCAAAGAGTTTAATAAATAAAGTAAGTACTACGAAAATAATTTTTTTAATTTGTTTTATTAAAAAATAAACTTTAACTTTTATTAATTTACCTTTACAAGACATTTTAGTTGTTGTTTTTAAGCTGTTTCATGCAGTTGTTATTTTTAATTTCTTTAGATAAAAAAATGTATAATTTTAGTTTTTGTTTCAGTTCTTGTTTCTTTAGAAAATTAATGAACTAATAAATAAATTCAACATACTTTGATGATCGGTGGTTACTGATGCCAGAATATAAATCTAGCTTAATGCGTTGAGATTTAAATACTACTACAAAGTACAAAGTTTGTCCTATAAATTTATAAAATTTTAATAACTTATAAATGATAAATTCTCTTTTCAGCTAAAGTTGCATATGTTTACTGCAGTCATTAATATTGAAATTTATAGAAAAATTTCTAAAATATGCCATTGTACAAAATGCAAAGTGTTTTGACCCAAAAATTGTGTTAAATGAAAAAGAAAGAATAAAAGGTTTGGTAGATGATTTTATTCAATTACATTGTGTTTACTAAAAAACTAGTGATAAAGTAAATACAGAATTCAAGCTTTACTTTAGTTATACTCTAAGTTATACTTAGAAAAGATTGTCTCCAAAAGTAAATACAGAATTCAAGTTATACTTGGAAAATATTGTCTTTAAAAGAAGAGGACTTTTCTTTAAATTTAACAAAATAGATGATAGATTAGATGAATTTTTGTTTTCTAAAGTTGGAATTTTTCATGATTAAGTCAAATTAATCAGGATTATGTTAATACTTTTTCATGGTTAAGCAGCAGTAAAAAGAGGGTTCAAAATCTACTAGAACATATTACAAGTTAATCTAACGAATATTAATAAGCCAGAAAATTGTATATTACATATACCATTTGAAAGTGCATGACTTGAACCCAGAATCTGCAGTTATCTCAAAAGAACTAAGAGAATCTGTTAAAAAAGAACACAGTTGACAAAAGATTGAATTAGCTGATCAAAAAGAAAATAATTTTATGAATGCTCGAAAGCAGAAAAGTGACTCAATTGCAAAAGGCATAAAAGACTTACTAACAAAAAGATTATTCTGGGAATAGTAGTAAAAACACTATGAAGCAAATTCAGATGCAATTCTTGAGAAAACTAAAATTTTGAAATTTTAAAGATCATTTGATGTTTTAATTTTGTGACCTTCTATCTGTTGTTTTATCTATTTTTTATTATGGTGGTAGTTTTGTTTAAATTTTTATCATTATTTCAGTATTTAAGAATTTGAGATTTTTTATTGAGTTTAATGATTTATTTGAGATATATTTTTATTCTTAAATATATAAGTTAATTTGAGCTTGTTTATAATTTAGTCTCTTTTTTTTATGATTTCTTTTATCAAAGCAGTTTATAGAGGAAATAAGAATAAAGCATTCTTTAAAATATTCTTCAAATACAAACAAGAGTATAATAAATGTAACAATAAGGCTTTATTTTAAAGTATACAGTTTGTAAAATAATACTTTAAAATAAAGTATAAAATTTATACATAGACAATTGGATCAGAGGATAATTAAGGAAAAACCAGGGAAATTCATGTTAAGTATAACCAGAGTATATATATATATATATATATATATATATATATATATATATATATATATATATATATATATATATATATATATATATATATATATATATATATATATAGCTAAAAAATTTATAAACTAGTGACACCCTATTAAATTGTCAACAGACAAACCCTAAGGATTTAATTTTGGCCAACAATGTTAGCAATTTTTTAACTGAAAATAATATTTACTGCTAAGGAGCTTTCTGTTATAAGGCTTTATTTGATTAAATATATGGACTAAGACATTAGAATAAACAATTATTACCTGAAAGTTTCTTTGACCTTTTTGACTATGTTTATGTTGAACTAATTTTTCTTTCCTAGACTGTTACTTAATGATCAAAAAAGTAAACTTTATTCATCAAACTTTAATCATCAAAATTTAATCATCAAAATTTACTAAAGTAAATCATATTTTAACAGTATGCACTCTATAAAAAAAGTAATGATAAGAAGATATTAAAAAATATTTATTATCAAAAAGTAATTAAGTATAAAAATAATAGCAATAAGTAATTTATATGTTTAATTATTTTCCTTTAGCTTTACTTTATAATCTTTTATAACAAATAAAGAGTGTAAATAAAATACAATAACAGTGAACTCATAAAATATCACATTTCTCAAAAACAATTAAAAATATTAATTAGCAAATATTTCCAAAACCGTTTTGCAAATTGTATATGGTAAACTTTCCAGTTCAACTTGATTGTAATAAATTTTATTGGTCATAAATTTATTTTTATATTGAGAGAGATTACCCAATGTGGATTTTATCGTTTTCTATAATACCATTTAGCTTGATACGACACAAAAAGAAATTAAAAAATTCAAGTAAAAATAATGAAAAATAAAATAATAACTTAAAAAACGAATTTATTTTAACTTTTCTAATTTAAATACAACCTTTATAATCACCATCACAATCATTATATATAAACAACGTCATTAATAAAGATGGTTTTGCTTTAAATAAAAAACATATCTGTACCTCAGAGGTCTTATTTCCATATAATTATTTTTACATATAGTTATTCTTATTTCCATATAAAAAATAAACTTAATTAAAATTATCTATATTAACTGACTTATTGCAAAGCTAATTATTGAGTATTACATTCTCATCAAGTAAGAGTATGTATGCAAAATTTGAAGAAATTCTATCATCAGTAAGTGACTCAAAAATTGATAACAAAATTTGATGCTCACAGACAAACAGAGACGAGAGTTAATAAAAGCATTCGAAAAAAACTGAATTTTATTTTAAAGTTTTTAAAATCATTTATAACAAACTGGTCAAAGGTTTTTCCTTGTGCAATTTACTAAAGAATTTTGAAATAGAGTATGCAAAGAATAAATGGGGTAAAGAAATAGATCTACAACGACCCAATTTCAGTTTTCGACTGCTAGTTTAAATTAATAATGTAAAATTAATATAATAATAATAAACTTATTACTGTACAAAGTTTAAAGATTTACATGAATAATACAGTATTAATAAAATTTACAGCAATTTTTTTTAGATTAAAATAGTTTATCGTTAATTAAACTACATTCATTTAAAACATTGGTATTTTTTTTCCACCATGGCTGGTTCAACGATTTCATATAATCAACGTGCGCTTGTCGAGCCGCAATAATAATAGGTGTTGCACGTGAAGAAAGTTGTTCTACATGAACATTATTAACATCTTTAAGTGAGGGAAGTAAAGAAAACTGCTGGTTTTGTACTTGTAAATGAGCTAATAAAGCTCTTCGGTGAGCATCTTTGCGTCGAATTTGCTTCAAATTTGACACGTGTGCATTTAACATGTTAAAACTCTAAAATACATTCCATTTATTTCAAACATATTATTTTAATTTTTAAAAATAACGAATAAATTATTTTGCTTATAGATAAGGTATCACTCATAGAAACTTGTCAATGAATAGACACACAAAAACACAAAGTTACAAAAAACAATAAATTGTTTTTTGTAACTTTTTTGTTTTTTGTAACTTTTTGTAAGCTTTTTTTTAAATGAACAAAGTTATTTTTATCCAGATAATATTGAGTTTTGATAACAATACAATACGGAGATAATTGAGATAATTGAGTTTTCATAACAATACAATACGGAGGTCATAAGTTAAACTAATTTCTAGTTTTTTTGTTACTGAAAAACATAAATCAAAAGTTAAGTAAAACCATACATAATATCATTTGTTTTCATGTGCTTTTATGATGTTGTTTTTAAATACTAAGCATTTATAAATTTTGTGTTTTGCATTTTTCTAAACGCAGTATTCAGTTTTGGGGTAACATTGACAGGATTGCTTAAGTCATCCCATTGACCAAAAATCAAGCAAAAGTTGACGGAATGTCTTACTTTTGATGAATCTTTCACAATAACATGAAATGAAACCAAAGAGAGCAAACACTAAATTAGAAATTCTGTAAAAAAAAAGAAATTTACCAATACATTTTATGTCAACAGATACAGCTTTTTTTTTAAAATAAGCATAACGTTTATAAGCATATGGTGGCTCAAATTTGGAAAAAAAAAAAGCATATGTCAGCATATTCCTGAGCCTCGATAAACCATTTAAAAGAATTATATAATATATATATTTCTAAATTTAAACCTACAAAAACAATAAAAATCGAAGTTTGTGTTTTGCAGTGCAATGACTTTATGAAGTAAAGAAGGCATTGTAATGCAAAATCTAAACCTCAATACTTGACTAGAAAAACATAAGTTTAAGAGTCGCTCTGCAGTGTTTTATTTCTCTCTCTCTTTTTTTTTTCTTTCTCGCTCTTAATGTGTAGTATCTTCAATACCATAATTAAAATGTTTATTTTATTTTCAAGTCTTATTTTCAGATACTGTTAATAAATAGTAATAACAATGTCAAAGAAGATAAAGAGAAAGCAGCCTACATTGGCAGCGTTTGGTTTCACAAAAAACGCTATGCACAGAGGAGAAATGAGTGCAATCCGATTGCCATTAGAACCTGTCGAAACTAGTGTTGAATGAGAACACTGCAAAAAGTTATTCAAAAGCCAACAAGTACTAGCTTTTCATGTTAAAGTTATGCACGGAGTTAGCAAACAAGATTGTAAACAGTCACAATCACAAATTCTTCAAGGTAACGAAGAACTTGTCACTCTAACAGTTAAAGATGTACTTGATAACATTGTCAACAAAGTTGTTGGTGCCTTAAAAAAAAGTGAAGAGGCTAGCAAATTAGCTGGTAAAAAACGCCACCAATACATTTCTGCCTTTAAAGCAGAGGCAATTAACGCCTATGGTTACGAGGCAAATCAAGATACTATAGCAGAGTCGTTGGGTGTAATAAAGTCAGATTTCGCGATGGCTTAAAAAAAAGAAGCTATTATTAAAGATGCCGAATCATCCTATCGCAAATTGTTTCTGAAGGGAAGACGTTCCACAAAATATCTTAAACTATACGAAATTCTTTAGAAAGAATTTTTACAAGCCAGATCGAAAGGTCATATTGTTAACTTTTCCTGGCTTTGGAGTAAAGCTAGAAATACACAATTAAACATTGATCCAAACGTGGAAATAAAATATTATGTTATAGTTCGATTTTTACAAAAAAAGGAGTTAAAAATGGGATCGAAACAAAGAAACAAAAGGAAACATAAGAAAGAAATAGAACCATTATTACAGAAATGGCATGCGACATACAGAAAAAGGTGTATCAGAACAGGTTCTAAAGATCCCAGCTGACAAAAAATGGGGACGGTACCAACCTGGACAAAGGCTCAACGTTGACCAGAGCCCACTTCCCTTTGTTGTTTGTGGTAAGAAAACTTACAAGTATGTTCCCAAGGGTCAAGGTGCAACACATAATACATAGATCTCATAACCAGGATCAGGATTGGAAAAAAGGCAATGTTTCCTTCAAATTATGTTTCGGCCAGAAGGAGAGCAACCAAAGCTAGCTATCATTTTTAGAAGTCAAGGAAAACGCATTTCAAAGACGAAAAGTTAGCATGGCACAAAGATATTTACGTTTACTTCCAATAAAATGCTTGGTTAGACCAAAACGTTTGTAAGCACTGGTGTGATAAAACACTCCTTCCATTTGTCAGAGAACAAATGCTTGATAAATTTGTTCTTTGCTGGACAATTTGAAGGGACAGATGCAGGAGGATTTTAAAGATGCTGTGGCTGTTGCTAAACGACTTCTCTGGTACGGTCTACCTTTGGCAACCAGTTGATGCAGGATATGCTGCCACTCTGAAAAGACTTATTGCCGTTGAACATCAAAAATGGCTTGATAATCATTCTGATAGATAGTTCAGTAATGAAATGCCCTACACTGCAAAAGAGAGACGAAATTTGATTACACATTGGGCAGGGGAAGCATGGAAAGCTTTAAATACTTCTAAGTAAGACAAGCAAAGGAAGAAATGTTGGACGATGACTGGGTGTTTAATGACTTCTGATGGCTCAGAAGATTCGCTTTTTAAACCAGAGGGCCCTGATAGTTACAAAATGCCCCCACCATCCATCATTGATCCTGGCAGTGATCAACCTAAGGGAATTCAAAGTGATATTCAACCGGTAGAGGTAGATGATGCTATAAATGAAGATGCCAACGAAATTCTTCCAGATGACACCTTTATGGATCTGGACAAGAAGGAATGCGAAGTTCATATCTTTGATTTCATTGATAACATTTGTATATAGTATATATTTTTTATTTTTTATTATACTGTACAAAAGTCAATTTTTCTTATAACCATTGACCTTTAGTAACGCACGCACTTCTAGAAAGTATTGAAATAAGCATATTTTATTAGAAATATGCTTAAGTTTAAGCATATTTTTGAGCCTCTTTTAACTTTTTGCTTAAGCATACCCGAGCCTGTTTCAAAAATTTCACATGTTTATTAAAAAAAAAAAACATGTATTAAAACCAACAGTTGCAAAAAGTTAAAAGCCACACATATCAATTATTGTGATGTAGAGCTTAATAGCTTGACAACTCTTAGAGAAAAGACTTTTAATCATAAATTAACAAACTTTTTTATGTTTTTAGGTTGACACTATCAGAACTGAAACTTATTGATATCTTTCAAAAAATAATATAACATTACATTTTCATTGCAGTTTACAACTTTTTAATGCTGCTTATTTTTAAAACGAAAATGTAGATTGATGCTAATATATATTAAAAACATTTTCTCTTTTTTGTTTGTGAAAATTCCAATAATAATGTTACCCCTCATGATGTAACAGCATAAAACATACTACTGTCAATGTTACCCCTATATGGGGTAACATTGACCATTGGACCCTAAAAGCAAAACTATTTATCTATCAATAATATTAGATAACTAATTAAATTCTTCATCACTTTAACGCAACACTATCATTGGTAAACACAAAGAAATATTGCATACTAAATTTAATTTGTCACAGCTAAATAAAAAATAATTTCTAAAGATGTGTCAATGTTACCCTATTTTACCTTAGTCATCATATTTATTGCTTTCATTAACAAACTATGACAGTTCTCAATAAGGTCATAATTTGATTGTATTGTATTGAAAACTGACAGTTCTTAATACAATACTGATGTCATTATTTCTTTGTTTAGGATTCTACTAAATTTGGCAATTTTCTCTATAATCTTTTATATAAAAAAAAAAAATTCTTAAAACTTTAAGAATTTTGTTTTTTCAATATTCAAGGTAAAGACATCGTTGGCAAACAACAAAGGCATTAACCTAAGTATTCAATTTCAAAGACTTTTTATAATTTATTAATTTAGTAAGTGTATATATTTAATGACTAGTTAAACATTTAGAGCTTATATTGCACTTTTATTTTTTTAATAAATTGCAATCTTTAAATGTTTCTATATGTTACATTATAAAGTACACAATTAGATTAGCAAGGCTGTCATAAACCATTAAAGAATGCATTATCAACATTAAAGATGGCAACCGAAGTGTGCTGGTTAGAGCTCTGACAAAACTGGAGGTCTATGGTTCAAAGCCGGCTCTAGCCTAACAAAACTTGTTAGGCTAGAACTGTTTTTATTCTTATCTTTGTTTCTTGAAATTCTTATTTTGATAAATGGCAACACTCTTCACAACTCCTCTACTTATGCTCAGATTAACTCCTATAACAAACTATTATTTAATAGTTCGTAATAGGAGTTAAAGGTAAAAAAGTAATAGGAGTCTTGTGGTAATGGTACTATGAGCAGAACTAGAGTATGCTTTGATGTCAATTTTTGTGTTGGAAATACAATTGATATACTGAGTTGCTATAGCAGCTGTACAGGTAGTGTAAAATTAATTTGTTTAGTTTAATTTAAAACCATGCTCCAAAAAAAAGGTACTTCGTGAGAAAATATGTGCAGCATGTTCTTTACTAATAAGCACACAATATCTTTGCACATTATATGAAAACAAAAGACAGATTAGCCGGCTTATATTCTGGTACATTATTTTATCAGCTCATATTCTGCAACATTATCAGCCTATATTCTGCAACATTATTTTATCAATCCAGATTCAGCTACATTATTTTATTAGCCCATATTCTACAGCATTATCAGCCCATATTCTGCAACATTTTATCACTCCAGATTCAGTATAACTCCTATTTTTTAAGTTAATTTTATTAATGATCTCCTTTTTAAACAAGGTCTAACGATGGATTGTAAATGTAGCTGAATCTGCTCTAACAACTAAGTGTGAACTTTTTTCTAATTGAAAAAAATTTATATACACATTTTCATACACAAGATTTCAGGTGTTTCATCAAACATTTCCCTGTATTTTTCAACAAAAATACCACTTTTTTAATACAACTTTAGCATCATTAAAATTAGACTCATAGTTTAAGATAAAACTTTTCAAACATTCCATTAACCAACACAAATCCACTTAGACACATATCTACGTTGTAACGTTTTTTGTGCTAGCAACAATAGGGTAATGCTTTCTGATGTAATAAATCAAGCCAAACAATCTTAACTAGGTAATATGGTAAGTGTGTAGTGGTAGAGAGTTCAATTCATAAGAGAGAAACTCCAAGTCCACCATGTCCCTGTAATCCCCACCATGTCCCTGAAACCCCCACCATGTCCTTGTAAGTACCACGCTCAACATGTTTCTCTGCACAGCAGTCTTGTTTGTCAAGGTTTGTATTTTGGAGTTAGGGAGTTAAGAGAAGGTTGTTACCATAATAAAGTAGCCTCTTTAACTATAGTAGCACTCTTGAGATGAGGAAGGTGTATAAAAAAAGTAAATAAAAAAAATGTGGTAAAACAATTTGCTCATACAACTCACTGTTTTGTTTAAAAAAAACTGTAAATGTGAATGCAAAACTAATACATATATATATATGTATATATATGTATTAGTTTAGTGTAGTATTAGTAACTAATACATACATATATATATATATATATATATATATATATATATATATATATATATATATATATATATATATATATATATATATATATATATATATATGTATATATATATATATATATATATATATATATATATATATATATTCAATATTCTTTGTTTTCCCTCATCATTTTTAGAAAACGATGAGGGAAAACAAAGAATATTGAATGAAAATGTTGCTAACCCATACCAAACCCTCAGTTGATATAGCAGCACTCCACTGCGAGTCAGGCTATTTGTCAGTCGATGTATGTACTGAAGCCCCCGGCAGCAGGCTATTTGACATTAGGTGATTATGACATCATCATGCTCACCTAACTCAGCAGTATAAGATATATATGTGTATATATATATATATATATATATATATATATATATATATATATATACATGTATAAGTTTATATATATATATATATATATATATATATATATATATATATATATATATATATATATATATATATATTTCGAACATCGCATTAGCAATAAATTTGTATAAATTTTAATAAAAATCACAATATTTTTTATTCTTGACATGTTTCGTAGTCTTACTACATTTTTAAAAGATTTAATTTACAATTAAAACTCTGGTAAATAAATTTAAAAACTGAAGACAATACAGAGAAAAAATTAACGGACAAATAAACTTGTTACAAACCAATTAAAAATTATATTACAAATTAATTTGTAATATAATTTTTAATTGGTTTGTAACAATGTAATAAATTAAATCTTTTGAAAATGTAGTATGACTACGAAACTTGTCAAGAATAAAAAATATTGTGATTTTTATTAAAATTTATATATATATATATATATATATATATATATATATATATATATATATATATATATATATATATATATATATATATTAGTATATATATAAGTATATATATATATATATATATATATATATATATATATATATATATATATATATATATATATATATATATACATGTATAAGTTTGTACTTTATTGTTTTTCCTTTTTTTTTTTTTTTAGTTATAATCTTGATACTTATGCAGATTATTTGAAATTTCTGCATCAAGCTTAGCCTTGAAACTATTAACTGATGAAGCGCATACAACTTCTGACAGCAATGCATTCCAATGATTCACTATTCGATTAGTAAAAAACTGGCGCCTTTGCTTGCAATTTTGAACATATTCTCTAGTCATTTTTAGATGATGTCCTCTAGTTTTTTTTTTATTTGACTGCATAACATGAAGGACATGGGGTTCACTCCATGAGACAATGTCTATATTGTTAATAATTTTATAGGCCTGTATCAGATCTCCCCTAACGCGACGGGTTTCTAAAGGCGTTAAGTTCAGTATATTCAGACGATCTTTGTATGACATATGACGGTACAAAGGTACTAAACGGGTATCTTCTTTGTACTTTCTTGATTTTGCCAATATCTATTCTTGATGATGGATTGCTGGCTGCAACCGCAAATTCCAGATGAGGTCGTAAAAAGGTTGCATATAGAATTTTAAGTAGTTGCGGAGTCATGTGACTGAAAGTACGATACAACATGCCTTATACATGGTTAGCTTTATTGGTGGCAAAAGTTGAATTGTTATGCCATTTTAAGTCTGGCGTAATCATGATGCCTAAATCACGTTCGACTAAAGTCGATGCTAGTTCGACACTGTTATTGTTATTAGCTGGCATTGAGTAGACATAAAAGTTGTTTTTTTTACCTATGTGCATGATTTTACATTTATCAAGATTAAGTTTCATTTTCCAGGTTTTAAACCAATCGGCTATGTTGTAGATATCAGTTTGAAACATTTGTGAAGCTAATGGTCTAAATGGGCCAGCAGTTTAGTGTCATCAGCATACATTTTACATGGATGGTTAACAATATCCGATATATCGTTCACAAAAATGATAAAAAATATTGGATCTAATACAGATCCTTGAGAGACGCCACTAAATACCTCAAGCCACAAAAAAACATAATTGCTCATCACAATTCGTTGAAAACGCTGGTGTAAAAACGATTTTATCCAATTCAGGAGATTTCCAGTAAAACCATATGCCTCAAGTTTGTAAATTAGTCTCTTGTGGGGAACCATATCGAATGCTTTACTGAAATCTATAAAAGCTACATCCATAGATATCAAAAAATACTTTTGACATCATGTCAATCGACTCCAACAAATTAGTCACACAAGCTTTTTTATTGACAAAACCATGATGATTTTTTGAAATAAGGCTATGTTCGACTAAATGATTGACCATAGTGTCACGTTATATTTTCTCCATCACTTTACATACAATCAATGTTAAGTATATAGGCCGGTAATTGCCTGGGTCAAGTCTACTTCCGTTTTTAAACAGTGGTGTTACATTAGCTTTTTTCCATACTTTAGGACAAAACCCACTATCTAAAATTGCGCTTAAAGGTATTGAGAAGCTGTCAGGACAGTTCTTTAGTACATATGCACTTACACCATCCAAACCAATTTTTTGTCAAGTGATAAATTGCTCAGCTTGTTTTTAACCAGATCTTGCGTTATTTGCGAGTATTTGCAGATGGCTTCAGTTAATTTTATAAAATATGGCAGTTCATTGTCTTCATCTTTGTTGAAAACACTTTGAAAGTGATTGTTCAGCCAATTTGCAATTTCTATTGGATTTGTGATAGTGTTGCCATTAATTCGTTTTAAGGCTGTTATTGTAGTTCTAACATTGTGTTTGCTATTAACATACTTGAACAGGATCTTTGGGTTGTGCTTCAATTGTATCGCTAAATCAAGTTCAAACTCACAACAAGCTTTATATATGAGCTTCTTCAATTGAATATTACACGCTTTGCATTCGTTGACTAGTTTAAGATTTTTATATCCATTCATCTACATCGAAACCATAGTTTATTTTTAGCTTTTATTTTATTCTTGATGTCATCATTCATCCATTTGCTTCTACGACGAATCCATTTTAAGTTAGTCACTGGGACAGTTTTGCATGCAGCCTCGTAGTGGTTCAGGAAAATGTTATAACAGTCATCAGTATTGTGTCCATTGCATTCCATCTGCCAGTTGATATTGTTGAAATATTTGGATATCTTTACAAAGTTACTTTTATGATAAATGCGTTTTTCAATGTGTTTTCCTACAACTGCAGCTTTTAACAACGTAATCCCATTGAAGGACGTGGTGAGATTCTTTCAGAGACGTTAAAGGTGCATGGTGAATAATATCGAGGACCCGATTTTCATTTTCGGCTATAATTAGACCAAGAGTATTGTTCGATGTAATTTCATCAAGTTGAAAAGTGGGCTTAGTAACAAATTGTATCAAAAACGACTTGGCAAGGATGTCAATAAATTACTTGAAAGGGTATCTGTGTTGCTGACAGTTAGGATACTGTTCAAATCCCAGTTAATCCCTGGCAAATTAAAGTCTCCACAAATCAACAAGCCGCTGTATATATTAGACAGAAGTTCATTCGCTTTAATAATGGACACTTCAATATTCTCGAGTGGATCGAGCATGAGTGGCCAGTATATACAAACCAGAAGGATGTGTTTGGAACCGTACGATATTTCACACCAAATTTGTTCAGGGAAATCTAATAAAACAATTTTGCTTACTTCATTAGGTTTTAATGAAGTGTCGACATAAATAGCTACCCCACCTCCTTCACTGGAAACGCGATCTTTTCTGAATAACATATAGTTATCGATGATTCATGCCACCAAGTTTCTGTAACAAAGATTATTTTAGGGTTGTATGTTTCAATTGATGCTAGAAACTCTAGCATTTTATTGTTAAGAGATGTATAACAGCATGGTATTTTATGGAAAGCTGACTGTTGTAGTAGACTAATAGTTGAAAATGACTTATGCTCTAAAGAAATTTTGTTTATATTTAAATTGTCATTATATGGTTTTAAATTACTTACTGTTGATTGCTATTTGTCTACTTTAACTACAGCATTATTACGAATAACGTAGTAATGACTTTTCTTTGCCCAGTTGTTTTTTAAATTATAAGGCTCGTTTTTTCTTTTTCAACTAGTCATGTAATTGTCTACCTTGTCTTCTTTGTGCTTCTGTAAAATCTGAATTAACATAGATGCTTTCAAATTTACACCGGGCTGCTTTAACAATATTATTTCTGGTGACAGTGTCTGTCGTCTCAACTATAACAGGTGGAGGTTTATTCGGATCTTTTGACCGTTAGCGAAAACATTTTATTATATTGTCCGAATTAATTTTAACGTTGGTTAGAAGCTCTTTTATTTTGTTCTCATCGCCTACTTGCTTCTCCTTAGGTTCTTTTTTAGTCAATGCTGGAGTGTCAAAGGCAATAAGATTTTTGTCACGCTTTATTCTATCTTTGTTCTCATTAGCTACACAATTAAGCATATCTAGTTGAGCTGGCATTTTAGTTGATTTTTTTCCGACCACAACGTTCCATGCTTCTGTTGTAGTTGAGGGTTTTCCTCAAGTTGTTGAATTTGCTTTGTGAGGGTGATGATCGTTGATGTTTGTTCAACAAATGTTTTGATAACGCTTCTACTTGCTTTAGAAGCATCTCGTACTTGTTGTTCAACTCAAAATTGTTGGCTTTTGGAGGCATTTAGCATGAATATGTTTAAACAGCAGTATATATAGTTTATATAATGTTTAAATTATATGTATATTGATACATATATGTATATATATAAATATATATAGACATATTATAATATATTTGTATTATTATTATGAATATAAATTTCATATAATTTATATAAATTTTTTATAACTTTTTTTTTTTTTTTTTTTACAATACAATAAATGCAATAGTTTCTCTATACGAACAATGACTTATTTATTTAAGTGAAAATAAACAAAAAGATTAGAAAATGATAGAAAGGCACCTTCAGAGTTTAGAATACGACTTGAGTATAATAAAAATTAAAAATAAAAAGTCGTTGAAACTTTTAAAAAACTCTCTAAGATAATAACACTGAATTTAAGAAAAAATAAAGCCGTTAATTAAATAAATGTTTACAACAATAACATATAATAGAAGTATATTATAATTATGTATATACGAGTAAATATTAAGGAGCAAAATACTATATTTAAATTACTCAAAAGTACGTGAATATATAATAGTAAAAGTAGAAAAGTAGCGAAAGTAAAACTAAAAAAGTAAACACCAAAACTAAGAAATAGAAGTATGAGATATAGTTGATGAGATGAGATATATTGGAGTGAAAAAGTTGATAGCAAAATACTTATAATGCAGGAAAAAAAAAGAAGACTTACACCAAAATAAAATACCTCTTCAAGTAAAACATGCAAAAAATATATATATATATATATATATATATATATATATATATATATATATATATATATATATATATATATATATATATATATATATATATATACATACATACATATACATATACATATATATATATATATATATATATATATATATATATATATACATATACATATATATACATATATACATATATATATATATATATATATATATATATATATATATATATATATATATATATATATATATATATATATATATATATATATATATATATATATATATATATATATATATATATATATATATACGAATCAATAAAAATTAAACAAAATGACAGTCCCAAAGCAAAGTATGAATATGTCCCTGGAACAAGTTCTAGAACGCTTGGCAACAAAACTTATTCAGGAGTTGCAACCTTACAAAGGTATGAAGACAGAAGATATATGCAATTGGCTAACCAGTTTCTGTTGCATAGGGCTTCACAATCAATGCACAGACATAAGGAAATTAATTGCACTTCTATTATATTTAGATAGTGCTTTAGTGTATTACAAAACCCTTCCACCAGCTTCAAAAACAACTACGACAGATTTTCACCAGCTTCAAAAACAATTACGACAATATTACAACAATGCAAGTATTGCATGGAATCGAAAGATGGAGTTATTTGGCTTAACGCAAGATGGTGATCTTACCTCCTATATTAACACCCTAGATAATCTTAGTCAGCAGCTCGGTATAGGTGGCGAAACAAAACTAAATCTGTTTATCAAAGGTCTGAAACTTCAACCTACGCAATGCATTAAAACTTAAGCAACCTGTCAACTATCAAGCAGTAGTGGCATTTGATAAATTGCAAGACCATATGTCTATAAAAAAAAAAAAAATTTAACGTATGCTTATTGTGATTACATGATGTAACTTCAGGTAATTGAAAAATTACAATAAGTCTCCCCTTTGTACAATCATACACTTCACTAACAAATATTCCTGTGGTAAATGGAGGTAAGACGAGTAAACATGAGAGAATAGTAGGAACCACTATATTCCATAATTTGTTTATATGGGCAATCGGTAAAAGTCTATTTCTGTTGTCTAGTTGGAAATACCATTAATTGACAACCTTGTTGTTCCAACTAGACAACCTTGTTGTCTAGTTGGAAATACCATTGATATTGCGGAAACATGCAAAACACGTGTTTTCTCTAAATATTTTTGTACAACTTGTTTATCGAAGATGTTTTCCTCTGGTTCCCACGTATTTTATTGCCACGTAATCACAATATGCATACATAAAAAAAAAAAAAAAAAGACACAACTGTGTCAGAGTCAAGCATCTCTTGATTGGAAGCCAAGCTAGATGCACTAATTAATGTTCCAAAACAAACAATTGTGGCTTCTACTTATCGCGAGCACCCAAATGTAAATTAGCTTACTAGTGAATTACATTTAGAAATAGACTCATTAAGACGGAACAATAGCCGTCTCACCCAGCATGAAAGATTTCGTCCAACGAGACGCAACTTGCATACTAGTGAGGGGCAAGTTATATGTAACCGATCCCTAAAAGTAAGATACGCCCAAAGATCGTGCTTCGACCAAACCATCCTATTGTCAGGGAGACAATGGGATGGTTTTTGTCACTATCAACATACATTGCTGCAATCTAACCGCTGGAACCAAGACACACAGAACTCAACTTCATTTTGCAATAATTCTTTCCTAAATAGATAATTTTGAAACAATGACCCAGGAAACAGTCCACATTCGGATAGCCAAATTCCCTAGTGACATACCAAAACACTTGAATCAGATCCGGAAGAGGACCCTAGTTCCGAAACCTGAGGTAAAGTATATAAATTTAAAGTTCTTATTTTTATGGACACAGGTGCTAGATGCAGTATATTGGATGAAACCATCTTCAAAAATATTAGAAATCAAGTAGACAAACCACGTCCCTACTATGGTACTTTGAGAATAGCTAAATGAGCGCCACTCCATGTCTTTGGAGAAATTGTATGCCCCATCAATATTAGAGGTTATATATTTGAGCAAGAAATGCTTATTGCTAAAAACTTAACCCATCCAGTAATTTTAGGCTACGACATCATGAGCCGGTTTAACATCAGATTAGGCTGTGGGAATCATTGAGATACATTCGAAGGTATATTTGATATAGATATGATCAGCAAATCTATCAACAATAAATTTACTATAGGAATAATTATGGATGATTCGTTAATCCGCCGTAAAACACAAACTAATGAACTTTCTGAAACTTTGTTAAAATATAACTCGCTTATTGACCAACCCATGAATGTCAAGCCCAATAGTAAAACAAGATGAGACAATCAAACACCAAATTCCTTTAAGCTGCTTACACCAGATAAAGTTATAGTGTCCCAACCATTGCCCAATGACAGCTGCTAATATTCTACAGCCCCTGAGTGCTGTCTTGATAAAACAAATAAAATACAACAAAGTTTGCCGGAAAATGAAACAGACGATGCAGATATATTTAAAATGGAAGAAATAGTAGGAAAAAGGCAAAGGAAAGGTAAAACTCAATACCTAGTTAAATGGAAGGATTATCCTTCAACTTAAAATACGTGGGAACCAGAGGAAAACATCTTTGATAAACAAGTTGTACAAAAATATTTAGAGAAAACACAAAAAAGCTTGCATGTTTCCACAATATCAATGGTATTTCCGACTAGACAACAAGGTAAAAAGCTGACCAGAAATAAACTTTTACAGATTGCCCATATAAACAAATTATGGAATATAGTGATTCCTATTATTCTCTCATGTTTACTCGTCTTACCTCCATTTACCACAAGAATATTTATAAGTAAAGTATATGATTGTACAAAGGGGAGACCTATTGGAATTTTTCAATTACCTGAAGTTACATCATGTAATCACAATATGCACATGTTAAATGACTTCAAAGACATTTGGAAAATGAGGTTATATTACTGCCACAACAAGATCAGTCAACGCCATATATAACAAGATCAGTCAATGTCCCCTAAAGGAAAAAAACATTCCACACATGTTTACAAATTTCCAGCTTGTAAGGCTGTCCATACTGACTAGAAGATTACCTTTTAATGGTAATGGCAGGATTCTATGACCAAGATTCCTGGATGGGAATTGAGATGCCCCAACCACCACGAGTTTCCTACAGTGAAGTTATTTCCTGTAGTTTGTTCAAGGATATTGTTTTTCCTAATGCTGTTTTGCATTTTTGAGTTTTGTGTTGCTGTTTGCAATAATGCTGTTTAGCAAAGATTTTTTTACGATAATTACAATGATTTTTATTGTGCTGTGTTGCTGTTTGCAATAATGCTGTTAAGCAAAGATTTTTACAAAAAATAGGATGATTTTTTTTATAGTGCTGAGTTGCTGTTTGCAATAATGCTGTTTAGCAATGACTTTAAGATAATTACGATGAACTTTTATAGTGCTATTTGGAACAATGAGTTTTATGTTTCCAATGAGACTGTTTAGCAAATGATTTTTATAATGATTCCAATGACTTTTTTTTTATTGTTTTTCAAATATTTATTGATTCTGCTGATTATTCAAGATATTGATGTTTTGCAGATACTTATTGATTCTACTATTTATTCAAGATTGTTTGCAGAGATTTTACAAGTTCTACTGTTTTGATGGTGCTTTTAAGTTCGAGGACAGACTTTTTCTGTTTTGGTAGGTAATGTTACGAAGGTTTCAAACAAAACTACTCAAGCAGAAGACGAAACCCTAACAAAGCGTGTGGTGTTTGGCGGAAACGTTGTTTGTAAACTAACCTGTTTAGCGCCTAGCGCCTGTTCAAGATATAAAAACAGGAAGAAGACCAAACACAGAGAGCAAGAGCGATATAAAGATAGTAAAGAGAGAGTGGTGATAAAAGTCAGGATCGAAGTGGATGAAAATGGTTAGTCGGAAGTGTTAGTAATTATAAGAGGCGATAAAAAGACTATTATTTACAAGACAAACAGGTAGAGAATAGTAAAGATTGTATTTGTATATGTCAATTAGTTATATAGTATACCTAAAATAAAGTTAATGTCTAATATTTGGAGCATTCTATTGCATAACATTTGGATATAATTATGTAACTTTTTATATAAATTTTCTGAATAATATTATTAATTAATGTTAGCGCGAGTAATCATCATTATTACCGCGTAACAACATAATATAATAAAAGCAATAAATTGTATTATATATATAATACAAAGTAATACATTGTATTGTATATATAATACAAAGCAATACATTGTATTGTATATAATATAATACAAAGCAATACACTGTATTATATATAATGTAATAAAAAGCAATACATTGTATTATATATAATGTAATAAAAAGCAATACATTGTATTATATATAATGTAATAAAAAGCAATACATTGTATTATATATAATATAATAAAAAGCAATACATTGTATATATATATATATATATATATATATATATATATATATATATATATATATATATATATATATATATATATATATATATATATATATATATATATATATATATATATATATATATATATAGTGAAAACAGCAATACATTGTATTATATATAACATAATACAAAATAATGCAAGCTTTGTGAGTAGTTCTTAACATTAGCAAAAGTTATGCACATTTGACTTAGAAGATTTTTTTGCAGTATTTTTTTATTGTAAATTTTATTTATCATTTAATGTAAGTTATTAGATGATAAAATCAGTTGCAGTTTGAGAATATTTTAGGATTTAAATTTTTTTTACCTTTTCATGAATGACTTTCAGGTCTTCATCAGAAATATTTGAAACCTTAAAAAACATTAAAATTATAAAAATTCAAAAAAAAATTTAATTTTCGAAAGTAATTCAATTTTTTGCTGTCGCCTAAAATCATATGATAGTAATAAATTTATAAATATTTTAAATTTGTAATCTATTTAAAGTTTGTGAAAAATTGTAAAAATTTGTACAAATATTTGAGTTAAAAAGATGCTTGAAACTTTCAAAACTACCTGGAATCGTTCTCTTATGTTCCCAATAAGACATTGTAGTTCAACTTTCCTTTCATCAGATAATCCACTAGGGAGAAGTTCAGTTAATGCATCATGTTTTTTTCTACGAATTTTTTCTAACCACTTACGTACCTAAACAAAACATATTTTAAGTTGTAAATTAAACAATTATATATATATAAATTATATTTCTTTTTATATCTATATATAAGTATAAACTTTTAAATTAAATTTGGTGAAAATACCGTTCTCTGAATTAAAATAGCAGCCTTGGTTCTGATTAAGTGTGGAACTTGTGAATTTAATATTGTTCTAGTCTTATAGCCAACCCAAACAGCTTGAATTTTTTTAGCCGCCTCATTTTGTAGACTATAAAAAAAATCATCAACTGTTCCAGCTGGTATGCCTTCAATGGCCTTAAATAAAATAAAATGTTAGTTTAAAATGTTGAAATATAAGAGTTTTATTTAACACTTTTAATCTTTACATTTGTTTTATGTTAAAATTTTATTGAATTTTATCAAATTGAATTTATAAAATTTTATAAAAAGAATAAATAGATATAATTAAATAAATTATAATAGATTAAAAAAAATAGATTAAATAGATTTTGTTTTGTTATGCAGTAAATCAAATTAAGTAGCAGGTATTAATGCAAATTAAGGAAAGTGTTATATCATCCAAATTAAAAAGAATTTTACTAAAATATCTTGTCATTTTACAAAATATTCATAAAGTTCAAATTTTTTGCATTTAGTTAACTGTAAATGTTTAATTTAGTTTAATTTAATAATAATATATAAACAATTTTTTGCATTAATAATGTTTCTAAGGATAAGCTTTTTTAAGAATCCTAAGAATTTTAAGGTCAGGTCTACATTATTATACTGCTTTGCTCTAAATAAAAAATCAAAATTTTCCCTGCCCATGTGACACAATACTTTGTTAAGTTGTATTCCATATTATGCTGCTTCTTTTTTTATTTATTTTTATCATGTACCTGGAGACTTACATGTACCCGGTCTCTGCTTCAGTCATGGGTCTAAGTGTTGGGCTTTATTCTCTTTAGTAAGAAAGTTTAAGGTTAATAAATGTAATAAACAAGAAAACAAGGGAGCAAACATTCAAGGTTAAAAACAAAATTTAAAAAAGCAACCAAACGCAAAAAAATTGCAACCATGATACAACACAACGCACACAAGCAACAAAATTGCATTATGATATTGTCACATATCAACAGCAACAACAATGTAATATGTTTTCAATTATACTAAACCTTTTTTTAACCATTTATTTTTTGATTTTTTTAAAAATACAATTATACATATAAATATAATTTTTTTAAAATATATCACTTCAAACAATTCACATAAAAAAACTGTCACAAAAAGGATGCAACATTAAAAAATATATAATTTACCTGCAAAGTTTTTTGTCTAGAGTCAAAAAATAATTGCCGTTTTTTTAAAGTTTCGTAATGTATTTTCTCTTTTTCTAATCTTTGGTCCAATTTTTTCTGTTCCTGGTCTTTTTTTTTTTCCAGATATGTCTTTTTAAGTAAAGTGATTGACCTGTGTGCTTTTTTAATTTGCTTTCTACAAATATACCCTCTGTAAACAGACTGTATTTTTGTTGCAAAAAAGTCCATTTTCTAAAAAATTAATTAAAATGATTTTCGAAGAATTTGAATAATATTTTTTAAACTATAATTATTTTTTTAAACTATAATTATTAAAATTGTAATTAAAACATTAACTAAACATTTCTAAAGTCTAAAAAAAAGGTAAAGAAAAAAAAAGAAAAAGAAAAAATTATACATTTGAGCAAAATTGTTGTTGTTCAAATGAATCCAAAACTTTAACTAGCTTTTCAATATCACCATCAAAACCTTTTCCTTTCCACTTAAACAGACATTTTTTGAAGCTTCTAAAACATTACAATATATACACTAGGATGTGTCAGATTTTGATCAAAACTTAAAAAATCAGAATTTTCATTGGTATTATTAAAAAAAGGTTGAGGTCTAACATATCGAATTCAGAACTATCAAAAAAATTAAATTTTAATCAGTTTAAATTACCAGGAAACTGCCTTAAAAATTGCAAAAAAGTTGATTTTTTCATATCTTCATATTTGCATGGTCAATTTAAACATTTTCAGACTTAAATCAGCTTTACAACAAACTTGATTTTAAGAGCTTTACAGCAAACTTTTCCCAAGTTGATTGGAACTCTTAGTTCTTATCAACTTCACAAGTTAATTGGAACTCTTAGTTCTTATCAACTTCACAAGTTGATTGGAACTCTTAGTTCTTATCAACTTCACAAGTTGATTGGAACTCTTAGTTCTTATCAACTTCGGCCTGCTGATTTGATGGAGTCAAAAGGTTAATAAAGGTAGAAAGTTACAAACGAAAAAGAATAGAAAAAAAACTAATTAGAGAAAAAAGCACACCACTTAAAACAAAACTAAAGCTCATAATAAACAAAATAGCAAACATGGAATTTTGAAGAGTTCAATTTTGATGAAAGTGAGATTTTTTTCAAAACTAAGGTACAAAATATTTAGAAACTATGAAGATATCTCTAATACTGCATTAGTCAGTATTAGATATGGTGTTGGTTTAAGAGCAACTGCAGCAAAAGCTACTGCAGCATGGGTAGATGGAGGACTTGTATCCAAAATTGACATTAGATTAATAATTGATCACAGTAAAGTTAGAAAGTTAAATAAAATTAGAAGTGCTAGGAATAAAGTTATGAATGAAGTTGCTAATCAGTTTAATAATAACTGCGATAAAGAGATTATAGACTGTATATTTTTTGCTGGACGGGAAGATCTGACTAAAATATTTTTAACTGTAATGGATCAGACAGACAGTACTCTGCTAAAGATAAAGAAAAACATTACTCTGTTTGTTCTGGTGATGGGAAGTATTTATTTCATTTCACACCAGCCAAAGAAGAAGAAAAGAATAATGCAAAAATTAGAGCAGATAAAATCTTTGAGTATACTGAAATATGAAAAATTAGCATACATATAACAGCAATTGGTGGAGACTCTACCAATGTAAACACTGATTGGGAAGAAGGATTAATGCACTTAATAGAGCTAAAATTAGGGCGAAAGTGAAATTAGATTCTCTGTACTCTACACACCAATGAGTTACCATTAAAACATCTGATTAAATTGTTAGATGGAGAATCTAAAAGCGGTAGAAAAATGGAGTGTACCTATTAGAAGCTTACTTGACGAAGCAACCAATCTTGAAACCTTTTTTTTTACTAAGATTGAAATTGGTGAGTCTCTTATTAACTTGAGTAATGATGTAGTAAAAGACCTTTCTACTGATCAGTAGTATGGCTATCAAATAGTGAAAGCTATACGAAGTGGTCATGTTCCTCAGCAACTAGAACTTCTTGAAATTGGCCCTTTTACATAGCAAGATGGCTAACAGCCAATAGAATCTGTAGAATTCGGGTATCTCATAGTAGTTAGTCTTCAAGACAATGTTGCTCAATTTTGAAAACTGTAGAATATATTGTATGAGTGTATTTTCCTGTCTGGTTTAACTTCTAAGTTAAGCAGAGTTGGACAGGCTTAAGTTGCTTCAACACCAGTCACTAAATGTTCAGAGTATAGTCACTCCAACTATTAAGCGATCTGTTTGGTATGCCTTTTCTGAGTCTATTCTTTAAATGATGCTTTGTTCTGAGAACAAAGAAATAATAAGTTTCAGTGTAAATAACATTCTTGAATTAAGAGAAGGTGATGAAAATGTACAACTAGGAGACCTATCTGTTAGACCAAGAAAGACACCAGATATCAACACTAAAGCAATTTTTCTTAAAGATCTTATTGATTGGAATGAAGCTTTTTAACCAACATTAACTTGTTGCATGACAACTACAGATATCAAAGTATTTTTTTAAACCAATGATTGTACCAAACCGGTGTTTCCACACTCAAGCAGTCAAAAGATGTGTAAAAAAAGTCACCCAGGCATGTTAAAATGTTTTCACAGAAGATTTTTTTTTATTTATTTGCATTCACTCCCAACAAGGCTGCAAGCAGCCACTATTAATTTTGGGAGTTACTAGGAAAAAAAAGAACAGAGTTATAGAGCAAGGAAACGGTTGACAGAAGACTTGAAAAGTTGAAGGTTGTATGAGTCAGGAAAACATGAAGATGGGAGAGAGTTCCAAAGGATTGAAGTTCGGGGAAAAAAACTAGATGAATAAAAGTTTTTAGAGCTTGCAGGGACAGATACAGTAAACGAATGAGACTTAGCTGAATGACAAGTAAAACGAGAATGAATTTTAGTTGATGGAACTAGAGTTGATAACTCCTTTGAGCAGTGACCATGATAGTATTTGTAGAAAAAAGAAAGAGATGCAACTTTACGACAATGGGAAAGAGGTTCAAGCTTAGCAGATAGTCCAACGTTTACAATGCGTTTTTGGACCTCGTCAAGAAGAGAAAAATAATCGTTGGAAGAACCAGCCCAAATATGACAACAGTATTCCATACAGGGACGAATAAGAGATTTGTAGAGGTAGAGAATGGAATCAGAAGTAAGGAAATGGCGAGCACGATAAAGAGAAGCAACCTTAGCAGAAGCTAATTTAGCAATCGATTGTAGTAAGCGATAATCCAAGAAGACGTAAAGAGGAGGACTCAGTAAGAGGATTGCCATTCATTAATATAGGAATGTTGACCATATTACGGTAGTTGTTTGCAGTAAACAACTGGGTTTTGTTAGAGCTGAAATTCACAAGCCACTGTGAACCCCAATCTATTACTGAAGTGAGATCGGATTCAAGATCAGCTGCTTGTTCTAGGCGATCGAAAAGAGAAGACTTTTTGTTAAGACAGGAGTATAAAGTTGAGTCTCAGCAAAAAGAGCTACTTTAGATGAAAGGTTGTCAGGAAGATCGTTTATGTAGATAAGAAACAAAACAGGGCCCAGGATGAAACCTTGGGGAACCCCAGAAGTTACTGGAAAAAAAAGAAGAGTGTTGGCCTTCAAGGATGACTTTAATGAACCGGTTAGAAAGAAATGATTTGATAATCTCAAAAACTCTCCCAGAAACACCATATGAAACAAGCTTATGGAGAAGACCAGCATGCCAAACTTTGTCGAAAGCTTTAGATATGTCGAGAGCAATAGCCCTAGCCTCACCGCCTCCATCTAATGCACGATAAAATCTTTCAGTTACAGCAGTTAGCAAGTCGGCCGTAGAGCGAGAGGATCGAAAACCGTATTGATTGTCTGACAGTAGTTTATTTGACTCAAGATGAGATGTGAGAAATTTGTTGATCAAAAACTCAAAGACCTTGCTAATAACAGAAAGAAGACTGATCGGACAATAATTGTCAAATAAATTGTCAAATTGACAATAAAGCAGGAAAACAAGACTCAGTCACACTTGTTAAATAGTTTAGAGAGAATTGAAGAAAGTTCTGGAGAACAATTCTGCAAGACTGTGACAGGAATATTGTCTGGACCACAAGCTGTAGACGAGTTTAATTGAGATATGATTTTAGCAACAGAAGCCGGAGTGATTTGAATGTCTAACAATGGGTCAACCTGTTTGACTGGAATGGAAGGAAGAGAATGTCCATAAGATTCAAGAGTGGTAGTTTGAAGAAAAGTTCTTTGCAAATAGTTCTGCCTCATTCTTGGGAGAGGTAATAAGATCAGTCCCATGAATGAGAGATAGAATTAGATTATAATTATAGTTAGATCTACCCTTGTTAATAATGCTGTTGAAGATTTTCCAAAAGTCTTTAGAGCTTAACTTATGCGATAAGATGCGAGATTTAGTGAACTGAGAATAATGGAGTTTAGCATCAGAAAGCACCTTTTTACATTGATTTCTTGCATTAATAAATAGCCGTTTGTTCTCAAGAGAGTTGTTCTTTTGAAAAAGATGAAAAAAATGATTACGATTGGATATAGCAGAAGAAGGAGAAAACCATGGAGAAGAATGAGGCTTGACTTGAAACCGACGCGAAGGAATAAAAGCTTCCATTCCAGCCTGAATCCAGGAGGTTACGTAGGAGGCGCATTTGTCAGCTGAGAGAGAAAAACATCAGCCCAAGGACCATCACGAAGAAAATCACAAAAGGAATCCCAGTCAGCTTTAGGGTAGTAGTAGGTGGTGCGATGATAAGGTGAGACCAAAAAAGAAGTACGAGAAGAAAGATTTATAGAGATCATTGCATGGTCAGAACCACCTAAGGGAGAAAAGGGAGAAACTGAACATAAGCTAGGGTCAGAGACAAGACATAAGTCAAGGAGTGAAGGTAAATGATTAGGGTTGTCAGGAAAACGAGTCACAAAGTTAACTATCATATTGGCAGAGGGGTAAAGAGAGAGGGCATGGTCAATTTGATCAGAGATAACATCTAAAAGAGTGCAATCATGGGAAGAAGGAGAACAATAAAGAACAAAGAGAAAGGTGATAGAGTGAAGAGGTGCTAGGCGAAAGCACATAAAAGAATGGTCAAAGGATTCGAACCTGATTTCACGACAAATAATGGAATTAATGCGTATGTATACCCCTAAACCTAGCATGTGACTGGAGTCTTTACGAATCAAAGGATAGTTCCCATTAACACTGACATCTGAAGAAGGAATTGCAGAATTTAAATTTGTTTCACTGAGTGCACAGTGAAACAAATTTAACACAGGGTTCATCTACGCCAGCCTAATAGATGAAGAAGGGGTTCGAGGCTGGTTAGCAGAATTTTTCTGCTTACCCCTAAAGTCTTTGCCTAGGAGGCCTTCTACAAGACAGTAGCTGGATGCAGTTAACATCTGCCCAAGATGAGTATTTTTATCGAGACACCATCTCTAGCCTTTACTCAACCAAGAGCCTCAAGGCAGGGGAATTTTTAGTCTGAGTTTATTTCTCCTAGCCTTTGCCTAAGGAGAGCACACTCTGCAAGGCAGCAGGGCTTATGGCAGGTGGTACTGGATTACGTGATACCAGTAGCAAGATTGATCTTGATTATCCTGACCTGGAGTAGTTAAAAGGAGTTACTTCCCGCAACAGTACTTTGAGAAAACCAGGCATGAAATTTTGGAAGTACATTAGGAAAAACACTGCATCTAACAAAATACAGGAGTCTAAGGTGAGTGTAGGTTTTGTAGTTGGAGTAAGTAGTTAGTTACTGAGGTCACGCTGCATTAGAGTATAAACAGAACACAAACAAACATAAATATAAATCAACTTACGGGTGAGTCAACACAACGCCAGAGGTTCAGACAGAACACAAACATACATAAAAAACATAAAGTAACTTACGGGTGAGCGAACACCGCGCCAGAGATTCAGACAGAACACAAACATACATAAAAAAACATAAAAAACATAAACATAAACATAAAGTAACTTACAGGTGAGCGAACACCGCGCCAGAGGTTCAGACAGAACACAAACATACATATAAAGTAGATTACAGGTGAGCTAATACAGTAACTAAGGCACCTCCAACTATATGAAAAAAAAAATTACTATAGGCATGACTGATATAAGATAGTACTGATGACAGGAAGAACACTCCTTCCAGCTTTTGCTTAGAAAGCAAATCCTGCAAGGCAGCAGAACATGGAACAGGTTGCACTGGGTTACATGTTACCAGTAGCAGGATGATCATGAAGACCATACTCCTGACCTGACACATAGGACCTGACAGATAGGAGCGATAGTTGAATTAAAGGACAGAGTTTTCTCAAAAATTAATGTATTAATGTTGTGTAATATATCAAACAAAACCTTATTGGCTTGACAATGTTTAAAAAATAATCCAGTAAATGTTTCATGGATTTATAAAAAGCATTTTTTTAGTTCTATAAAACATTTTACCTACTTTTTTTTTATTTTTACACTTTCAGCAGTGAGCTAGATGGGGGAAGGGAGGGGGGGGCGATGAGAGAGGTCACAACTTTTTTGCTGTTTTTATAAAAATAATTGTTTTAGAAATAGGAAATACTTTTAACAATTTTAAAAATAAAAAGATAAAATACTTACAAATTTTTCAGCTTTACTAAACCTCCCCTTCTCCCTAGGCTTTTAATAAAATGCTGTCACTGATTCCCTGGCAGCTAAAACTTTTTTGTTTAATTGCCAGTTTTGAACTTTTAATGATAAACCCAGTGGTGTACTTGCCCCAAAGGCTATGTGGGAATCTAGCTTGGGCCTATCAGTATTTATCCTAGAAGGGCCTTTTTTTTAAATTTTTATGCCCATTTACTGCATTTTGAAAATGATTCACAAATGATGTTTATTTGCTTTATTTTTTATTTCACAAGTTAAATTTTTTAAAAAATCTCTGATTCAATCTGTTGGACTTCAAGCGCATATATATAAGTATTTTGCATAATAAAATGCAACCATTTGTGACTTTTGCCTCAAAACAAAGTCGATATTAGAAAAAATAATTGATCGTAACCTCACTTATATCATTTATTATATCAGTCGTTATTTAAGTTAGCCAATGATTATTATGGGAAATAATTGTGTTCAATTTTAAATTAAGGAAAAATATTCATATTGATAAAATTTTTCTTAAATTAGAATGATTAATTGTTTTTTCATAAACAAAAATTGTAATGTTTTAAACTATAAATAATTTGTGAGTTTTTATAAAATTACTCTTATTGTATGACTTCTGCTATTTAAAAAGTAATTAAATATTTTTTCTATGTATACATATAAATATATATATATATATATATATATATATATATATATATATATATATATATATATATATATATATATATATATATATATATATATATATATATGTATAAATAATATATATGTATAAATAATATATATGTATAAATAATATATATGTATAAATAATATATATGTATAAATAAACAAAGCATTTTATGTCTATTTGAAAGTATTACATTCATTTCAGGGACCATAAATACGTTAAAACTAATATTTAACATAATAAACTTTAGTAACTGCTTTTTTTTTCAAAGAACATAATTGTAAAATCTGTGTTTGTTGTAATTACAGCTCTTTTTTTTTTTAAGATTTAACATAGAATGGAAAATCCTAAAAATTGTATATATTCAATTTGAATTTCAAGTTAATAAGACCATAAGGACTTTTTGAAGCACATAAAAAAAAAAAAAAATTTGAACCATTGCTTTGTAACGCTAATCAACACTTACTCTTGTACTAACACTTGTACTTTATAAATAATTTTTCATTATAATATAATGTACGACACACCATAATATACATACATGTATACTGACTGTCCAAAAGTGTGTGTATAGAGTAAAAGTACCTAAAACCGATTAGTGCGCAAAAGCAGACACTTATTGAAAAAAATAAATGTCTTTACTTAAAATAAAAATATCTGCAAAATCTAAAAAAAATTTTAATTTTTAGTGTGTGGAAAATTATGAAATTTCAAAAAAAAATAATTTAGATGATTGCTTTAATAAGATATTTGGCTAGTAGAGACAGCTTCGTTTGTGGAAGACTTGCATTGCAAAATATAATGCCTTTATTCAACACAAAAAGACAGTTTGAAACAGATTTAAATGAACCAGATAGTTAAACTTTATTACAATTAAACTTTAAACATTTTTCAAAAACATTTTCCACTCTGTTAAAACTTTTATTTCTCATTAGGGACTACAGAGTTTGTTTGCCAGAAACTAAAAAATTAGGGACTACAGAGTTTGTTTGCCAGAAACTAAAAAATTAGGGACTACAGAGTTTGTTTGCCAGAAACTAAAAAATTAGGGACTACAGAGCTTGTTTGCCAGAAACTAAAAAATTAGGGACTACAGAGTTTGTTTGCCAGAAACTAAAAAATTAGGGACTACAGAGTTTGTTTGCCAGAAACTAAAAAATTAGGGACTACAGAGTTTGTTTGCCAGAAACTAAAAAATTAGGGACTACAGAGCTTGTTTGCCAGAAACTAAAAAAAAAAACACAGCCCTCTAGCGGCAACTGAAGACATTAAAATATTTTCTCAAAAGTTGTAATCATTTCTAACTTAGCTATTGTGCAATGTTTAAATATATTCATAGAAATTGTTATTTTTAATTAATAAAAAAGGTCAAAAAACGTGTTTTTGTAAGAAAAATAAAATCTTAGTGCGAACTGAAGACATAAAAAAATATTAAAAAATTTGGCACAATTACTTTTTATAGCATTATACAATTTTTCTGTTCTATTACAATTTCAAATTCAAAAAAATCTGTTCTTTGATACACCCTATTATTTAAGTTCAAACAAAATCTAACCCAAAAAATCAAACTTTATTTGGAAATATGGTTCTTAGCATGAAAGATTTAAAAAGCTAATTTAAAAAAATAGGAAGCTATTTTGTTGGCAATTTTCTGCTAATTTCAAAAATACTTTTAGATTTTCATTATCTTACTCTGTTAAAAAGTTATGGCAGAAATAAGATTTTCTTCAGTTTTCACCTTAAACCAGACAATAAATTCACCCTATAATCAATTAAAATTTAATAGGTTGATCTGCTTATTATTTTTTCACTCTAATTTTTTTCATTTGGTTTTTTTAAGTTTCCACTTTTTAGTTAATTAATTTTGTTCATTTGAACTTATACTGTTGAAGTTAAAGTGCAAAAGTACACAAAAAGTAACCACAGAAGTATACAAAGTAACCACAAAAGTACACAAAGTAACTACAAAAGTACACAAAGTAACCACAGAAGTGTATTATTTCTTCAATTTCATAAATCTGTAACTAAATTGAATTAACTGAACTTATAATGGCAAAAAATAAAATAATTGAGAAGCTTTACACTGAGGAGACAATAAAAAACGCATTGAATAAGATTGAAATTGGCAAGTTAAGCTTAAAAGGCACAGCTCAATTCTACTGCATACTAAAAGTATCATTATCCAACTGAAAATCAAATAAGACTATAGTAGTTGGTAGTAGCAATACAACAAAATTGAGCCCTTTTATTGAGTTAACCTTGGTTCACCCTATTCAGATGCTTGGCGATTATGGCTTTGGTAGATAATTAAATCAAGTTCAAAGTTTAGTGAGAGACTATTTAATTGAAGATGATAAAACGTGTTTGTTCAAAAATGGAACGCCTGGTCACAAATGGTACAATAGATTTATGAGTCGAAGGTCAGAACTAAGTCAGAACTAAGCAAAAGAACAGCTACAAACATTGCATCTTTGAGAGCAATTTTGTGGAATTGTCATAAAACTGGTTTCAATGGTGACAAAGGCGATGCGAAAGTAATTACCAGAAGAGGTGCAAAGCATAACTAGTATTAACTAGAAATAACAAAAAATAAACTACACTATTCTTAGGGTTTCTGAAAAACAGTGGTTTTAAAAAACAGCTGCTTTACTGTTATATAATTTTCAAAAACAGCTGTTAACAGCTGTTTTACTGTTTTTGAAATCTGTATCCTCCATCCGTTATTACCTCCATTCATCCTCCAATAATATATATCTTAACATAAACTTTACATTTTATAATATTACTTCAAAAATACAATAGCTGATAATGACTTATTTGAAAGTCGAGATCTTATTTTTGTACTATAGTTAGCACACATGAAGAATACTCTTTCAACATCCATAGATGTGGGCATAATTGTTAATAATACATCATAAAGCTTTTGTAAGTTTTCTGTGCGCTGGCCTGTATTCTTAAAAAGAGTAAATTCAACTTTTAACTACCTAAAATTATCCTGTTCAGAAGGCACTATTGGTGATTCATTTTTCTTCAGCAACACATTCAGTTCCTCTTATAGAGTTAAAATTTTATCTGATAGATTACTGGAAGTTGTTTCAATAATATTAATGTCATGTACACCAAAAAGTCAAGATGCCAACATTCCTGCAAAAAGTTATTGTATATCTGGATGGGGTTATGGTAGAGTTCTTTAGACAGCGTAAAAAATTCATGACCAGCATAAAAAATGACATCTCTATTCAGATGTTCATCGTAATTCTCAAACTATCAACTTTTTGCTAATTTCACTTTTAACTAAAGAAAGTTTCTAAAACAAATTCTAAAATCGTGTCAGCGCTCAACAGAATTACATCTTCTCTACTAAGATTCTCTATAGCAAGTTTAATGAGTTTCATTGCCTCTAGTAAACCTTTGAAGGTATCGAAGTCTACAGAATTGGCTAAACTTATATCTGCCTTAAATTCTAAAAAAATTTCTTGAATCGCTGTCTCTATCTTTATCAATGGCTCAACCATTATTGGTATTGTGTTCCAACGAGTTTTTACATCAAGATGAAGTTTAATTTTTTTCAAGTAGGGCTTTGAATTTTGATTGAAAAACTTGATTTCGAACACTTAACAGTTTGATGTTTTTTGTTAGTTTGCGTGAGTTCTTAAGTAAATTATTGCAGTCAATATAATCTTCGCAATCATCATTTATAAATTCAGAATTGGTGCCTTCGTCAAAAGAATTATTATCATTGTTATCATCATCACAGGGGTCGCTTAAATCTTCAATATGGACACTAATCTTCAAAATGGACACTATCTTCAATATGGACACTAATCTTCAATATGGACACTAATCTTCAATATGGACACTATCTTCAAAATGGACACTAATTAAAAAAATAAAATCTTATTTTCCAAAGAAACTTGAAATTTTTTTTTTTTTTTACACTGCAGAATTGCTTTGATAAACAAATATATTCCAGTTAAAAAAATCCTACAAATTCTCCATATTAAATAAGTTATTTAGATTTTTGTGAAGAGTGTCAGGTTTGTGGTACTTTTACTCAATATATATATATATATATATATATATATATATATATATATATATATATATATATATATATAGAGAGAGAGAGAGAGAGAGAGAGAGAGAGAGAGAGAGAGAGAAAGCCTGCTAAATCGGGTTTCAGTGCATACATCAACTATCTTATAAATATGTATATATATATATATATACATATATTTCTATATAAATTTTCACCATAAATATATATATATGTATGTATATATATATATATATATATATATATATATATATATATATATATATATATATATATAATAAATCAATATTCTTAAAGAATAGAGCAGTAATAAATAAGTAAAAAAACACTTATATAACTAAGCATCTACTGTCAGTTTCTCTTTTAGCAGGATCATCAGTAGAAGCTCAAGTTAGGTAAGTCAAGTTAGCTAAGCTCAAGTTATATAATCTTTTTACCAATTTATATATATATATATATATATATATATATATATATATATATATATATATATATATATATATATATATATATATATATATATATATATATATATATACAGTATTGGCCATTAATACAATCCATCATGTTATTTTAGTATGAATATAAGTTTGAGTTTAAACATTTTAAAAACTAAGTGATTTTTTCTCAACTTTATTTTCAATTGAAATAAATCAATTAATCCCAGTTCAAATTTATTATGAAATTATAAAAATTAAAAAAATTAATAACTAAAATATTGAATATTAAAACAAATGTTCATTCATATCAAAAAAACATGTGGCTAAAATAAACAAACCACAAAAACAAAATTAACAAACCTTAATAAAAAAATACTTACAAAACATAAAAAAAAAAGAATTAATATTTTGTTGACAATTTTTTTGCTTTTAAGCAATTATTGATATATTTTGGCATGGAGTTCACTAAATTCTGAGTAATCTCTTTTGGAACACTATTCAGTAACTTTATTACTTATTCAGCTGGTCCAGATCTTTTATTTCAATTTTACCAAGATTGTAGTTTAACCCAGACCACAAATTCTCTATGTAATTGATATCTGGACTATTAACAGGCCAATACCTGGTTTTAATGTTGTTTTCTTCAAACAATTGCTTGCAAATCTCAGCAGTATGGAGCATTATCTTGTTGGAAGATATCTTTTGGGAAAATCTCAATAGAAGGCATTAAATAATTATCCAATATGTCTAAATATCTTTGAAAATCTAGCCTTCCATCAAATATTTTGAAACAACCAACACCTTTATAGTTCATGCAAGCCCAGATGCCAATACTACCACTACCATGTTTTGTTTTATATGTAGAATAATTTGGGTCCATTTTTTCATGTGGCTTTCTTCTCAGCATTGCTTGGTTTTTTATTAAATCAACTTCAACGTTTGTTTCACCTGAAGAATAGTATGTTTGTTTCATCTTTCAAAAGAACATTGCGCCACATGCTCATAGACCAAATTTTATGAGCTAAACACAAAATTTTTCTTGTTTCCTTATGTTTTATCAATAGTGGTTTTTTGCAAACAGCTCGTCACATGTAATTGTGTTCTTGTAGTAATCTTTTAATTGTTTGAGCACAATCAACAACACCAGAAGCTTTTTGGCTGAGATCAGTAGATAATAAATTTCTATTTTTATCACTATGCATATAAGTGAAGGTTTATTTGTTTTATTTGAAATGCTGAGTCTTCCAGGACATGGAAGATTTTGAATTGTATTGTATCTTTAATATTGGCTGATTATTCTGAAAGTTTTAATCAAAGACAAATGAAATTTTGAAAAAGTTTGAAATAATAGAGTGGATTTTTAATTTTGGCCATAATAATTTTTATAGATTATGAGCTATATGTTAAAAAAAAGCAATGTAATTAGCACATCAAATAATATTTTTTTCAAAGAAAATAGGATGCTCATCAATATGCATTTTTATATTCAAGAAAAGTCAAACAATCATTGATTTAATATCAATCAAAGTCCAATGACATCAAAAAAACTATACTGGATTTTTATGTATATACATCTATGTATGTATGTATTTATATATATATATATATATATGTATGTATATATATATACATGTATGTATATATATATATATATGCATATATATATATATATATATATATATATATATATATATATATATATATATATATATAAATATATAAATATACATATATATATATATATATATATATATATATATATATATATATATATATATATATATATATATATATACTGTTTTATAAATATTATTTATTAGAAATATATATATTATTATATAATAACATATTTATAGTATTTACTCATTTTGTTTATTTGGAGAAAGACATATATGAGGATAAACAGAAACCAACATTAGGTATGTATTGATACCAGATCTAGATAAAAGTTTTAAAATAATAAATTAAAATTTAAAAAAATATTATTTTTAACCAATTAACTCTGAAGCTTTTTTAAGAATTAACTAAAAAAAAAATAAGTTCTCTGCTCAGAAAAGCTACAAAAATTTCAAAATTTAACTTGCTGGAGACTATCTATAACATAATACAAAGGTAGCACAATGTTTTTATATAATTTTATTATATTTTAAAAATTAAAATTAACTTATTATAAAATAATAAAATATAAATTTGATAGTAATGACATGTAAAATAATTAATCACATTCCACGCCATTAAATAACTTACCTTGCAACGGTTTTTTCATGTGTAGAGGTGATCTTAAAAGTAATTTCATTAAGAATATTTGAAAGACTTTCAGGTACATGATAAAAAGCGCTTCTAATAAATGAAATCAAAAAAAAGTAAACCAATTTCAACTTTGCAATTAAAAAAAAATAATAATACTTTCTTAAATACCAATAGTAATTGGACAGAAAAACACTTGTCTAATATATAGTAAGTAAAAAATACTAATGGAAAAATGGAACTATTTCCATCTATTTGACGAAGCAAGCTTAACATAGGAAAACTCACAGCGAATCTCCATCTTTAGGCTGGTAGTAAATTTTTACCTAATATCTAGTCATTCACTATTTTCCAAGGGTCTATTTTTGATTTTTTTTTGTAACATTCTTAACCTGTGCTAATAATTTGTATATAAATGCTTACATATTTTAACATTTTGATTCGAGATTTATTAAGACACTAATGTTAGGACTTCACTAATTTTGCTCTAAATTATCTAATTTTAATTAAACTTTTTTAAGTTTTTTCTTTAGACATAAAATGTAAGAACTGTTTTGATGTAATCAAGTAATATAGTCATACAAACAAAAATATTTTTTTTTGATGGAAACCAGAAGTCAAATTAGTAGCAGACAAATGTACTATTTTATCAAATTCAGATCTACCATAAAGACTTATTATATGGAGTCTCCTTCTTCTATCATGGAAATTTTTTACCTTAAAAATATAGTAATAACTAATGCATCAAGACTAATACTTTTCCAAAAATATTTCCACTCAACTATAATATAGCTTGTGCAATAATTAATGCAACTATAATAAAGCTTGTGTAATAATTAATACAACTATAATAAAGCTTGTGCAATAATTAATGCAACTATAATAAAGCTTGTGTAATAATTAATACAACTATAATATAGCTTGTGCAATTATTAATGCAACTATAATAAAGCTTTTTTTTTTTTTTTTTTTTTTATTTTACTCCACCTCCTCAAGGCCGAGAAGGCCACTACAAACGAGGAGGCTACTTATTTTGTGGCTATAACCCTCTCTCAACTCTATAACTCCGAAACACGAACCTTGACGAACAAGGCCGCTGCGCGGAGAAACGAGTTGAGCGCGGTACTACCAGGGACGTGGTGGGGATCGAACTCGGAACCACTCGTTTATGAAGCGAGCGCTCTACCACTACACCACTACCGCTTGTGTAATAATTAATGCAAGCTTGTGTAATAATTAATGCAACTATAATAAAGCTTGTGTAATAATTAATGGAACTATAATAAAGCTTGTGTAATAATTAATGGAACTATAATAAAGCTTGTGTAATAATTAATACAACTATAATAAAGCTTGTGCAATAATTAATGCAACTATAATAAAGCTTGTGTAATAATTAATACAACTATAATAAAGCTTGTGTAATAATTAATGCAAATATAATAAAGCTTGTGCAATAATTAATGCAACTATAATAAAGCTTGTGTAATAATGCAGATTTAAAATAAATTGATACAGATTTAACATAAACCTAGTGAATCTTCAGGATAAAACTTTAAACAAAAAATTAATCAATACTTTAAAAAAATGTTAAGATTTTTAAACTTCAACAAGATTTAAATCACAATTATCACGACTGATAATCATAATTTTTGTAAGTAATCATGAGAATCAACATAAGTAATCATGAGAACCAATATAAGTAATCATGAGAATCAACATAAGTAACCATGAGAATCAACATAAGTAACCATGAGAACCAACATAAGAAATCATGAGAATCAACAAAAGTAACCATGAGAATCAAAATAAGTAATCATGAGAATCAACATAAGAAATCATGAGAATCAACATAAGTAACCATGAGAATCAACATAAGTAATCATGAGAATCAACATAAGTAATCATGAAAATCAACATAAGTAATCATGAGAACCAACATAAGAAATCATGAGAATCAACATAAGTAATCATGAGAATCAACATAAGAAATCATGAGAATCAACATAAGTAATCATAAGAATCAACATAAGTAATCATGAGAATCAACATAAGTAATCATGAGAATCAACATAAGTAATCATGAGAACCAACATAAGTAATCATGAAAATCAACATAAGTAATCATGAGAATCAATATAAGTAATCATGAGAATCAACATAAGTAATCATAAGAATCAATCAAGTAAGTTTTACTATCAAATTTATCAATCAATTTATATCAAGTTATCAAATATTTAAGTGCAATATATTTTGGACTAACTTCAACCATAAACGAAATAAAATAAAAACTTCAAAGAAAAATTTTGTCATCGTTAATGTTCATAGTAATCAATTCAATGGTTAAATTTTTCAAAAATCAAAACAACCAATTAATTATTTTAAATTCATCTATTCTAATACCTCTTCTGAAAATTTTTTTTAAATAAGCAGATAAATCTTTAAAGATATCATGCTCCTTCTTCAGGAGCAAGATAGTATTTAGGGATATTTGATACTTTAGATAAAAAAAAGTTGCAAGAAAAATATTTAGTGTTATGTAAAAAGAATTTTTCCCTAAATATTTTTAAAAGTTATTACCAAATAATGACTTAAAAACTTAGACTCATGCATTGTTTGGTTTTTATAAAAATATGTTGCATAAAATGTAGAACCAGGCATAAACATTATGCAATCAGTTAACTAACAACTGTCAATTTTTTCTGGAATTGTTACAGTTATAGTAAAAAACTGTGGAGGTAAATCTTTAACTGTAATCACTAAGTTATAAAAAATGTAGCATAGTCTAACTTGAAGAACGTCTAATTAAAATAAACTAAAGAAAAATATAAATCACTTGTCAATTCTGATTGCGTTTTTTAAACAAGAAAATGCAACCAAGGATACATTTTCATCTTCATAGATAAAAAACTGCATGAAGCTTTTCGATGATAATACTATTAAATAAAAAAAAAATAAACATTTTATTTTTTAATGAAAAACATTTTCTTATAATTTTAATTTATTAATTATATTAGGAAATTTTAATAATAATAAAAATTTTCTTATTATAAAAACTGAAAGGACATTTCTAAAATGATAAAAGAATAGTAATAAAAAATACTAATGCATTCAAAAAAAATAAATGAATAAAAAAAATAAACTGATGCCAAAACTTTAATATTTATTTTAATAAATAAGGAACTTGAAGAATATAAAAATGCTTTTTATTTTGATATTTTTCATTATTTCAAATAAATAAGCAAACATTTATGCAAATTGACAACATCAACTTCTGCATAGTTTGTCTTAGAAATTTTTTTCCCTACTAATGTCCACTTTTTAATCAAATCGATGAGTCTCCTACCCTTATACTCTTATATACCCTTAATACTCAATGAGTCTCCTACCCTTCATCTTCTAGGATTAACTCTTACTTCTGATCTTTCTTGGAAACCTTATATTAAATCTGTTGCAAAATTAGCATCTGCTAAAGTCGCTTCTCTTTATCGAGCTCGCCACTTTCTTACTCTGGATTCTATTCTCTATCTCTATAAATCTCAAATCCGGCCTTGTATGGAATATTGTTGCCATATCTGGGGTGGATCTTCTAATGATGCCCTTTCTCTTTTAGACAAGGTGCAAAAACGCATTGCAAACATAATTGGACCTGCTCTTGCAGCCAACCTTCAACCTTTGTCACATTGTCGTAATGTTGCTTCTCTTTCTCTTTTCTACAAATACTATAATGGGCACTGCTCTAAAGAGCTAGCATCTCTTGTGCCATCTACTAAAATTCATTCTTGTGTTACTCGTCATTCAATTAATTTTTTCTGTTACTGTTCCTAAGTGCTCCAATAACTCTTATTCGTCTAGTTTTTTTCCTCGAACATCAGTTCTTTGGAATTCGCTTCCTCTATCTTGTTTTCCTGATTCATATAATTTGCAATCTTTTAAGTCATCTTGTCAATCGTTATCTTGCTCTATAATCTTCATTTTTTCTCTTCCAGTAACTTCCAACAATAATTAATGGTTGCTTGCAGCCTTGTTGGAAGTGAAGATGTTCAAAAAAAAAAAAAAATTATTAACTTTACTTATTGTTTTGCAAAGGGTATTTTGCATTCTTATGCAACTACCCTTTGCCAGTTCCGCAAAATTTCTCAATAAGATGAAACTGTGGGCAGTTAGGTAGTTTCAAGCTTTTTGGTGAGAATTTGATGTCTCTTGAATTGTACCACTCTACTGTCTAGAATAATAATAAGAAGTAAGATCAGGCCCAAAATCAACAGGAGACACTGTGACTTTGATAAAATGGCAAAAGTCTAGCTTGCAAGCATTCCTTGAGGCAAACATCCATGTTTTAAATAAACAATGTGACAAAAGCTCAAGATCTCAAACCACAGCTGCATATTGCTTGCCACAAGAGAAGTTTCTTACCAAATTTATCCCACAATTTATACTTGAACTTGCTGCTGACGCATCTACAAACAACTGAAGTGTAAAACGTTAGACCTGTGAGCTATTTGAAGTCACATTTAATGTACCTTTTGCTATCCATAACTATGCAGCCATTAACACTTTGTCATAAAGTTTTTGAACTTGAGTTTTAGCAGTCAGTGATTGCTTATCTGATCAGTTTAGATATTTAATGGTTCAATAAGACTTCACCTTTCCTAATGAAAAACTCTAAAATTTTATACCTTTTGGTTTGTTTTCTGTTCGATAAACTGGGATTTTGTGTGAATGATCGTTGAACACTAATTACTGCTTTCTTATCTTTAAAACCACTTTTTCTTCCAGACCATTTTCTCATTCAATAGATAGAGAGCTTAAGTACCATTTTATGACCATATAAACAGTAGTTTTACTAGATTCAGATGCTTTAGTGATTGAAAGTAACAATGCAGAAGGATTTTGAAGATAGTTGTGCAGAACCTTTTTTGTTTTTGTAACCGTTTTAATGGCATTTTAATGAAGAAAAATTATTTGACTCATTTGTTGATGTTTTTAATTAATACTATCATTACTTAATGTAATTACGCAAAAAAAAAAAAAAAAAAAAAAAAAACTTTTAAAATTTGTCAAGTTTTAAAAAGAAATTCATTTTCCAAATTTAACGATCACATACTTTAAATGTGCGAATACTTAAAGAGATTAACCACTATTTATACTATTTCAAAATTGGTATAATAAAAATAAAAGCTGGTATCAAATTTTTCGAATTTTTTTTTACTCTTAGCAAGTGAAACTTATTTCTAATTCGATTAAATGGTACTATAATGATAACAAAATCCCAGGTGACCACACTATTAAATCTAATGGGTTTTCTTGTTCACAGTGAAGCCAAAAAGTTTATATACTCCTCTGGGGGCAGGGCTTTATTACAAACATCAACTAAGGGTTAAGGTTTGGGCAGATACTGCAGTACAGCCAGCTTCATATGAGGTGAGCTGTGATAAGAAAGTAATGAAGGAAATTTACTTAGGAAAAGGAAAGTCTGATAAAAACCCATAACTTAATTGTGGGTAGAGGATGGTAATCTTAATGGAAGTATCACAATAAAAATAAAAAACCTGCTAAATAAGTTGATGCCAGAAAAGACATCTGGTGGTAATGTCATTTAAATTATAAAATAGTTTTACGGAAACTTGTCTAAACCATACAAAAGTGGAAACAAACGCTAAAATTAAAATGTTTTTAAATTAAACTTTAATTAGAAAAAATATATATTTAGAATTGACTCAAAGTTAGCTAGAACACAGCTCCTGTATTTTCTTTATCTTCAAATCAAAAATAAAAAAATATTCATAAGAATTATTTGAAATCAATGCTATTAAACTTTAATATTTAAATCAATGTTATTGAACCTTTTTTTATTAAATTTTTTTAAGGACTTTTTGAATGTGGTAAACTGAAAAAGTTTATATTAAGTTTCTCTGTTTTCTGTTTTTAGTTTCTAATTTATGTGATTCTCTTATTTTTACTTTCTTATTTTTTCAATATAAACCTTGCATAAAACATCATAGATGATGTCATACTGAAACTATGAGCCACGGAGGCTTCTGTACATTCATGGACTGAGGACTTGAGTTTAGGTATTATCTCAACATAAATATTTTTTAGTTAGAATTAAAGTCTGCATTTTTGAACAGTGCACAGAATATATCAGGACAATCCTGATTTAAATAAGCAAGGATAACAATATAAATATAATTCATTAAGGTCAAACTTGTTCAGATATGCCTAAGAATGCTAAAAACTATATTGACCTACTTCATATTTATTTATCTCAACAACTTCAAAATATATTGAATAGTATTGGCACAATATACCAATAATCTGATGTTTAAATCTTAAATTCATATAACAATGTGTTTGTACCCATCAAGATTCACAGGTCTTGATGGGTCAAAACATAAGTCAATTAATGTGGTATAAAAAAAATCAAAAAAAACTTCTAATGCTTTACAATCAGACTTTTGAGCGCAACACCTTATCCACAATATGTAATTTTTAATATTCCTTTATATCCTCTAAATTATTACATAACATAATATACATCAACTATGAGAACATAATAACATACATAAACTACAACAACATAACATACACACATTAACTATGACAACATAACAAACATTAACTACAACATAACATACATCAACTACAACAACATAACATACATCAACTACAACAACATAACATACATCAACTACAACAACATAACATACATCAACTACAACAACATCAACTACAACAACATAACATACATCAACTACAACAACATAACATACATCAACTACAACAACATCACATACACACATTAAATATGACAACATAACAAACATCAACTACAACATAACATACATAAACTGCAACATCATACATACATCAACTAGTAAATAATGAACTTATAAATACATTGCTGAATTAGCAAAATTGAGTTAAATTTTGTAAAATTAAAAAAATGTTACAATACATAAGGAAATTGTAAAATTTCTTAAAAACAATATTTTTAAATGATATACAAACATACCTGATACTATGATGTATGAATAACATTTCATACAGTCTGTTAATGTAGAAACTAACATTGATATGTTAGAACACAAAACTTGCTTGGTAGACTATAATTTTGCAAATTAGTTACATACATATCTAATTGAAAAAATATTTTATATTTTTACACAAAACTAAATATTTTTATAAAAATTGACTCTTAACAAAGCTGAAGTATCAACGATACATCAACTGGCTATATTCCATTCACTACCTCTACAAATCTACTATTCTCCTTAGTAGAGAACTATGTTGTCATGTTGTTCTATATTTTTAGAGGATGAAGGAATATTTGTTAAGTTTTTTTCCTATTACACAAAAGTTTAGGAAAATTCCTCTGTCTTCATGTTTTTATGTCTGTCTTTATGTTTTAAATTGTAATTTTATCATTTGAAAATATAGTATGTTAACTACAAAACATGTCAAGATTAAAAAATATTGTGTTTTTCTTTAAAATATGTTCCGTTTATTGCTATTACGTTGCTCAAGAAATATATATATATATAAATATATATAAATATATATATATATACATATATATATATATATATACATTATATATATACATATATATATATATATATATACATATATATATATATATATATATATATATATATATGTATATAAATGTAAATATATTTGTCTATGTGTTTATACATACATACATACATACATACATACATACATACATACATACATACATACATACATACATACATACATACATACATACATACATACATACATACATACATACATACAATACATACATACATACATACATACATACAATACATACATACATACATACATACATACATACATACATACATACATACATACATACATACATACATACATACATACATACATACATACATACATACATACATACATACATACATACATACATACATACATACATGTATGTATGTATGTATGTATGTATGTATGTATGTACATTACATACATACATACATACATACATTACATACATACATACATACAT
>NC_061162.1:48286345-48311345 GCF_022113875.1 Hydra vulgaris | reverse complement strand
ACCAGCAGTCCTTCGTCAAATTTGGTAAATTTATCAATGATCATTATGCAAATTTATGTCCCTATGTGGTTCATCATTAAGAAAGAGTATTCTATCTTTCATGGCAGCAGGCATCTGTACAGCACAATTGCAAAATCACGATATCTGCCAGCTTCATTATGTAAAAAAGTAGACAAAGTAATTCAAACAAATGCATTGTTTTTTCATCAAGAGAATATTCTTCTGGCAATGGTATCAGATGATCAGCCACATATCCGAGAATTAGGTGTTAAGCGTATACAGAGAGCTAGAAAAGAAGAAGTTATGAAAGCTAACCAATCAAGTGTGCGTCAGTTCAAAGTTCCTACTCTGAATTTCATGGCAAATAATATGTGGGAGTTGATTGATTGGAGTGATTTGGAGCTTATGGAGCCACCATAAACGATGCAGCTCATTAACGAGCAGCTGGAGGAGGTAAAAGAGCATTGCATTCTAATATCTGACCTTATGGATAAGTTCTTGTGCTACACGCAAGCAATGGAACACAGTGTAAAGATGGTGACAGAAGTTTCAGCATCGGTTTGTGGCGAGATAAATTGAGATGGTATGATACATCCGTCTACAATCTAGGAAGAATATGTCAATAATTAATACCAAAGCACATTATAACGCTAATTAGTACAATTTTTCTCTATAAATGTAAATATTTTCTATTATATGCACCTCTTCAATTCTAAAACTCTTTAAAATACCTGTTTATAAATTAATATAAATCCATTTGAAAGAAATGATACTAATAATCATTATTTAAATTAATAAATATTAAATCAGCGGCGGATCTAGCGTTTTTTGCTGTCAGAGATAGCTAACTTCCAGATATGGAGCAAACTTTAAACATTCATATTTATACTTACATCAAATAAGAATGCTTTGCAAAAAATTGTAATGATTGGGGCCCGGGAACAAAAATGCCTCAAACAAAATATCCCTTACCCCAAATTTGAGGGCAACTAGTTTGCAACATATTTTTACTTTTCTCAACTTGATTAGAATTCATCAAAAAATTTCAAATTTCATGAATTAATCTCTTATTGCTCAAAAATTAATTATAAAATTTGCAAAATATTTTTAGAACCCTTCCCCTTATTGCTTCCTTCTGCCAACCCTTAATTTATCTATTATTTTTAATAAATTTTTTAATCAAATTTTGATATTAAATTTAAAATGACAAGGAAAATGTATTTTAGGAAAATATCAAACAATAGCTACAAATATTTTTAATAGTTTAAAATATACTATTATAGTTGTCTTAACTAAACATCTTATATCTCAAACATAAATTAAAGAAAAAATGAAAAAAATATTAAAAAAAAGAGATTAAAAGGACATTCATGAGAAAATTTTAGGAATTGATATATATACAAGTTTTTAATCTTAACCAACTGATATCCAATTCATAACCTTTATACTCTCAATGAGCTGTATGTTTCAGCCATTCTTCTCAGTTTTATTCCATGAGAAGGATTACTTTCCGAGACACTAAACCTCTTAATAGTCTTATTAATGTTCTTGTGAACAGCTTCTAAGGTTTGTTTTGATGTCTGACCTAGAGACATATGATGGCGTTCCAAATAATCTTTCAAGTGATATTTAATGATATGATATTTCCATACCAGTGACATACTGATGTTAAACCTTTCTTCAATATAAATGTTCATGTAGTCCATGGAATCGATGAAAGCTTTAATTTTATAACCATAAGACGGATCTAATGTCATTCCAAAACAACTCTCAGTCACTACAAATAAAATGATACAACTTATTAATATCTTCAACTATGTTAATAGAATTTTTTAAATAATATTTACCTGCTTTAAATTTTCTAAGTATGTTAATACACTCGTGGTATTTCAGTGGCGCTACAGTAATCATCTCATCTAATTACCTTAGAACTTTTTGACAATTAGATCCATCTAGTCCTCCACCATTGTAGCCATGCTGAGGTATAACATCCAATACCAGGCTGTCCGGCTCTCATCAAAAAGACATGGGTTGATGACATTAAAAAAGGTCTGCATCAACTTGTGTGGTTTTCCTTCATCAACAAATCGCTGATAGTGATGGGATAAACTAACAAAGGTTCTTAACTCTCCTAATTTGTCTTTTGTAGCAATACCATAAGCACATGCATAATTCCCACCATGGGCAGATAATCCTAGCAGATAATAAGACTAAACATAAACTTAAGATCTGATGCAAGAAAGTACTTCCATTCATGAAGTTTGAGAAGGTGGACAATTCGGGCTAAATTGTAATTGCTTTCTTCAACATGTCGGACAATTTCCAATAAAATAACTTTGTTTACACCCGAGTCTTTTTGGTTCCTTAATTAGTCCTCAAGTTTTTCTGATTAAAAAAGGTTCATAACAACTTTAATTGACCCTTGGCCACCATCGATACCAATCCTCACAATTGATTCTTGGAGAACAATATCTCTTTGTTTGCATATTTCATCAACAAGCATAGGTATACTTTCCACATATACTAAATCTTTTTGAACCTCTGTATGGTTAGTACCTTGCTGAAATGTTGATTGCTGAATGCAATAAAACTGATTAATTGAATGGGACTTTTTATTCACTCCAATCTCCACATTGGTTTCAAATCCTGATCGATCAACATCTTTTCTTATTTCAGTCAACATACTTTTAATAACACATTCAGGCAAATCGTGTAATTTTTTAATATTAAATACTGTGTCTAAACTAATCTTTTTTGGAGAGATAATCTCTCGAAGGTGTACATGTAATGATGTTCCGCATGTTGATAGTTTAACCTTACCCTGTTTTTCATCCCCAATAATTGTTTTTAGAATTTTTGATGTTACACATTCAGACAATTTAAGATTTTTTGACATGATAATTTTTTCTAAGTTTTTAGCAGTTGATTTTTTATTGCAGGGGTTTCTAATATCTCTTCCTATATATCGAAAACAATCTCCACACATTGAGGCATCAGTGTAAGAACTTGAATTTGGACTACTTTTTTTTTCCTGTGGTGAGATGGGGTCAATGAACTCCCTTAAGTTCATCTCTATGTTACTTCTAGTGTCCCTTGCCAAACTACAGATTAGACATTGACATAGATTAGACACCACTTGTATTCTGCTAAGCATGGAAATAGTAACTCTTTCTCTTTACCAGAAGATTTCTGCACTTTTAACACTTTTTTCTTTCTGTAAAAAATTTTTATATATCTTGAATTTAAGAAACTAAAACTATTTTTATAAAAAGTGACAGATTTAAAATGACAAAAAAAACACAAAAGAAGATAAATACATCTTTCTTATAAACTGCAGTCTTGCACTTCGGACACATTCCAGTAGAAAAGGAGTTCACTTTAACATCAAAACCTTTATCTATATGCTTCCTTACTAGATTTAAATCAACTTGAGCTGGATTTTGTAGGAGTATACATTGTTTGTTCTTGTTGCAACATCCAAAACAAATTATACCTTTGTTCTCCTGATGATTTTTTTTTTCTGATTCATTTTCTGTTTTTTTAATTTAAGTTTTTCTTGCTAAAATACATGATACACTTTACACACAGATTTTAATTTTTAAATATATAAGATTACATATATGTAAATATATATAACATTTAATTCTAAAAAATAAATGTACTCTTGTTATATTTTAAAATTTATTAGATTATCTGTAGTGCCATAGACAACAAAGTTTCGGTACATAATTATTTACCAATAAAAAAACAAAAAAACAGAAATTTAATTTTAGGAGCGGGTACAATTTTAATTTTTGGCTGATCATATTTAAGTATGACTTTCTGATATTTCTGCCAAAAAAAATTGGTACCTTCATCTTCAACCTAAACCCTCTATCTGGGAGCAGTGTATATAAATATATATATAAATATATATATATATATATACATATACATATATATATATATATATATATATATATATATATATATATATATATATATATATATATATATATATATATATATATAAAATGATATCTTGAAAAAAAATTCCAAACATTACAAAAATATTAAAAAGTTAAACGTTAAAAGTAAAACATCACTTAAAAAAGAGAAACAAAGATATTACAAAATTTATATTTAAAAAAAGTTTATAACCTGTTAATGAACTATTTTGAATGAATTGAATTTTTTTTAATGAATCAAATTTGTATTACCATTTAGAAACAATAATTTCTGTGAAAATTTTGAAAAATAATAAAGTGAGTTTATGATTGGTAATTGGCTGGAAAGTTTTATTTCCAGGGTGTCGCACTTAACGATTTTGTAAATGCTAAATGTTCAGTAAAAAAATTCAAACTCTATTTGTATTAAGTTAGTAACAAATCAAATTATAGAATGTTTAGAAACATGAGATAATATCCCTGATATGTATAGTACAAATATTATCGAAATATTGAAAATGATGCATTCTTAGATGAAGGAATAGAAAAAGTATATGACTTTTAAAAAACAGTTGCAACATACTAGTTTCACCAGAAGCATAAATGATGTTTTGGATGCTTGGCATAGCTTAGTAAATTACAATGTAAATTACTTAGTAACACATAATACCGGTTACCGGAAATTTTGACACCAAATATTCTCCAGCTCGATAAAAAATAAATGAATTCCAGTTCTACTTCCTGTTGAACTACTATTTACTTTGCCTGCATCTGATGCAAAAGTTGAACACCTTTTTTCAATAATGAATAGAGTGAAAATGGGCAAATGCATCTCTCTGAAAGAGAAATGTTTGCAAAATTTAACTTGAGTAAGTTTGCAAGGAAAAGAGGCCAACGTATTTGATTCAAGTCCTGCTATAGAGTTATAGGCAAATGATGTAGTGTGAAGGCCAACACAAACAGAAAAAAAAAAAAAAAGGGCAAAAAAAAAAACTCGAAAAAGGGCAAAAAAAAAAACTGGTTTAAAAACATTAGTTGATTTGGATTCGCCATTTGACAAATCAAATAACAAATAGTTCAAAACCTTTTTCTTTGGTTTTTTAAATAAATTTTGTTTGGTTTTTTAAATAAATATTCTTGCATTAAAGTTTTAATCAATGTTCTCTTAAATATTTCTTGTATCGTTTTTGTAAAAAAAACTATAACATCTTTTTTGGTAACCCAAACCCTAAAAGTTCAGTCATTAATATTTGAATAGCTTTTTCATCGCGTAGAATGCGAAAGAAAAAAACATTTTAAAAATTAAACTATGAATGAATGAGCATGATACTTTGATATGATTTGCGCGTTTTTGTTGATTTTAAATAATGATTTTACTAAACAATTGTTTACAATGTTGCAAACAGTAGTTTAGTTTAAATTATAGTTTTAACTAAATGAATATAAAAAATACATCTAATATTATAAATATAAAAAATATATTTATATTATAAATATAAAAAATATATTTAATAAATATAAAAAATATATTTATAATATAAATATAAAAAAAATTTTTATATTATAAATATAAAAATATATTTTGTAATATAAATATAAAAATAAAATTATAAATGGACAAGATATTCATAACAAAAATCTAAAAGTTAATGACAAACTAATAATGCGCTTAAAAATATCTTAAGGTGATTAGAAAATAAAGTTTTTTTAATGTTTTGAATGAATGACTTTGCATAATCGAATGACAAATCAAAAGTTGACTTAATAAATTTAATTAATTTCTTATTTGTTAATTTTTTATAAGTTAGGATAAGCAAGACAACTTATTACAAATTTTTTTCATACTTAAGCCATGACAGGGATGTTGTCTGAAACACAGGCTGTAAAAGAGTTTAATTGAGATGAGATTTTAGCAACCGAAGCTGAAATGATTTAACTTGTTTAATTGGAATGAAAAGAAGACATTAGATTCAAGAGTCAAATTAGAAGAAAAACTATTTGCAAAATTTGCAAATAGTTTTTTTTCCTAGGCAGGAAACAATGTAACTGGTTTACATCTTTGCCAGCCTAATGATGAAAAAGGGTTTCGAGGCTAGTTAGCAGAATTATTCTGCCTCCCCATTAAGTCTATGCCTAGGAACCCTTTTACAAGATAGTAGCTGGATGCAGTTAACATCTTCCCAAGATGAGTATTTTTATCAAGACACTATCTCTAGCCTTTTCTCAAGCAAGAGCTCCAAGGCAGTTGCTTTAGGAGATACAAACTCCGACATTTTTAAGTCAGAGTTTGTTTCTCCTAGTCTTTACCTAAAAAAGCACACCCAACAATGCAATAAGGCATTGAGCAGGAAGCACTGAGTTGCATGATACAAGTAGCAGGGTGGTTGTGATGATCCTGACCTAACCTGGTAATGTTAATTTTATAAGTAATAAATAAAGTAAATAAAATGTAAACAGATTGTGTAAATATTAATTTTAATAAAATAATAATTTTTCAATGTTTTTAACATTCAGCACTGTTAGCAAAGTAAATTAAGTAAACATAGTAAATAAACTGAAATGATTTTTTTTGTTTGTATAGTAAAAAAAACCAACCTGTTAGTATGATTTGAGGAAATTCAAATTTTCGAACATCAGACAGAATTAGTGCACGTTGCTTATCTGTTTGCTCATTGTCAATTATTTCTGAAAATTAAAAAAAACACCTTTTATAAATACCTTTTTTATTTACCTCAACATTAAATCTCAGTGTTAAGTATTAAGTATTAAGTTTAAATCTAAGTTTATATTAGTATAAAGTTTAAATCTAAGTTTATATTAGTATAAAGTTTAAATCTAAGTTTAAATCTTTTTTATGAAAAATAATATATTATTAAATATATATATTAATTTTTCTTATCTTATTTATAAACATTTTATTATTTCAAGACATGTTTCGACTAAATGTATTTAAAATGTGTACTTTTACTTTTGCTTAAGTATATTTTTTTTAAACATACTTTGCTGCATTTAAAATCATATATGTTAATCGTATACATATGAGTTATTGCATATTTAGTATTTACTTATTGTATATTAGAAAGAAAATTTCTCAGAAAGTATGAATTAATTTTTTTAGTTGATAAAAATTATCGCCTATTTTATAAAATTGTAAACATATATTTTTTATTGATGTTTTAAGTAAAGTTACTTAGGCATTAAAAATGTGCCTCACTTACATTTCAAACTTTATTCTTTCTTTCAGAGTTTTAAAAGAAAATTTAAAAAGAACTAAAAAAAAAAAGTTTAAAACAAAGATTTACTAATGTTTACATTTTACACAAAGTACTATGAAAAAACATGAAAACTAACTTGCTATTTTTAATTAATTACATATCCTAATTACACAATTATTGGCTTTATTTTGAAGACTTTTCCCATATAGGCATAGCACACATACTTTCACAAAATATAATGAGAAATTTCCTAATTCTTAGTTTTTACAAACACAAAGAAGAAAAAAATGCTTTAACTGATAAAAATGAGATTTAAATAATGACAAATTTTAACATTATATTAAAAATTATATTAAAAACATACACACTTAAAAATATTACTTAAATATAATAATTGTAAATGTATATTGAAAAGAATAGACACAATTTTTATTTAATTTTTCCAATTAAATGAAAATATTTAAAGAGACAATGTTAAAGACATGAATAAAAATTTTAGGAAGATTATGTAATATTTAATATATTAAACACTTTGATCACTTTTATAAAAATATGAAACTTTAAATATTTATGATATTAATTGGCAAATCAAATTTATATGATGCAACTGCTTCTTTTGTTTTCTTGGCAATGACTTTTCTATGATACTCGGTTATCCTCAACTAGAATTGTATTTGTAGTTTACTTATATTAAAAAATTTGTAGTTTACCTATATAAAAAAGTTTCACCAATTTGTTAAATTTTTTATTAGAGTTGCTTTCTTTCTGCAGTTCCATTGACTACTTTAAAAGAGCATTCACAATACCTTTATTTCTTCATATAGTTTGTCAGATTTTTTTGATGCATCTGATGATCAGAAACTTATTACTTTTAGTACTTTTTCCCTTTTTATTCTGGTACACACCGCTTGGATGCATTAGAAGCAGTAGTATCAAAATACATACCATTATAAAATACATTACATACTATTGTAATAACTTACTAGCCCAATGAAAGACCAAATTGAGAGGATTTTTTAGAAGATACTCTTAAATATTAATAGCTAGTTTACCCAACCAAATACTTCATTTAGTTTCAATATTATAAAGCTTAATTATTAACTTGCAAAAAAAGAAACTTACGTGAGAATAATGGAAAGTAAACATACTAATTCGAAGAACATTAAATTATAAATTTTATTAATTTGAGATAAAAGTGATCAATGTGTGCAGTTTCTAAATATTGTCCAATCAGAATAAAATTTTGCATATATAAATTTTGCATATATATCTACCACTAAGATTCAAGGCGAGCAAAGTTAAGTATAGAGAAAATAAAAAGAATATTCAATAATACTTTTTAAGTCAAGCAGTAGAATAGGAATAGCAAAATCTTCAGCATCTGCAATTGCACTAGCCAAGTGCACTAAGTCACTGTTTGTAGGAATGACCTCCAGCTTTATTATGTTCTATTTTCTAAGTAATAAAAAACCTGAAAAAATTTGTAAATATTAGTTAATATGAATTTATAGGAGAATAATAGTAAACATAACAAACTCTTTTGCAATAAATTGAAATTTCCCAGAATGACAAATCTTACAAATCTTAATAAGATTACTTATTAAGAACCTTAGTAAGATTAGTAAGGCTTGCAAGACATGTAAGAAAACTAATAAGATCTTATTAAGATTTCTAAGTTTACATACAATTTCTTAGTCAGATTTGTAAGAAATGTAAGATCTTAATAAGATTTGTAAATTATATCATAATTTCTTAGTTAGATTTTCAAGTTATAATACAAATTCTTAGTAAGATTTGTAAGATCTTATAAGATTATTTTGTAATTATTCCGACCATACTAAATTCCACTCATATTTTTGTGTAGAGGTAGAATCGCAAATATATGAGTGGAATTTAGTAGGGTTGGAATAACTACAAAATAATCTTATAAAATTTTTTGAATGTATGGTCATTTAAAATCATATGGAAGTCTAGCATAAGTAATTTGCTGTGTTATATATTATAGGTATAACATATAATGTTGAGATGAAGACTATCATTTTATTAGTTAAAAAACTTTTTCAAGAAGATATTATAAGAAGTACTTAATTGTTTTATTTATTAACATATACTAACAAGTAAAATAATTTAGTACTTTAATTAATTTGTTCTCGAAAAAAATTTATTATTAAAAATATAACAGCGCTTATCTTAACAGTTTATGTAATACATATAATATATAATGCAACAAACTACTTATCCAAGACTTCCATACTGCAACTCTAATTAAAAATTATAAAAAAATAAAGTATTACAGATTAGATAGAATAATAGTCATAACAATTTTATAAGCCAAATTTTTTTTCTGTTGTCTACAAATAAAATAAAAATACAAATACAAGTCAACTTAGATTAGATTGATGCTCAGCAAGTGATAAAACAATACAATATAAAACTGCGTACAGTTTAACTTTTTAAATATTTCCATTTTATATCAAGTTCCATTTGATTGATCTCGTTTACAGCTGTGCCAACAAAGTACTTTAGAATGGCTTCTTTAATTTTTCTAATGCACAAAATTATTTAGGGTATTTTTCTTTAGCGTTTTCACCAGAATAACTTATTTTTGGATCATCTTGGTAAAACTTTAAATTTTCTACAACGAGATATTTTATGCAAAATTAATATTGCTTTATGACAATTCGTAAGCAACAATGATGCATAGATCAACACCTTTCTAAATCTATAATTTAAGAAAGAAAAATGATTATATATATATATATTTTTTTTTTTTTATTTTACTTCACCTCCTCAAGGCCGAGAAGGCCACTACAGACGAGGAGGCTACTTATTTTGTGGCTATAACCCTCTCTCAACTCTATAACTCCGAAACACGAACCTTGACAAACAAGGCCGCTGCGCGGAGAAACGAGTTTTATTTAACTTTTTATTTTGCTATTAATAACTACTCAAGACTAAGATTAATACTTGAAAGTAAAACTCATTGTTGAAGACAGTTTCACAAATTTCAAAAACTATTAGACACAACTGAGGTGTTTAAATATAATTATCAATTAACTCATTGTTGAAGACTGTACATGAAAAAACAGTTTCACAAATTTCAAAAACTATTAGACACAACTGAGGTGTTTAAATATAATTATCAATTAACTCATTGTTGAAGACTGTACATGAAAAAACAGTTTCACAAATTTCAAAAACTATTAGACACAACTGAGGTGTTTAAATATAATTATCAATACAGAAATCAATTAAGAGTCATATATAACATATTTAAGACTAAAGTAATCAAAAACAAAATGCAATTTTTATTAAAATTAATAACATAAACAAATGTGGGCTCTGTAGTCTTCAAATAAATATAATATTTATTAACTTACAACTATTTCTATACTTCTTCATATGTTCAAGGGTATAGAAGATGTTGTTTTTCTTAATCAAATAGATTAAGTACAATTACTTCTACATAATCTTTATACATAATCTAAAAATAAAATATTGCATATTTATTTCTAATATGGAAAATAATTATTTTAAATTGATTGTAGTTGCACAGTTGTAAAGGTATGGGTAATGTAATTTTTCTTGTACAACTAAAATTTAATATAATAAGTAAATCTTAACCTTAGTCTGCAAAATATTAAAAGCATATTATAGATATTATTTTAAAATATTAAAAACAACCATTTTAAATCTTACACTTTTTTTCCATATTACTTTTGCTAGCTCCTCCGAAAGATTCGCTTTAATTATATTATTTTGCCACATTTAACAATTATTTTTGTTTTCACAACCATTACAAAGTTTTGGTTCTGTGTTCATTGTGTTTGTCATATTCTGAAAACGCATCAAATTTAACTGAAAATTGTATTATATTAGAACAAGTATATAACATAAGGACAAATAATTTTTTTTTTTAATACCCAATATTTTTTAAAAATTTATAGTTTTAATATTATTAAATCTCCAGAAATTGTTCATTGCTCATAATTGCTCATAAGGAAAAATTATCTTACTTCACATTCCATAATAAACAGTTTCAGGAGAACTCTTGGTGTTGGTGTTGTCCAATTTATGCCTCTAAATTGTTAGTGGCTTGTTGCAGCTGCTTGTCATCATTTGAATCTACATATATATTTAACTAAATACATGATAATATTACATAAATTTAAAATTATAGGCTAATATTTTTAATATATTTAATAACATTCAATTTAGCTAAATAACTCTCAATAATAACAAATAATTAATAACAAATAAACTCAAATAATTAATAACAAATAATTTCAATATTTAAAAATAAATGTAATACAAAAAACATTTTTAGAAGATTTTTTTAAACTACATTCATATTACTTTAAAAATTGCAACATTTGATTTCTTTTTTGTTGATCAAGAAAAATTTATTTTTTGCATACTACAAAAACACATATATAAAAATATACAACATTTCCTCATGTAGTTTGTCAACTAAATTTTTTTTTAACTATCATTGTAAGTTTATATTGTATGTGCGTTTATACACATGTCGAAATTTAGCAATAATAAAAAATAAACAACATAAATTTGTATAAATGTTATCTTTACTTTATTATAAACAGTTTGGCAGTTAATTTATGCAAAAAAAATACATAGAATTCAAATATTTAAAGTCAAAAAAAGTAAAGAAGAGATTAAGATAAATCTTCACGTAACTTTACATTATGTTGTTGATTGAACAATTTCAAACACAACAGGTTTTTAGCATTTTTATTATCAATTCTTTACAACTTCTTGGTTCTTTTATATTTATCTCATAACTCTTTTATAACCACTTCTTCATGTGATACAACCTTTCTTAACACTTTTATAACCACTTGTTTATGCGATACAATCTTTTTAGCTCTCGTACAGCTAACTTGTTATTTTCTCGCATGACCTAACTGAACAAAAACCTATTGCAAATCAATTTTTAATTCCAAAAAAAAAGAAACCGTAATAATGTTGTGATAATGCATGACCTAAATTTTAGTACATATTTCTTCACTGAAATAAAAATTACATCATCTTTTTAGCACATCTTCGTAATGATTTCCTTATAACATTCTTAATTATCAAAAATACTTTTCAGGATTTTCTCTTATTTTTTGCAATGTTATCACCTCATTCAACATAACTGCTGATGCAATTGTTTTTGTTTGACATCAGAGTGACTTAATGGATAAAATCTTAGCAAGATCATTATAAGATTTGTAGTTTTTTTTCTAATTTATTTCTTAACAAGATCTTAATAAGATCTTAACAAGTTATTCAAAGAAACACTTCTGACAAAACATATTAAGATACTAAAGAAGTTCTTACTAATTTATGTATGATAAGAAAGATCTTACAGATCTTAATAAGATTTGCAAGATTCGTCGCTCTGGGTTGCACAGAAGCTTTTTTTTCTTTCTTTCTATAATCCTGGATGTATAGACAAAAGGTGTAATCAAAATTATTCCTTCATAATTATAAAATTATAACATTATAAAAGATATAACAATATAAGTCACAACAAAAAAATCTATTACAGTTAATTTTTTATGACTATTAGAGTTAATTTTTTTTTTTTTTTAAACATCTTCGCTTTCAACAAGGCTGAAAGTAACCACTAATTAGTAATGGAAGTTATTGGAAGTGAAAAGATGAAGATTGTAGAGCAAGATAACGATTGACAGACAACTTAAAAGATTGCAACCTATATGAATTAGGAAAGCAAGATAAAGAAAGCGAATTCTAAAAAACTGACGTTCTAGGAAAAAAAACTAGAAGAATTAGAGTTTTTAGAGCACTTAGAAACAGTCACAGAAAAAGGATGAGACTTAATTGAATGACGAGTAACACAAGAATGAATTTTAGTAGATGGCACAAGAGACGCATGCTCTTTAGAGCAGTGCCCATTTTAGTAATTGTAGAAAAGAGAAAGAGAAGCAACATTACAGCAATATGATAATGGTTGGAGGTTGGCTGCAAGGGCAGGTCCAACTATATTTATAATGCATTTTTGCACTTTGTCTAAAAGAGGAAGGGCATCATTAGAAGATCCGCCCCAGATATGGCAACAGTATTCCATACAAGGACGAATTTGAGATTTATAGTGATGGCCTTAACCTCTCAACCTTTATCTAATGCTTGATAAAACCTATCGGTTATTACTGTTAGCAAATCAGCCATTGAACGAGAAGATCGAAATCCATATTGATGATCAGAAAGCAAGTTATTAGATTCAAGATGTGAGATTAAGTGTTTGTAAATTAAAGATTCAAAATCCTTGCTTATGATAGGAAGAAGACTAATGGGACGGTAAATAGACAAATCAGATCGCTCTCTAAAATTTTTAAAAATAGGGATAACAGATATTGCTAAACAAACATTATTCTATTTCTCAATAACAATTATTTAATCTTAATTCAATTTTACTTAATCTACAAAAACACAATTTCACAGTCAGATTTTTATTTAATTTTTATTGTTTTTATTAATTTAACTTTTAGATAAGAACTTAGAACCTTCATCGTAAAAATTATTTAAAAACTCAGTTATATAAAAAGTTTTATTAGGTATAAAAAAAAAAGCATTTAGAAAACAAAAAGAATATTATTGCCATTCAATATTTAAATTAAATTTAAAATTCTAAAACAAACATTTAAAATAAATATTTCTACATATTTTAAAATATATCATAGATATTTAGACTTATTGTACACCTGATTATTAAAAAAATTTATATATATTATATTAAAAAGTATAATAGTGAAATATACAAATACAGTGAAATATACAAATACTGTGAAATATACAAATAACTTTAAAAATACACAAATACAGTGAATTATAAAAATGTTGTGAATTATACAAACGCAGTTAAAAATACATAAGCAGTGAAACTAAAAAAATGCAGCAAAATATCAAACATTGTAAAATATATAAATGCTTTTTTTTTTTGAAATTGAAGTATATAAGCCAATTATATATTTCAAAACAAAAGCAATCAAATAAGTTAACAAAACTAACTGACTGACTGTTAAAACTAAAAAACTTATTTCTTTTTATCTTATGGTTATTTGTCTTTATTTGATAAGTATTGCTTATAACCATGACATGCTTTTTCCATATCTGATAGAAATGAAGGAACACCTTTCTAAAAAAAATTCAAAAAACAAATCTTTAAATTCTGTTATATAAATAACATCATATAAAAAAAAATTCCTTTAGACATTATTAAAGTTAAAATAGACATTTTTTTTTTAAAAAATTGTATTCTTAATTTATTTTTTTTTAACATCTTTGCTTCCAACAAGGCTGCAAGCAACCACTAATTAGTGTTGGAAGTTACTGGAAGAGAAAAGGTGAAGATTGTAGAGCAAGAAAACGATTGACAGACGACTTAAAAGATTGCTAACTATATCAATCAGGAAAAAAAGACGAAGGTAAGGAATTCCGAAGAGCTTATGTTCAAGGAAAAAAACTTGACAAATAAGAGTTTTTGGAGCACTTAGGAACAGTAACAGAAAAAGGATGAGACTTAATTGAATGACGAGTAACACGAGAATGAATTTTAGTAGATGGCGCACAAGAGACGCTAGCTCTTTAGAGCAGTGCCCATTATAGTATTTGTAGAAAAGAGAAAGAGAAGCAACATTACGACAATGTGACAAAGGTTGAAGGTTGGCTGCAAGAGCAGGTCCAACTATGTTTACAATGCGTTTTTGCACCTTGTCTAAAAGAGAAAGGGCAACATTAGAATATCCGCCCCAGATATGGCAACAGTATTCCATACAAGGTCGGATTTATAGAGATAGAGAATAGAATCCAGAGTAAGATAGTGTCGAGCTCGATAAAGAGAAGCAACTTTAGCAGATGCTAATTTTGCAACGGATTTGATATAAGGTTTCTAAGAAAGATCAGAAGTGAGAGTTAATCCTAGAAGATGAAGGGTAGATGACTCATCGAGTACATTACTGTTCATAAATATAGAAAGGCCTAAATTATTGCGATAACGATTGGCTGAAAAAAATTGAGTTTTATCCTAATTAAAGTTCACCAGCCACTGTGAGCCCCATGCTGTAGCAGAGGTGAGATCCTTTTCAAGCTCAAATGCCCCTTGCAAGCAATCAGAGGGAGTTGGCTTGTAATCGTGACAAGAAAAAATGGTAGTATCATCAGCAAACAATGCCACCTTAAATGTGAGAATATCTGGAAGATCGTTAATGTATATTAAAAAGAGTATAGGGCCAAGGATTGAACCTTGAGGAACCCCTGAGGTTACTGAATAAGAAGAAGAGTGCTGTCCATCAAGGACAACTTTTATAATACGATTGGAAAGAAAAGATTCAATAATCTTAAAGATGTTTCCAGATACACCGTAAGAAGAAAGCTTATGGAGATGACCAGCATGCCAAACTTTATCAAACGCTTTAGTAATGTCAAGCGCAATCGCCTTAACCTCTCCACCTTTATCTAATGCACGATAAACCAGATATTACTGTTAGAAAATCAGCCACAGAACGAGAAGATCGAAATCCATATTGATGATCAGAAAGTAGGTTATGAGATTCAAGATGAGAGATTAAGTGTTTGTTAATTAAAGATTCAAAAACCTTGCTTATGATAGGAAGAAGACTAATGGGATGGTAGTTATATGAATCGGATCGCTCTCCAGAATTTTCATAAATAGGGATAACAGATACTGCTTTCCAGCAGACTGGAAAACAAGACTCTGATAAGCTCTTGTTAAATAGTTTTGAAAGGATAGACGACAGCTTCGGAGAACACTTCTGTAAGACTATAACAGGTATGTTGTCCAGGCCGCAAGCTGAAGAAGAGTCTAAGCAGGAAATCACTTTAGATACAGAAGCTGGAGTGATATGGATGTCAAGCAATGGATCAATCTGTTTGACGGCTATATCAGGTAGAACGCAACTAGTGGAGTCAAGAGATGATATTGATGAAAAGTTCTTAGCAAACAATTCAGCTTTGTCTTTAGGTGAGGTGACAAAGTCTGAACCATACAAAATAGGTGGAATTACAGACTTATTATTGATACTAATAATGATTCTCCAGAAGTCGAGAGAGCCTAACTTTTGTGATGAAATACGAGATTTTATGATCTGAGAATAGCGGGCTTTGGCGTTAGACAAAACCTTTTTACAATGGTTCCTAGCAGTAATAAACAGACGTCTGTTTTCTGGAGAATTGTTTTGTTGATAGATATGGAAGTAATGGATTCGATTGGCAATTGCAGCAGCACAATGCGAGGAAAACCATGGAGAAGAATGAGGCTTGACCTGGAATCGTCGAGAAGGAATAAAGGATTCCATGCCAGCCTGAATCCACGAAGTTATGTAAGAAGCACATTTGTCAATAAGACGAAAGATTTCTACCCAGGGGCTATCATGAAGAAAATCACGGAAAGAGTCCCAGTCAGCTTTAAGGTAGTTGTAAGATGTACGATGATAGGGGGATTCTGATGATAAAGAAGAATGAGATAATAGTTTTAGAGAGACCAAATCATGATCGGATGCACCTAAGGGTGAGTGTGGAGAAACTGAGCACTGACTAGGATCAGAAACAAGAGTCGAGTAGAGAAGGTAAATGATTCGGGTTGTCTGGAAAGCGAGTTGGAAAGTTGACTATTTGAGTTAGGGATTGAGAGAGGCAAAAGTTGTGGGCCTTAACGCCTGCAGAGTCACTGACACTAGAGCCAATAAATTCAAGATAAATCTTCAATCCTGCTTCGGCACAAATTTAAAGTTTCCAGATATAAAAATATCTTATATTCTTAAAATTCAAGTTCAGATTTTTAATACTGCTATGACACAAATCTAAAGTCTTGAAATAAAAAAATATCCTTAAAAAATTTCTTAAGAACTTTCAAGATATCAAGACAGTTAAAACAAAATTTTTTTTTATGAAAAAAGCTGTATAAAAACAGATCATTAATTTTGATTTCATCTTGCCATTTTTCTACATTTTAAAAAAAAAAACTCTTTAAATATTATATGCTAAAGAAAAAAAATGCCCATATGTTTAAAAGCTTAATTGTGTTGAATGTATGGATCTTTAAATATTTTGTGTTATCTGTCAACTTTTTAAATGTGAGCATAATTTTGTTTTCGAACAATAACAATAGTTTGTTTGGTGAGTGTTTTGCAATGTTTACACTTGTTTAGAACATTCTAGGAACTAATAACAGATAAAAAAGTACTGGGATCCATTTACTCTGTTGCTTCATTTTTATTGTTTTATTGCTTCAGCAGGCAATATATTCAAAATCCTATTTTCATTATTTAAATTACTTTTTTTGTTTCAGGGAGATTTTTGTTGTTCCACAGATGATCTTTGTCCAAAAATATCATCACAATGACACAATGACTTGTAATAGTTACTTTACCAAACTGGATGGTTTATTTTAAATTTTATCAAATAAAATAGAAAAAGCTTTTAACCCTTTCACTCCCTGAGACCCGCACAGCGTAACTAATATCGCGATTTTCCCTGTGATCCGCTGTGCGGGTCATTTCAACTTCTACGATTTAAACACGGTTTTATAGCGTTTTTTGTTGTGTTCTTTACAGATATGGAAAATAGAATAGTTATTACATCATAGGCTGAAAACCGTTCGTCAAAATTTATCTTAGTTAAAAAGATATAGCATTTTTAAAAATGGCTAGTTACAAAAGAACTTATTCAAATATGGAAGAAATTTTAAAAATAGTTATGGATGAAAGCAGCGATGATATGGACCTTGGTGAATTATCAGCCGATCAAAGCGAACCTGAAACAGATTGGGAATACGAAGAGGAAGATATAGAGTTTGTGCGAGCTCCTAATTTACCTTTATCTAATGATTTTCAGAATAAAAACTGTTCTTCTTTACCAGAATTTTGTCAAATAAATCATGTTTATAAAATCGATATCGATGAGGAGGAGGAAGAAGAAATTGAACAAAATAGTAGTGAGGAAACATACCCTAATGAGAACAAGGAGACCCTATTCTCTGATCAATTATTTGATTCCACCAGAGAAAATTGTATAGCAGAACAAAAAAGAGTAAAAGTTCGCGGTGGTATTCAAAAAAACAGTGCCAATAATAAAAATCGAATACTTCAAGTTACTAACAGAGGTAAAGAAAAAAAAGGGAATAACAATCGAGGTTGTAGAGGAAGGCCATGGGGTAGAAGAGGACAATCCAATGCTAGAGTTTTAAAAATTAATCAACAGGGAATTGATTTAATATCAACATAGGAACGTGTTAAAATTGATAATACTGCAGATCCAATTATACCTTTTTTTAAACTAGAGGGACTTAGAGTAAGAATGACGCATGAAAATCCTTCTCCTTAAGATTTTGTTGAACTATATCTAACACCTAGTATTATTAAACTTATTGTAATTGAAACAAATCGATATGCTCAAGATTTTAAAGATAAGAACCCGAATAAAGCAAGTAACGAGTATGTAGGAAATTGGGAACTGGTGACTGTTTTAGAAATAAAGAAGTATCTTGCTCTTGTTTTGCTTATGGGAATTATTTATAAACCTGATATTCATATGTATTGGTCTACATCTGAATTTTTTAGCACTCCAATATTCTCAAAAATTATGTCACGCACTCGTTTTCAATTGATTTTGAAGTTTTTACACTTCAACAATAATAATGATCCAAATTATGATGTAAATGACGAAAACCGTGATCGATTACACAAAGTACGACCATTAATTGAACTAATTAGAGACCGATGTAAAAATGTATTCTGCCCCGGACAAAATCTTAGTGTTGACGAATCACTTGTTCTTTTTAAGGGACGGTTGCATTTTAAGCAATATATTCGTACAAAAAGAGCATGATTTGGCATAAAACTATATGAATTGACCACATCAAGTGGAATAACACTATATTTTTTGGTGTATTGTGGTAAAGGTATGTTTTATGAAGACGGAAATGAGGATATGCCCAGCACTGAGAGAATACCAGCTGCACTTATGGAACCTTTTTTAGATAAAGGACATATACTGTTTACAGATAACTACTACACAAGCCCTTCATTAGCAACTTTTCTTTTAGGAAGAAATACACACCTTTGTGGGACAGTTAAATCAAATAGAAAAAAGTACTGTAAAGAAATTGCGGAGTTTGCGTTAGAAAAAGGAGAGGCTGTGTTCTATCGATCCACAATTGATTCACGTGTTATTGCATGTAAATATCGAGCTGTCAAAAATAAATCAAGAAATAAACAGAAGGTTGTATATATGTTGTCAACTTGCCATTCAGCAAAAATGATTGAAACTGGTAAAACCTATGCAAATGACTCTGCAATATACAAACCATCAATAGTGCGATCATATAACAGTCACATGGGAGGGGTTGACAGAGTGGATCAACAGTTACATAGTTTACGAACATTGCGTAAAAGTTATAAGTGGTACAAAAAATTAGCATTTAGAATGATTTCACAGGTGATACTAAATGCACATAAAGTTTTTCAACATGAAACTGGAAAATCTAAAATAACATTCCCTGATTTTTTGCATGAAACTATTTCATCTTTAGCACTAATCAATCCAGCTATACCAAACAACCAAATACTAGATGATACATTATCTCGTCTTACTGGCAGACATTTTCCTTCGCTCAAAGTAGCTTCACCAGATGCAAAAGATAAAAGACCAACAAAAGATGTAGAGTGTGCTATGCAAGAGGAAAACTATCAGCTAAATGTCAACCACTAAAAACTACATATGTTTGTCGATTTTGCCCATCTGAACCAGGGCTTCACCCAGACACTTGTTTTGAAGCTTACCACACTCAAGTTAATTATTTATTGTAGTTTGTTTTGTTTGTATTGACAGACTTAATCTTTCTTTTTTTTTTTCATTCTACAAACATAATAAAAAATTTAACTTAAAAATAACGGTTTTTTCAAAATTCTTATATTTTTAGAATCTCTCCTTTTTCCAGAGTTTTTGTGTTAAACCTTTTATTTTTTGCTATGAACTAGTAAAATGATTGCTAAACTGTTTTTACTTACGTTTCATTTGTTTATAACGTAATATTTTGGTTTATTTTTGGATTTTACTCCAAAAAAGCAAAATTTTGATTAATGTCAAAGGCCATTTTTTGAGTCATGTGACGTCTTATAAGTGTCATAAATATATATTTTTTCCATATTTTGTTAGATTAATGTATTAGTAAAAAAGGGGCCAAGTTTCACATAGAATTGCTCATTATTTTAGTCACTATAAGCTTTTAAAGTGTTTGAGTCAGAAACGGGAATTTTGACTCTGGGAATATAGCGGAAAATATCCCGGGAGAGAAAGGGTTAAGAGCTCATTTACTTTTTCAGAGACATCTTTAAATGTAAAACAGTTTAAGTTGACTGAAAGAGTGTTTGGTAGTGGTGTAATGACTGAAATAGTGGTGTTTGGAAGTGGTGTAATGATTGAGATAGTGATATTTGGTAGTGGTGTAATGACTGAAATAGTGGTGTTTGAAAGTGGTGTAATGACTGAAATAGCAGTGTTTGGTAGTGATGTAATGACTGAAATAGTGGTGTTTGGTAGTGGTATAATGATGGAGTGTTCGCTGTTTAAATGGTACGAAATTTAAACCTCCAACTTATTTCTGTGCATAGCACTTTTTTACATCAAGATTGGTGTTTTGAAGTTATAAGAATAAAAGAAAGCTATAGAAATATTAAAAAAATGAGTATTATAAACTAAAATTTTAGATGCATATTTAAAAAAAATAGACTCTTCATTATTATAATATATAGTTGCTCAAATAACATCAGTTTCACATGCTCAAAGCTCAAACAAATTTATAATAATTTGATTTAAAATGAAATTAAATTTTAATATTTGGGTTTGTACAGTTAGAGATAAAATTCAGAAAAACAAAAAATGTGGCATTTCGGAAGACAGAATAACCAAAAACTTATTTTGTAACGTAACTTTTTCAAGTAATGAAGTAAAGGTGTGTGCAGAAAACAGTTGCAAAGAGTTTGTAATAGTCAATATTGAATGAACTCAGGCACATTCAATATCTTATTTATCCAAATTATTTATTTTCTCTAGACAAATATGAAGTCCAAAAGTAAACATTTCTTTGTAAAGAAAAAATTTAATTTATTAAACAAAGAAGGAAATATTGGAGAAGGCCAAGTAATAAGATGTATCAAGAGTAAATTAGCAGGAGTTTCAATAGAGAGATAAAAGAAGCAGCAGGACTATTACAAACATGTGCTGGATATAGCACATGTTTGTAATGGAACAGGAGCCAAAGCTGCAGTACATGCAATTAAGAAAATATTTGATAAGACAAAACAGATGCAATACTTTCAATTGAAGCAAAGAATGCCTTTAAGTGTATGAACTGTCGCTTTACACAACATCCAAATCATTGCCCAATAATTTTGGTTTACTTAATAAATACTTACAAAAACCTATCAAGTCTCTTTATACCAGGAGGGCAAAAAATATTCTTCTAAGAAGGTACAACCCAGGGTGATCCTCTTGCAATGCTCTGGTACTTTTGTAACACCAAAATAATCATAGAACACCTATGATTGATATATGGTTGATTTACAAGTAAATCAACCACAAGCTAAACAGGTGTGGTTAGCAGATGATGCTGCAGCTAGTGGAAGCATTACAAAACTGCATAATTAATAACAACATCTTACTGACAAAGGATGTAAACACTGCTACTATGTAAACTAATCAAAATAATGACTAATTGTAAAGTCCTCATTATTAGCAGAGAATGCCTGTATAGTTTGTAAATTGGTAAACATAACTACAGAAGGTAAGCCACATTTGGGTTCAGTAATTGGTTTTTGCAATTTTAAAGACAAATATTGCAATGAGAAATTAGCAAAATAGTTAAATAAGTTAAAACAACTTTGTAAAGTATCAGAAATGCAACCACCAGTCACCATTATAACTTTCACAAAAATTTTGATCAAAATTTACATTTTTTTATGTAATATTTCAAAGTTTGAAAAATAACTAGCACCCATAGATAAAATGCTTAAACATTTATTGTTGCCAACCTTATTTAGAACTGACACACCTTTTGAGGTAAAAACCACATACAACAAATATTAGATCAAGACGCAGTTTTAAAAATAAAAAGCTCTACTGGAATTGTGTTAGAAGATGTTAAAAAATATTATCAAGTGACAAACAAAAGCATTGAACAAAAAAAATAGTTGCAATTGATTCAATCCAACCAGAGTCTATATTAAGAAATAAACAGCTAGCAAGAAGCAAATATGCAAGTAGTTGGTTAACGACTTATTGGTAGAAAAGCAAGGTTTTCTTTTAAACAAGGAAATGCACTACAATATTACTTTGATCTTAAAAATATTCCTCGCAATTGTTAGTGGGGAGAAAAATTTAATGACTAAGCATCCTCAAGCTTTTTCATATAAAAATGATGGCTTCATTTCAAGACACTACAATAATATAAAAAAATTTATTCACTACATTGCTAAACAGAGTGTGCATCATTGCTCAATCAGAACTGCACCTCATACATCTTAATAATTAGAATTTTCATTTCTGTACAGCAAATAAAAGTACCCTCCTTTAGATAATATATGCTAATATATATATATACATACATATATATATATATACATAGTAAATATAATATATGTATATACATAGTAAATGGTTTTTAACTAACAAAAATCTGGATACTGCAGCTATATTCCAAAAACACATCCTTTTGAAAATTCATTTTTGAAGTTATCAGATTTGAACCCGTCATTTCGAAATGGCCACAAATCCATTTATTCAAACTTTTCAGGATCAACAAAAATAAGTTTATTAGAAAAAAAGTCTATGGTGCTAAAGAAACTAAAGATAAAAGTAGATAAATAAAAGTCATACATAAGTTTTTAGAGTTTTATTTGTTATAAAAAAATAATATATAACACATATATTTCTAATTTAAATTTATGGACTTATGTCTTTTTCGGAATGAACGCTTTTTTGTATATAAAAAAAAAAAGATTATCAGAATAATAATGATTTATTATTAGGTAATCATCACTTATATCTTGGAATTCATTGTTTGCTGAAGTTGTTGGCAAAGCAAAAACCTTTTTATAGAACGTACTATTCTATTGAATATGAAATATATTTTTTATTGAATTGGTACTCTTCTATTGAATATAGAATATACTTTTATATTTTTTTCAAATCTGATATATTTTTTTCATTGAAAGGCAATTTTCCAACATATGCAGGAGTACTAATTAATGGTAAGGTTGACCGGGTACCCATTCTTTGTAATAGCTAGAAATTATAATTGACTAAGCAATCTATGGATTCACGTGTTGTCACTGAACCTGGTGTGGTATTAGAGAATGTGAAATGTGAGACTTTAGAAAAACCAAAAGTAAGTTTTTTATCCTTGGGTACTCCTTTTCCATAGGAATCCACAGGTAGCACAAGTTTCTTATAATGGTTTAGCCAGCATTTTTTTACATCAATAATATCTTCAGTTTTGGGCCTTCTAATTTCAAATTTTTCGCTTGCTTCAGCTATAAGATTTTCATACTCTGTTGGTGTGTAAATCCGATGATTTTTTCGAATGTCGCTTTGATGTTTCAAACATTCTATCGTTTGGCAAGAATGAGTGGTATGTAATATTGTATCTCATTTATATTGCTATCTAGTTCAGCTACCAGTGATAAAAGTATTCAGACTATGACATGATTTCTGTTTTGGCCTGCACAATCATCAGAAAATAGGTGCAGTTCTTTGGCTTTGTTGCCAAAAAATTTTTAAATATAATTCAGCACGAAGGTACATACTTTGTTTGGATATGCTAATGTACTTTTGTTAATGTATCTCCAGGTAATGCGTTGCATCGTGATCACTGAGATTTACCTCTGTGATCTATAGGCTGCTCTTTTTTTTTTTTCATAAAATGCATAAACGTCTAACTTGTTTCATAGAAATTCCATGCATACAGCAAAAAGCTTTCTTGCGTACTTTTCTTATCACACCTTTAATCTTAATGTGATAAATAAAAGAAAATTCTTTTTTCTTAGGTTCTTTAGATCTAAACCGTCTTCTCTCTATTTCCTTTTTTTCAATCAATGACTGCAAGTATGTGTCTTGGGCATTTTTACAATCAAATTTGTTAACAAACTGAATTGTACTTTCTATAAAGTCTTCAGATACAAGCTCCATACACTTTGAATTACATCTGTAAATAAATAGAATTATTGAGGTAATATTATAACAATTATATATCAAGATGTTTTTTACCTCCAATTATTGGTGGTAAAACATGAGTAAATAAGCAAAAATTTGAGAACGAATCTAGTCATACTCTATAGAACAAAAAACCTGCAAGAAGCACCCATTTGACTTGGTGCAAGAAGCACCCGTTTGACTTGGTGCAAGAAGCACCCGTTTGACTTGGTGCCACATCATTTCCTTTGTGGTTTTTATAAGCTTCTCCAGCAATTTTGGCTTTTTTTATTTTTTCGTGTTTATAATTACCACTTTTTCTTATACCAGACACTCTTTTTCTAGATCTATATGCATTTTCAGCAAGTTTGCGATTTTCCATTTTTGTTACAAATAAAGTGAAATTACGTCACTACAGTTGCGTTTCATTTCACTTGAAAAAGGCATAAGTCCGGGACTTGTGCCATTTTCAAACAGACTTTAATTTTCATTTGCATTTAAAGTTGACTTATGGCATATGAAAATGTTTCTCCTTCAAAGGGAATATGTAAAACACTTGAATAAATAAAATTGCATTAAAAAGTGAAATTTGAAAAATTTAAGACTTGTACCCTTTTCAAAATGACAGGT